>CAJQUN010000008.1:3956638-4442780 GCA_907163345.1 Haberlea rhodopensis | reverse complement strand
TTTAATGTAAAGTTTACTGTTACGACCTGTAATGCACCACTGATCACTTTTTTGCCTCTCATCGAGGAAGTGCATAACTCACGGTACAAATATGCCAATACGGCACTCCCCAACTATAACTACCAACTAAATGAATATTCTCTATCATATGTAAATATAAAACTTTACAGTATTGCCGGACGAATCAGGAAAACAAAATTCCACCAAACATCAATAACACACAGCCCCTAGTATAACGGACTACATCTTCTTCCGTACTGTGCTCAGTAAGAGCATTATTCACCAAATGATTGTTTATTGCAGATAAAAATAACTTGCACCTTTAAAGTGTGCAGTCTCGGTATAAATCCCAAAAGCATATGGCAATATGCTTGCCAGTCAGGTATACTCCTATCATAATCAATACCGGATACTACGTTACCATCTACTGGCAATGCCTATATAACTGGCAATGTCTTGCAGTGTGATGGTCGCCTCTCGGATCTAAGATGGAAAGTATGTGTTCACGGCGCCATCTCTCAGCTTAAGCCGTGATGAGGTGAAAGTCAAGTGTAATTCTACCAGACCTATAAACACCAAAAACCCAAAACTGTCAACAAACTCGCAACACGAGTATCGAGGGGGCAAAGATCCCAAAAATACTTACCAGGGTTTCTGCCTCGAAGTGTAGAATCAATATCACCTGCCCAAACAGCTTCAGATCGATGACCTGACTGCAATGATAGCAGATGACTGTCAATCGGTCCTGGTCCTCTTTGTAAATCCATCCTGAAATATTACACAATAAATATCAATATAACAAAATATCAACATGACAACCCACCACCCGCCCCTACCGGTGACACACGGCCGCCTGGGCCGGAGCGCCGCCGCCGACGACGACGCCGTGCCGCCGCCGACGCCGACGCCCCCGCGCCGCCGCCGCCGTGCCGGAGTACAAAAATACGGCAAAAACTAAAAATTTGTATATCATCCGACGGTTTGCCATTATCTCGAAACTATAACTAATTTTCAATAAAAACTACCAAACAACAAAATTAAAAACAACCAACAACATATTTCAAATTTTACAACTTTCAAAAATTTCGATTCAAACTTGTAATGTTACCTGAAATTCAAAAATGTTGAACAAGCAAGCTCCAGAAATGATAAATCACGATGATTTTTTAATTTTGCACCATAATAATGCAAGATCTGAGATGAGAATGAGAAAATTTCAGAAAGGCCGAGAGAAATGAGGAAGAAGAATAGGGTCGGCGATTTATTTTTATACTGAATGCGCCATCTTGGATGGCGCCTTCAATAAAAAAATTATTTTTTTATGAAGGCGCCATCCAAGATGGCGCCTTCAATTATTTTTTTTCAGATTAACAAAGCCATCTGAGATGGCGCCTTTACCTGAAGGCGCCATCCCAGATGGCGTTTTGGGTCATTTTAAAAATGATTTTTAAATTCGGATATTTGTTAAATTTTTTTTTTTTTCGAATAATTTGTTAAAAAACCCCTCCGCCGCCCCTGCACGTGTATATAATTTTGATATCATAAAAATGCAAATTTATATAATATTAAATTGAACGTGTTAGAGATAATTCAGGAATAGATATTTGAAAAACCGTTAGATATTATATATACTAGCAGGTGACGCACACGCGTGCGTGTTGTGTGTAACGTAATATATAATGTATACGAAATAAATGAGACATATACATTGATTAATATTACAATTTAAAGATGCAACAAAGAACCACAACAAACCATGGAGGGGGTAGTTTGGTAAATTCAAATTTGTCATACCAAGGTAGTTAGTATAAGGGGCTTAGGCATTATGCAACAAAGAACCACAACAAACCATTGGAGGGGGTAGTTTGGGGTAGTTTGGTAGTTTAATTCAAAATTGCCATACCAAGGTAGTAGTTAGTATAAGGGGCTTAGGCATTATAATATAGTAAGATATATATATATACCTCCAATTTTAGTTTAATTATTAGACCAGTCATTTTGTATTTTCCAATGAAAATTGGGCGTATATTGTTATTACAATAAAATAATACAACGATATATATATAATATATATAGCTAAATATTTTTCCATACACTATAGGACTCGAACTCAAAAATCTCTAAATAGAGGTGAACTTATCATTTGGACTAGACCAAAGTGATCCGGAGAAAAATATTTAATGGAGACTAAAGTTGATTATTTATGTGGTTACAAAGAACCGGCTTTAGTGGCCAAAATCCCATGTTTCTTCTTCTTTCGTTTCTGGCCTTAGATTGCGAGGCTTTTGGTGCCATAGCGCACGCCACTTCTCAAGAAATCTGGTTACGCGGCGGAATTATTTAGCCTGTGGGTCCACAATCCACATGCTATAGTGCTCTATTTCTTCTTCTTCTTCTTAATATTATTTTTTTTATATATAGACGCATTTCAAGTATAGGTATCAAACAAATCAATTTTATTATGTTGACGGCTGCTGAAAATTATAATTTCTCGGCAAAAGTGAAATATATGGCGCTTTGAAATACCACACATAACCTGTTTATTGATTGTGTGCTAATGATCCTCTGCGTTATATTAAATATTTTTATCAACTCAATATTAAAATATAATATTTTTTAAATAAAAAAATATATAAACTAACATATCAGTTATATTAGACTAATCATATTAAATTGATTCATAAATAATGTCCAAACTAAGTTCATATAAGTTTTCCTATTAATTGTGCAACCACCAGTCCAACGGATTATATTCCCTAGATATGCAGGAAATCATGTGGTACTGGCCATTTTAAAATTATACTGGAATAAAGTTAGATTTATAAAAAGAAAAACTAGAGATACACTCGGGTAGTGATAGAGGACGAACATTTAGGAGTACTAGAGCTCTGTGAGAGCGGGCTCAGGTCATGTTTTATCGTATTAGTATCACAGTGTATTATGTTAGAAAGTTTATTTTAAAATCTGTTTTTATTCATCGAGTATGCCCGAAATAGCATTATTTGAGTACAATGTTTATCTAGTAGATTTTAATTGGATATTGATTTCGTATTTATGAATTATGTGGATACATGAGAAACTTAAAGAGCATTCGCCGGTGCGTTTAATAAAACGCATTCCAAGTGTGGGTTTTTTAAAACGCATTCGGAGAGTGCATTTTACATTATTTCCATAAAAAATACCAACCTTATTATTGTAATTTTTTTATTAACAATATTATTTTAACTTAGCCTATATAACCCTATAAATATATATATATATATATATATATATTTATTTATTTATTAATGACGTTTTCCGTTGTATTTAAAAATTGACCAGCCATATGAACTCATAGGTTCAAGTATAGTGCAAACTTTAAGGGGGTGTATTCAATCTAGATTTTTATTGACTTTGTGATACCCGAGAATTATTGGCGTTAATCCCGGTGTGGTAATAATCCTTAATGGATTTAATTGTTGCAATTGTGTAATTACGGCTTTGGGTCTCCCGAGGTTGTTAAATCGGGCATTTGGGATCGTTGGATCCAAAGTTGAGATTGTATTCTCATTTTGGTGGAAACCTATGAGTTGGGGTTTTTGTGGGACCTGGAGGTCCGGGGTGCTTTATGTTGGGGCCAGTGTAGGGATTTGATGTTGGAGAGAGAGTTTTTGGAAACAGAAGATTTTAATGAATCATGATGTATTTGTGGAAGTGTTGGTATTTTGAGAAATTTCTGCTATATAAACCAATTGGACTCGAGATTTCGTCATTTGGGATCCATTTCTCTCATTCTCCCCTCTTTTCACGCCGACCCCTCTCCCCTAACCCTCATCCATTCTATTTGAGAAAAATCGACGGAGGCTCGTTTTAGGAGCCGGATTCTTCGAAGATGAGTTGGGTAATCTCCTCCCCTCGCCTTTATCTTCGTTTTGATTGTAATTTTGTTGATTTTGGTTGAGTTTTGAGGTTGGTTTAGTTAGGGTGATTTTGGTGAAATCATAAGATCTTTTGGGTTTGTTTTAATTCAAGTCTAACACCCTTGTTGGGGTATTGGGTGTTGTTTTGTTGTGATTTTGGGGTTGGGAGGAGTTGGGGTATGATTTGTGGAGGTTCAAGCTTTAAAAATGGAGATTTTCGTGTTGCAGGTCATAGCGATCGATCGCCTATGGCGAGCGATCGATCGCCCCGCTGGCAGTAGACTTTTCAGCATTGTGGCGATCGATCGCCACTTTTGAGCGATCGATCGCCTCGCGCCAGTAAGGTCTGGCGATCGATCGCTATATCGAGCGATCGATCGCCAAGGGGCTAGGGATCGATCGCCCGGTATAGCTATCGATCGCTAGCAGGGTGAAATGTGGTTTTCTTGGCTTTTTTCGTGGGATTTTGGATTTGCGACTTAAATGGCCGGCTTCCGGGCAATGTTCACATTCCAATGGGAATGTTAGACTTTTAAATGGTTTGGTTGGAGCCAAGATAAATTTAACGGAACTCTCGGTTGAGTTTTTGGCTATCTTTTAACTTGAAAAATGGTTTATTTTGGGTATTATGCATGCTTAGCCGGGTGGCTTTTATTTTGGTAATCGCCATGGGTTAGACGATATGTTTGGGAGTTTTGAACGTGCTTGGGCACGTAGTTGCATGCTTATGCTTGATCGTGACTTGTTTATATGTTTTAGCTCATATTTCTCGAGGCATGGAACTCAAGCAAGGTTTGGCTTGGACTACGGAACATAAGGTACGTATGACGTACGAGCATAGCCCTTTTACATAATTACAATTGTTGAGTGTTTGGTACACCGTATTGCAATGAATGTGTGCTGAAAATGCATGATGCATGGTATGGCAATAAATGTATATGAAAAAAGGCAGGGTTTATGGTAATTGCTACAAATGTGTATGTATGCCTTGGGAATTATGTAGTGCCGCTTTTGAGAGAGCAATGATTGAGATGTTGCCGCCTTTGAGCAAACATTGGTTATGACGCCATTGCTGTTGAGCATGCGTGAGAATGAAACGCTGCTATTGTAAAGCGAGCAATGAATTAGAACTATGGAACCATAAGTGAGATAAATGGGAATTTGTAATCATTGTTTAATGATTTGGTAGTATTGATTGTGATATCGGTATATGGCTAATGGATTCGGTTAATCAATGTAATGATTAACTGGCATTGGGGGTTTAATGGTTTCAGTGTTTGAGAGCAGGGATAGTACAGGAAATACCGGATGAGGATGATACCATCCAGGAGTATATTTTGTATTTCATAGCATTTACATTATTGTAAATTATGAATTATATTGTAGCGATTATTGTATTTATGATATTGGTATGCTCACCCCGTGTGGGGGCTGTCTCTGTTGGGGGAGGTATTAGGTACATCGACGGCTTGGAGTTGAGCTCGAGCTGTGGGTTTGAGGTGCTTCCAGGATCGAGGTACCAGCGACGGTACTGAGCATGATACTTTATACATTAAATACACACCTACTTATTTGATGCTCGTATGTGAGCAGTATTATGTGTATATTGAATGTATAAAGAAGACAAGGTCCTTTTCTCTTTTCATTTGTGTAGTATGCGAGTAATTATGAATTGTAAAATGAATTGAGAGCATTTAGTGTATGTTTTAAAGGTGCATAACATGTTTTATGGATTATGTTGGGAAAGTATAGACATTATACGATTAATGTAAAGGAATTTTATAGATGGTATTCATGCTAGAGTTGCATGTAATCTCTTTCCCCTTGATAACATGATTGTATGCACTAAGTACAAGGGTTAATACACTAATAAAGGGTTAAGGGCACGGGGGTCCTTACAGACTTTTAATGACTTTTTTAAATGATTGACTTTTATAGAGTTGATAGATTTCTATTGACTTTTATAGAATTCCATGGAGTTATAAAAAGATTTTTATAGAGTCTCGTAGACTTTTTCAATAGATTTCTATGGACTTTATCGACTTTTAATGACTTTTTTAAATGATTGACTTTAATGAAATTGATAGATTTCTAATAATTTTTATAGAATTACACGGAATTATCAAAAGAATTTTATAGACTCTATAGATTTCATAACTTATAATTGATTTCTTTGAACTAACAATTTAACATAAATAACTTCTTCAACATATAATTTTTTTTTACTATTAATGTAAACACATTTTTCTTATTAATAGTCAAAAATGTGAAAAAATACATATTCAATTCTTTTGCATGGCAAATATTGAACAACTTTTTTGCCTTCAAAATGACGACTTTGAAGATTCAGTTAATGTTGCTATATAATTGTAATCTATAATTTTGTGTAATGAAACAAAAGTTTTCTATTAAATAACATTTTAAAAACTTAAAATATTTTTTGATGATAGTTGACTACTATAAAAATTCTTAAAACATACTTTTTAAATTAAACATGATAGTTTATATTGTTATAAATGTCTTTTGTTTTAGAAAAATATTTATTATAATTGTCTATAGATATAGACCCATACAATCGTTTTAAAAATCTATCATCTAATATAAAATTGAGCACATTAACTTCCTGTTTTATCAAAATACTTGTGTACATATTAGTATTATATAGGATAAAAAATAAGATGTGAAATAATAATTGAAGAAAGAGCCGCACATTAGGAATTAAAGAAAGAGTACATGTAGAAAACATGGGAGGAAAAGCCAATGGGGAGGTGGTCGTGTCGGAAATGAAAATAGCAAAGAGTAAAGAGAGATGATGGTAATTAGGAATTAAAAGTCATTTCAAATCTTTACTAGGAGTGGTGGAGAATTTTTAACTTTTTTGGGATGTACATGGGGCATCAAAGTTTGTACCTAAAGATTTCAACAGAAGTCATTAAAAGTTTATGAGATTTTGGATACCTATAGACTTTTATAGAGTTTTAAAAATTCAAGTTTGAATACCACCTGACTTTTTAAAACTCTACGAAAGTCTGTCTTGAATACCATTAGACTTTTGTAGAGTATATAAAAGTCTGGATTGAACACCTCTAGACTTTTAAACTCTATAAAAGTCATTAAAAGTCAATAAAAGTCTATAACCAATACACCCCCTAAGAATTGAGAAGCTTATCTATCAAAATCAGCAAGTATACTAAAATAAAATTTCTTCTATATTAATGTGTGTCTGTACATTTACTTTAAATAAACAATTCGAGACCTATAATTTCTTGAATCGCTCTACATAGTTACACACATTTTTAACAAATCAACGAAAATAAATATTATCTCGTGCTAAAAGAATCTCGTATATTATTATATAAATTAAACTCTGAATTCCAAGATAACGGGTCGTGAATGCTATGTCTTGATTATTATCGTTGTTGTGAATTTTTGATGTGTTATGATATTTTGCCGGAACAATTTCCATGAATTATGAATTTATAATGGAAACTACTCTGGTAGCAACAATAATTACTCTGCAGTAACATTCCTCTTTGTTGATTAAGGAACGAATATATTCGAGCAGAATTAGGTGTGGTTTGTATAGAAGAGAAGATGCAAGAAAATTGTCTACGATAGTTTGGACACGTATGATGTAGGCCCAACAATGCACTTGTACGTCGAGTAGAGTCTATGGATTTCGATCATTTCACAAGAGCAAGAGAACTACAGAAGAAGGCATTACTCGAAGTTATATACAAATAGTTGGAGTCCAGATGGATCTACAATAATATCTTGACCGGAAAAACCTCTTGGAGAAAACTGACGCATGTGCGACCCGACCTGATTCCTTCCATGGTTCATGTAATCTACTCTAATCTATTGAGATTAAAGACTTTATTGTTGTTGTTATAGATATATATATCAACCCTTAATTTAGATATTTTCAAACCAAAAGGTTGATAAGCATTGTTCGGGTGAGTACCTAGTCTATGAATTTCGAATCATTTTAACTTCAATTTTAAATTTTTCATTTTTATTTTAAAAATCCACTCGGTAAAATAATTTAGGCAAAAAATGTACTAGTTGCAAACACATTATTCACCTAAATCTGATCAAAAAACAACTTTCCATTCAAAACAACTTTTCAAAAAAATTTGTTCAAATAGATTCAATATTTAAATATTTAGTCTAATAAATACTTATTTTTACTAAAAGACCCCTTATTTTTTAAAAAAAAAAAATTCCCCTCCATTGTATTTATGCCTCCAATTCCTCGTCCTAATGCAGGAGCAAATCTCCTCCATCATCACAGTTGTGGATGTACGCCGAATCCTCCACCACCACCAAATCTACTCCTCAATCATATATTAGGTTAAAAGAGCAAAGAAATGGTGTGCACCAATAGTGTAATAGCATGCACGGCCTACCGGTGCACATAAGGTTTCAGGTGCACAGTTAAGCGGTGCACGTAAAAACCTATGTGCACCGCATACCGGAGCACGTGAAATAAAGAGCCCCTACCTACGTAAAATTGATAGCCCCCCAAATAATGATCTGATTTTGAAAGGAGAAGAAGAAGCGTCGGCGCGAAGACCTAGCCAAACTCCCGTGTGCATCTCGACCGCCTCCTTCTCCATCACAGCCTCCACTTACATCATCTATGCCATTGTGATGTCTTCGGATGTGGTTTTTGGAAGTTTTTTCTGCTGGTTTCGAAAGGAGAAGAAACGTCGGCGTGAAGATCTAGCCAAACTCTCGTACGCATCTCGGCAGCCTCCTCGTCCATCACAGCTTCCGCCTTCTCTACCGCCTACAACATCTATGTCGCCATGATGCCTTTGGCTATGGTTTTTGAGAGTTTTCCCTGCTGGTTTTGAAAGGAGAAGAAGAATGTTGGCCTCAGGTGCGGCAACATAATATAAAAAATTGCGAAATGATGAATAAAATGGACACCCGAATTTACGTTGAAGACCCCTAAAAATTATTAGGGTAAAAACCACGGGCAAGATGAAAGATTCCACTATAATATTTTGTAGGTTACAACATCTCGCTATCTTTCAAAGAGAGCAACACTCTCAATATAGGAGAAAATTACCACACAAATATTATAGATTACACACTCAAATGTAGAGATATGAGAGAACATTCTGAAATGGAATTATTTTAGAATGGAACCAGGGAGCTCTATTTATAGGACTGAAAACGCGTATAAAAGGCGTTTTCAATTAATTACCCTTCTCCCAACTACCACCTAAATCCGTGTGCTTTTATGTCTGCATGACTTTTCAACATTTCTCCCACTTTGAGATTTGAATGAGAATCAAACACATCTCCACACATCCTTCCAGTCTTGCCATACCCTGCTGCTTACGTTTCTTCTAGAACACTTGAGGATCTGTACCACTCGAACTTATCAGCATTGCCCGGCTTTGTCAGAAAATCAGCTAGGTTTTCTTTCTTATGGATCTTCTGCATATCCACAATTCCTTCATCTACTACTTCCCGCACAAAGTGAAACTGTAGTCCAATGTGTTTCGTCCTGAAATGAAAGGTTGGATTTCTCGCAATGTGCAAAGCACTTTGACTGTCACAAAACGAAGGAACTTTCTCTTGTTTATGGCCAATTTCTACCAATAGCCTTTGAATCCATATCGTATCCTTGCAGGCTTGAGTAGCTGTCATATATTATGCCTCAGTTATAGAAAATGCCACAACTGTTTACAGTTTTGAAACCCAGCTTACTGTTCCTTCTGGAAGTGTAAACACATAACCAGTAGTACATTTTCTTTTATCTGGATCACCTGCATAATCTGAATCCACATAGCCGTGAGTGTAAAATCTGATCCTCCATAACATAATGCAGCATTCGAGGTACCCATAATGTATCTAAGGATCCTCTTAACCGTACTCCAATGCTCTCGTCCAGGATTCGTCATGTACCGACTGACTACTCCCACTACTTGTGCAATGTCTGGTCTTGTACAGATCACAACGAACGTTAAACTTCCCACCGCTGATGCATACAGTACTCGAGACATTTCCATCCTCTCCGCTTCACTGCTAGGACACATCTCGGAGGATAACTTAAAATGTAGAGATTTCCAAAATTTAGTCCACTCTAGGAGAAAACTACCTCACAAATATTATAGAATACACACTCAAATGTAGATATATGAGAGAACTCTTTGAAATGGAATGATTTCTGACTGAAACCAGTGAGCTCTATTTATAAGGCTGAAAACGCGTATAAAACGCGTTTTCAATTAATTACCCCTCTCCCAACTACCACCTAAAACCGTGTGCTTTTATGTCCGCATGACTTTTCAACATTTCTCCCACTTTGAGATTTGATTTAGAATCAAACACATCTCCACACATCCTTCCAGTCTTGCCATACCCGTTGCTTACATTTCTTCTAGGCCACTTGAGTATTTACACCACTCGAACTTATCAGCATTACCCGACTTTGTCAGAAAATCAGCTTGGTTTTCCTTCGTATGGATCTTCTGCATATCCACACTTCCATCCTCTACTACTTCCCGCACAAAGTGAAAATGTACTCCAATGTGTTTCGTCCTGGAATGAAAGACTGTATTCCTCGCAATGTGCAAGACTCTTCGAGTGTCACAAAACAAAGGAACTTTCTCTTGTTTATGGCCAATCTCCATCAATAGCCTTTGAATCCATATCGTTTCTTTGCAAGCTTGAGTAGTTGTCATATATTCTGCCTCAGTTGTAGATAACGCCACAACTATTTGCAGTTTTGAACCCAGCTTACTAATCCTCATGCAAGTTTAAACACATAACCAGTAGTAGCTTTCTTTTATGTGGATCACCTGCATAATCTGAATCCACATAGCCTGAGTGTAAAATCTGATCCTCCCTATCATAATACAGCATTCGAGGTACCCTTAAGGCATCAAAGAATCCTCTTAATGCTCTCGTCCAGGATTCGCCATGTACCGATTGACTGCTCCCACTGCTTGTGCAATGTCTGGTCTTATATAGATCAAAGTGAACATTAAACTTCCCACCGCTGATGCATACGGTACTCGAGACATTTCCATCCTCTCCGCTTCGCTGCTAGGACACATCTCGGAGGATAACTTAAAATTAACAGGAAGAGGGGTAGAAATTGGCTTACAATCTTGCATGTCGAAGCTTTGCAAGATTTTCTTCAAATAATTTCTCTCGGAAAGCCAAATCTTCCTGTTAATTTTGTCTAGGTGAACTTTCATCCCTATAATCTTGTTTGTCTGTCCCAAGTCCTTCATATCAAATTCCCTAGCCAACTGTGCATTCCATTCTTGGACTCGATCTTTGTTTGGGCATGCTACCAACATGTCATCCACGTATAACAACAAAATGATATAATCATAATTCCCAGATCTCTTGAAATATGCACAAGGATATGCATTGAGTCTGTTGTACCCAAGGCTCATGATATAGGAATCAAATATCTTGTACCAACACCTCGGCACCTGTTTGAGACTGTACAGAGATTTGTTCAACCTGCAAACCAAGTTCTCTTTGCCTATTTCAACAAAACCTTATGGTTGGAGCATACAGATTTCTTCTTTAAGATCTCCATGAAGAAATTGTGTTTTCACATCCAACTGCTCTAGATGTAGGTCAAACACCGCACATAATGTCAATACTACTCTGACTATTGTAAGCCGGACCACAGGAGAAAATATCTCGTTGAAGTCTATACCTTCTTTCTGAGCACATCCTTTCACCACCAATCTTACACGATATCTTTCCACTTGATTGTTACTGTTAGTAATCCAATAAGCATACAACGCAGCGGAATTTAAAATTTTGGATTACTAGAACCGCGGATCTATACAAAGTGGTCATATCGGAATATAGATAATAAGAGTCTCACCCTTGTAGCGTGTTTGAGCATAATCCACGAAGCACCACGTCCAACGAATTCCGAGTCACAAGAAACACCTCCAAGGTCTTGCCTCTACGGTATCCACACGATCAAATCGAACAAGGGATGTTCAAGAACAAGTTGCTAGACTTATTCTTGAACCAAAACCGAACTCACGGTTCAAAACCGATCAACGACTACCAAACAATTCCAACAAGAAAACGACGGCGGCCGTGGGTCTTGAAGTGGAATGAGGAAGCCGAGAGAGTGGTGAGATTAGTGGCTAGGTTATTTTATCAATTGTCTCTCTTAACAATTAATTATAACCTTGTATTTATATTATAAGATTTAATTAAGGTTCAAGACTTTCTTAAAGTCTCATGGGCCCAAACCCATGATTTAATTAAATCCTTATAATCATTTAATTAAGACTCTTCTTAATTATTTAATTCATCCCATGAATTAATTCCCTTTATCGATTTAATCTTTTGTGCGACCCGATAGGATCTTGTTTTACGTCACAAGCAATGAGCGGTATCTAGCAACACATCAAGGCTACCCAAATTACAAGAATGTCTTTGACTCGACATAACCTTAGAACTTGTGATAATATTAACCATGTAACTTAATCCCTTTGTCCATGTATTTAGAATGAACATGAGTCATGGAATAGTCATACTCGTATATTCAATCTTTATTTCTTGATCCCCAAGTAGAACTAGAATAAACGAATAAGCTCGATATCACATATCACAGTGGCTTCGTCAATGGGTCAGATACATTATCATCTGTCGGTACTTTGCATATTTTAACATCTCCCCTTTCAACGATTTCTAATATGAAATGAAACGCCGAAGTATGTGTTTGGATCTTTGGTGAGATCTAGGTTCCTTAGCCAATGCGATCGCTCCATTGTTGTCACAATAGAGTTCTATCGGATCCTTAATGCTAGGCACCACTCCAAGTTCAGAAATGAACTTCCTGATCCAAACAGCTTCCTTTGTTGCATCTGAGGCAGCAATGTACTCAGCTTCCATTGTAGAATCGACTACTGTCTCTTGCTTTGAACTCTTCCAGCTCACAGCACCTCCATTTAGGCAATACACATATCCTAATTGCGATCGAAAATCATCTTTGTCAGTTTGGAAACTTGCATCAGTGTAACCAATTACATTGAGCTCTTCCTCACCTCCATAAATCAAGAATGTATCCTTAGTTCTTCTTAAGTACTTCAGGATGTTCTTGACTGCAATCCAATGACATTCACCTGGATCAACTTGATATCTGCTCGCCATGCTCAAAGCATACGAAACATCGGTACGAGTACATATCATGGAATACATGATAGATCCAATAGCTGATGCATATGGAATCTTACTCATGCTATGTCTCTCATCTGGTGTTGAAGGACACTGATCCTTCGAGAGATGTATTCCATGTGTCATAGGCACGAATCCTTTCTTAGATTCTTGCATGCTAAACTGTTTTAGCACTTTGTCTATGTATGTACTTTGACTTAGGCCAAGTAATCTTCTCGATCTATCTTTATAGATCTTGATTCCCAATACATAGGTGGCTTCACCCAAGTCTTTCATAGAAAAGCAATTCACTAGCCAAATATTTACAGATTGTAAGGCAATGATATCATTCCCAATTAGAAGTATGTCATCTACATACAATATTAGGAAGATATTTATGCTCCCACTGACCTTCTTGTAGACACAAGGTTCATCTACGTTTTTGACGAAACCAAACTCTTTGACTGTATCATCAAAACAAAGATTCCAACTCCGAGAAGCTTGTTTCAATCCATAAATGGATCGTTGTAGCTTGCATATCTTTCCAGCATCCTTTGGATCGACAAAACCCTCGGGCTGTGTCATGTACACATTCTCAAGCAGATTTCCATTAAGGAAAGCTGTTTTGACATCCATCTGCCAGATTTCATAATCATGAAATGCAGCTATTGCAAGTAAGATCCTAATGGATTTAACCATGGCAACTGGTGAAAAAGTTTCATCATAGTCAATACCATGAATTTGTTTGAAACCTTTAGCTACCAGTCGACCTTTATAGGTTTGTACATTACCATCCATGTCGGTCTTCTTCTTGAAAATCCATTTGCACACTATGGGTCTCACCCTCCATACTTGGTTTGCATACATGGATTCCATTTCAGATTTCATGGCTTCTTGCCATTTCTCAGAATCAGTGCCCATTATAGCTTCTTGATAAGATGACGGCTCATCATCATCAATAAGTAGTAAGTCACCTTGTTGAGTCACAAGAAATCCATATCTCTGTGGCTCCCGGTGTTCTCTTACAGACCTACGTTGGGCTTGTGTCTCTTGAGCAGGTACTTTATCCACAACAGCTTGTGGTGTCTGCTCTGTTTCCATCTCAATAACATGTTCAGTGTTTTCTTGTGGTTGAACTTCACTAAGTTCTATATGTCTCCCACTGGTTTTTCTAGAAATAAATTCTCTTTCAAGAAAGACACCGGTCCGAGCAACAACCACTTTGTTCTCAGTGGGATAATAGAAATAGTATCCTTTCGTTTCCTTAGGATACCCCACAAATAAACACTTATCAGATTTGGGTCCAAGTTTGTTAGAGACGTGACGTCTCACGAAAGCCTCACAACCCCAAATCTTCATAAAAGACATACTAGGACGCTTCCCAGTCCATATCTCATATGATGTCTTTTCCACTGATTTAGATGGAACACGGTTCAGTATAAATATCGTTGTTTCTAAAGCATGTCCCCAAAAGGATATCGGAAGATCTGCGTGACTCATCATTGATCGAACCATGTCTAACAAAGTTCGATTCCTCCTTTCGGATACACCATTCCATTGTGGAGTATACGGAGGAGTGAGTTGTGGGACTATCCCACACTCCTTTAGATAGTCATGAAACTCTTGGCTTAAGTAATACCTCCTTGATCTGATCGAAGGATTTTGATACTTTTGCCAAGTTGGTTTTGTACTTCATTCTTGAAATCTTTGAACTTTTCAAAGGTTTCATCCTTATGTTTCATCAGGTACACATACACATATCTACTGAAGTCATCTGTAAATGTAACAAAGTATTGAAAACCACCTCTAGCATGTGTGCTTATTGGTCCACATACATCACTATGTA
This sequence comes from Haberlea rhodopensis, assembly GCA_907163345.1. Lineage (NCBI taxonomy): Eukaryota > Viridiplantae > Streptophyta > Magnoliopsida > Lamiales > Gesneriaceae > Haberlea > Haberlea rhodopensis. The sequence continues at coordinate 4,427,876 of CAJQUN010000008.1, read as the reverse complement.
TTAATCCCAATAAAACATTTGCCCTTTCAACATGTCCCTTGAATGGGGCTTTAGTCATCTTGCCCATTAAACAAGATTCACATGTTTCATATGATTCAAAATCAAATGAATACAATACTCCATCCTTATGAAGTTTTGATATGCGATTCTCGTTTATATGGCCCAAGCGACAATGCCAGAGATAAGTTGGATTATAATCATTATTCTTAATCCTTTTAGTATTTATGTTATAGACAGGCATATCTAGATTTAATATATAAAGACCATTAATCATTTGTGCACTTGCATAAAACATATCATTTGAATAAATAGAACAACAGTTGTCCTTTATCATAAATGAAAATACACACTTGTCCAAACAAGAAATAGAAATAATGTTTTTGGTAATAGACGACACAAAATAACAGTCTTTCAAAATCAATGATAAACCAGAAGGCAAAGATAAATGGTAATCTCCTATAGCTAATGCAGCAACTCTTGCTCCATTTCCAACTCGGAGATCAACTTCGCATTTCGCTAACGTCCTACTCCTTTTGAGATCCTGCACATTTACACAAATGTGAGATCCACATCCAGTATCTAATACCCAAGATGAAGAAGTAGATAAATTGACTTCTATAACAAAAATACCTGAAGTGGAAGTCACACTTCCCTTCGTCTTCTTAAGATCCTCCAGATAAACTTTGCAATTTCGTTTCCAATGACCGGTCTCACCGCAATGGAAACAGTTCCCTTCCTTTGTCACTCCTCCCTTTGGCTTTAGTGCAGAAGCATGTGGCTTAGACTTAACAAGGATCTTCTTGTTCTTCTTGAAGCTTTTAGCTTTAGTCTTTCCTTTGCTCTTATTCACAATAAGAACATTTGTAGGCTTAGACTTCTTGCTATTTGCTTCAAAAGTTCTAAGCATGCCAAGTAACTGTGGTAGAGTCTTTTCAATTTCAATCATATTGTAATTCAAGACAAATTGACTGAAGCTTTCAGGCAACGATTGCAAGATCACGTCAGTGGCCAACTCTTGGTCCAAAGGAAAACCCAGCTTCTCCAGATTCTCAATATACCCAATCATCTTGAGTACATGAGTTCCAACTAGACTTCCTTCTACCATTTTACACTGGAACAACGCTTTAGAGACGTCATACCTCTCTTGTCTTGCTTGTTGTTGGTACAGTTGCTTTAGATGCTCGATCATATCAAACGCCTCCATTTCATCATGTTGCTTCTGAAGCTCAGAGTTCATGGTGGCAAGCATAAGGCACCCAACATCAAGTGCGTCATTTTGATGCTTCTTGTAAGCATCTTTATCGGCTTTAGCAGCCGTCAAGGGAGGTTCAGCAGGTAAGGGTTCCTCTAGGACATATTGCTTCTTTTCTTGTTTGAGGACAATCCTCAAATTCCTATACCAGTCTAGGAAATTTGTCCCATTAAGTTTGTCCTTCTCAAGGACCGATCCCAATGATAATGTGCTTGTGACGTTGTTAGTTGCCATGGATATCTACAATATAAATATGCAAAATAAGTTTATGATTTTAATCATTTAATATGGTCTTATATTAAATGGCACTCCCACTATTTTGATTAAAATTATCAACTCTCAAAAACTTTCGTGGGCCAAGATCCATATTTCACTTAATCTTGAGTTAGCTTTGGCTAATCGCCCAAGACTCGGTTATTTAGGTAGACAACACTTTGTCAATTACATCACATGTAATTCTTGGATGGTTGGACGAACAACACTTTGTTCAAATTCATCTAATGAATTATTATCCAACCATATGCATCTAGGTTCCCAATCCTATTGAGATAACACTAGTTAAGTCGAACCCAATTTAAAATAACACGGATATCACTATTATCCTTTCGCGCCTAACTAAGATTGTCAAGGTGCTTTGCTTTGGCAAACCCACACATGTTCAATCGAAGTCTTGACGAGTATTTTTAATTGGAAGGCATCTTAAACTTAATATTAGAAGAGGGATTTATTGATCTCATGATTTTATTAATATTGAAAATATGTCAAGTGCATATATGAATATATACATATCTACATATATATATAAGCATCAATATTAAATAAAACATTAAACATGCATCTCATACATCAACATAATTAACGTGACATGGTTATAGCCCCAACTAAAGATTTCTCAAGCCAATGAGAAAATCTAAAAGGTCAACCTAAGGGTAACTTCTCCAAGCACCTCTTTGGCTCCCTTTTGTGAATGGCCTTCTCATCCCGGCACCATGGTCCGTCTTCGTTGATCTCCATCAATGAAATTCTAACTAAACTATATAACAATTACATGATTTAGAGAATTCCTCGAGTTACATTCGAGGGGGAGCATAGGGGAGGGAATACATTCAGAAAAATAGAGAAGACACGACTCGCAGGTCGTATTAAATACAAACATTCACAAATCTTATCTAATAGGTTAAAGGGCTATAACCATGCACCATGCTCAAGCAATACATATAACATGCAATAACAATTAATGAATTAAATTCTAAACATTTTAAAATTTAATCCCAATAAAAACTGTAAAATAAATTTTATGAAATTATCGTACGCTCGGGACATCACATGTCACGGAACCTTAGCCCAAAACCACGGCCCACCACGCATGTGACTAGGGTTCGAAACCCTAGTCATATCGGCGCCTTCATGGGCCGAAAGTGGCTAAGGGTTCGAAACCCTAGCCTCTAAATTTGCGGCGGTCGTGAGCCACTTGAACCCTAGGGTTCGAAACTCTAGTCCAATGGCGGTGGCTCGGCTTATGCACGATTCATGATGGTGGCGGCTCGACCATCTCGAGCCAAGGGGTTCGAAAAACCCTAGCTCTCATGTGGAGGAAACCGCCAACCATCTAATCGAGCCAAAAGTTCTAAAACCTTAGCATTGTTTCGACACTTCCATGCACAATTATTAGCCACAACGGCTAAACCATCTCGAGCCAAGGGTTCGAAAACCCTAGCCCTCATGTGGCAGCCGTGTGTCATTTGTGATGGTGGTGGCCGAACCATCTCATGCTATGGGCTCGGTTTTGCGCCTTCATGTATCGTATACAATAAACTTCAATTATATCAAATATAATTTTACGATAATTACACAAACTCGATTTACTCATATCATATATGATTATATACAGTTTTATTAGCATGCAATACAAATCTAAATATGATTAAACAATTAACCACAAAAATCCGATATGAGCTTTGTACAAGGCTCTGATACCACTGTTAGTAATCCAACAAGCATACAACGCAGCGGAATTTAAAATTTTGGATTACTAGAACCGCGGATCTATACAAAGTGGTCATATCATAATATAGATAATAAGAGTCTCACCCTTGTAGCGTGTTTGAGCATAATCCACGAAGCACCACGTCCAACGAATTCTGAGTCACGAGCAACACCTCCAAGGTCTTGCCTCTACGGTATCCACACGATCAAATCGAACAAGGGACGTTCAAGAACAAGTTGCTAGACTTATTCTTGAACCAAAACCGAACTCACGGTTCAAAACCGATCAACGACTACCAAACAATTCCAACAAGAAAACGGCGGCGGCCGTGGGTCTTGAAGGAGAATGAGGCGGCCGAGAGAGTGGTGAGATTAGTGGCTAGGTTATTTTATCAATTGTCTCTCTTAACAATTAATTATAACCTTGTATTTATATTATAAGATTTAATTAAGGTTCAAGACTTTCTTAAAGTCTCATGGGCCCAAACCCATGATTTAATTAAATCCTTATAATCATTTAATTAAGACTCTTCTTAATTATTTAATTCATCCCATGAATTAATTCCCTTTATCGATTTAATCTTTTGTGCGACCCGATAGGATCTTGTAATGTTGGCAGTGACATAAAATCTCATTTTATGTCACAAGCAATGAGCGGTATCTAGCAACACATCAAGGCTACCCAAATTACAAGAATGTCTTTGACTCGACATAACCTTAGAACTTGTGATAATATTAACCATGTAACTTAATCCCTTTGTCCATGTGTTTAGAATGAACACGAGTCATGTAATAGTCATACTCGTATATTCAATCTCTATTTCTTGATCCCCAAGTAGAACTAGAATAAACGAATAAGCTCGATATCACATATCGACTCATTCGAGCACGGCCATGCATTTTAGTCTTACTTGATCAAGGGCCCAAACACTTCTTGTGTTATATAGGATGGACAAATCCTATCTTGATCAATCAACATCCCTCTACATAATTCGTAGTGTATCCAATAGTTGCCTTTATAGTTTACCCTGTTACAGGTAACGTTTGACAATATCAAGATACATAACTCCTTATGTTGGGATCTCTGATGATCTCAAGTCGTAAGGATTACATACATTATTATCACTATGAGAATTGCTTATGACACTCATATAACTATCCATGTAGCATTCTCATGGTGGGTCTGTCCAGTACATTGTTATCTAACATGTACCCATGTGTTGATTTGATATCTCATATCCATGAACAATTCATCAATCAAAACATACTAGTCTCAATGTATTATCATTATCCTTATTTATGATAATACTTGACTAGGGACAATCTTTAAGAATAATACAATATTATTCTAAGGACATTAACTTATATACCAATTCATATTGCACAGATATTCGAATAATATATAATAATGATTTGCCATTTATAAAATCATAATACATTGTATGTCATAAACAATCATCTAATGACATGTCTTAGGGCATATCCCAACAGTTATCATCACGTTTGATCTTATAGACCCATCTATTACCGATGGCTTTCCGTCCTCGTGGCAGTGTAATAAGATCCCAAGTTTTATTCTTGTCCAAGGCCTCCAATTTCCTGCATTGCTGTCGTCCACAATGATACATCAGAACTTCGAGTGGCCTCATGGAAACTCGATGGCCCACCATCCTCTGTCAGAGCAGTATGCAATATTGCTTTCAGTATCATAATCTGAAAGCCAAACCGGTGGTCTCCTCTCGCGAGTATACTGCCTAACTTTGAGAACCTCTGACTCATCTGGTTCTTATTCATTGTGCTCCGGTAATACCTCAGAAGAAACTTGATCTTCTTCTGTCTTATTTTCCACCTGTAGTAGTATCTGAATTCAGTGTGCCTTTGTCTCCCTCCACTTTATCTTCCTCGAAGATAACATCCCTGCTGATAATAAGTTTGTGGGCAGTGGGATCCCACAAACGATACCCCTTAACACCATCAGCATAGCCCAAGAAGATGCACTTTCTGGATTTTAAATCCAACTTTGATCTTTCTTGTTCGTTGTACAAAACGTACACCGGACTTCCAAATGTATGTAGCCGAGAATAATCCGACGGCTTTCCAGTCCAAACCTCCATCGGAGTCTTCGGATCAATCGCCACTGATGGAGAGCAACTGATAATATAACTGGCGGTCTTGAATGCTTCTGCCCAAAACAACTTGGCTAGACCAGCAGTCTTCAGCATGTCTCTTGTTCTGTCCAACAAGGTTCTGTTCATCCGCTCTGCACTCCATTTTGCTGAGGCGTGTAAGCCATTGTGAATTGTCTTTTGATGCCCTCTCTTTGGCAGAATGCATCAAATTCATCACTTGTATATTCTCATCCATTGTCAGTCCTCAAACACTTGATCTTCTTTTCAGAGTCAAGTTCAACCCGCGCTTTGAACAGCTTGAAGACTGGAAACACATCTGATTTCTTCTTGATAGGATACACTCAGCATCTTCTAGAGAAATCATCAATGAACGGGACAAAGTATCTCGCTCCTCCTAGAGATATAACCGGTGCTTGCCAAACATTAGAATGAATCAGCTCCAAAATGCCGCTGCTCTTGGCGGTAGATGTGCCAAACTTTAGTCTGTGCTATTTACTGATAACACAATGCTCACTAAAGGGTACAGTCACTTTTGTAAGCCCCGGCAACACCTTCCTTTCTGAGAGAACCTTCAACCCCCATTCTGACATATGCCTGAGCTTTCTATGCCATAACACTGTTATGTCTTCTCCCGAACTAGTCGATGCAACAGCTACTTCTGCCTCTTTGTGTGTTTTCCCCAAAAATATATACAGATTTGCAGCAATCTTTTCTGCCTTCATTACTACAAGCGCTCCTCTCACGATCTTTATGATCCCATTTTCGATACGGATCTTGCACCCGATATCATCAAGTTGTCCCAAAGACAAAAGATTGTTTGTCAGGCCCTTCACATGTCGTACCCCTTGTATGGTGCGAATAGTACCATCAAATATTTTTAATTTGATGGTTCCAACCCCTGTGATTTCCAAGGCATGATCATTTCCCATTAATACTGATCCTCCCGAGACTGGTTCATATTGATCGAACCATTCTCTCCGAGACGTCATGTGACATGTCGCTCCTTAGTACATTATCCATGTATCACAAAGCTTTTGTCTGCCTTCCGCAACAGTTGCTGCTTCACTGAATAGTATTTCTCCACCGTATGAGGTACTATCAACATTTCCTTGAGAATCTTTCTCGAAACTCTTCTTACTTGTACAATCTTTCTTGAAGTATCCCTTACCGCCACATTTATAGCAGTAAAAATTCTTCTTCTTACTTCTGGATTTGGATCTACCATACTTGTGGCTTCCACTAGAGTCACACTCCGTCGATCTTCCTCTCATCATCGGCAAAGCCTCTGCATGCTTCGAACTTGCCAACATGTCTTCCTTGTTCTTGCGCCTACTTTCTTCTTCAAGAACCGCGGCAACAATATTATTGAAGACTAACATATCATTAGTGATATTGTTGGTCAGATTGATGATGAGTTGATCGTATGAATCCGGTAGACTTTGAAGTAGAAGCTCCGCAAGTTCAACTTCCTTTATTTTATGCCCCGAAGTAGTGAGCTGTGCAAATAAAGTATTCAAAGTATTGATATGGTCGGTCACCGATGAGATTCCGACATCCGAAGAGTATAAAGTATGCTCTTTAAGAAAATCTTGTTGTGTAGTGACTTGACATCGTATAGTTTGTCAGAGTATCCCAAATATCTTTGGCATTTTTCTTTTCAGCAATACTTGACAAAATTTCATCTGCTAGAGCCAAATGCAGATTGGCAATAGCATTACCGTTCATCTCATTCCACTTTTCATCGTCCATGCCCTCCTTCAGCCTATTTCCAATAGCCGCCAATCAACGATCTTTTCGTAGAACTGCTTCCATCTTTATTTTCCACAACATGAAATTACTTCCGTTGAATTTTTCAATCTCGAACCGTACCGCCATTTTGACAACAATAAAATTGCCTCAATAAAAATATCTCAAAAAATCTTTTCTGATGTGGAAGATCAGTCAAGGCTGCAACCACATAGCACTTAGAATTTTTAAGATTTTTACAATGAGACTCTGATACCAGTTGTTGGCCCCATATGCGGCAATATGAGATAGAAAATTGTGAAAATGAAGAATAAAATGGACACCCTAATTTACGTGGAAAACCTATAAAACTTATTAAGGTAAAAACCACGGGCAAGATGAAAAGATTCCACTATAATATTTTGTAGGTTACAACATCTCGCTTTCTTTCAAAGAGAACAACACTCTCAATATATGAGAAAACTACTTCACAAATATTATAGAATACATACTCAAATGTAGAGATATGAGAGAATACTCTGAAATGGAATGATTTTAGAATGAAACCAGGGAGCTCTATTTATAGGACTGAAAACGCGTATAAAACGCGTTTTCAATTAATTACCCTTCTCCCAACTACCACGTAAAACCGTGTGCTTTTATATCTGCATGACGTTTCAACAAAGCAGAGCCTATGCGAAGAAATAGTAGGGGGAAGAAGATGTGTGAGTAGGAATGGCAACGGGTCGGATATGGGATGGGTTTGGCCAATCCCACGACCCGCCCCGCTACACATAAAACCCGGACCCCGCCCCGCCCCGCTTATACCCGCGAACCCGGCGGGTTTACCCGCCCCGCCTCGGTTCTAGTTTTTTTTATTTTTTAATTTTTTTAAAAAAAAAATTAGCTAGAAATCAATTTTGAAACACAAAAGTTGATTTTTGTGATTAAATTTCATATTTTCTCTAGTAAATATTTATAATAAACATTGTAAAGCTATCTTTAAACTAGGCAAATTTAAATAAATATTATAAAAATAATTTTTTTTTTTTACAAAATAACGTGAAATAAAAACTCTTACATTTTTATGATAATTCGCAAAGCAAGTTTGCGAATATTACTTTTAAATTCGCAAACTACGTATGCGAATTCTAAAATAAAAAATTTAAATTTTTTAAAATGAAATCGCATATGTGGTAATATGTATATAATATAATATAATATATATTATATTATATTATATATAAACATATATATTATATATATATTATAATAATATTATTATTATAAATATATTATTAGATTTTTTATTTTATTATAGAATATATATATATATGATATAATCCATTATTTTCCGTGTTCAGTAAAATACATGTGTTGCAGAAAATAAATGAAAGACACCACAATTTTGAAGTGGAAAACCTCTAAATCAAAGGAAAAGCCACATGACCTAGTTCAATATAAATTTTTACTATGAATTTGTATGGATTACATGACTTGGACACAATATTTTAGTTCATATTAAAATATTGTGTCCAAGTATGAATGACAACGGGTCGGGTATGTGACAGGTTTGGCCAATCCCACGACCCGCCCCGCTACACATAAAACCCGGACCCGCCCCGCTTAGACTCGTGAACCCGGCGGGTTTACCCGCTCGCCCCGGTTCCATTTTTTTTTAAATCATTATCTAGAAATCAATTTTGAAACACAAAAGTTGAGTTTTGTGATTAAATTTCATGTTTTCTCTAGTAAATATTTATAATAAACATTGTAAAACTATCTTTAAACTACTAAATATTTATTAATCTGCTCTTATTTCCTTCAAAATGTCCAACTTTTTTAAAATGATGAACACATGAATTTTGATATAAAATTAAATATGGCACTTTATTGTTCAATCAAAAAGTAAAATGTATAATCAATATCATATTTTTTTAAAAAAAAATTCAAAATTTATAGCGGGGCGGGTTCGGCCAATCCCAGGACCCGCCCCGCCCCCGCTTCCAAATCCGGTTGAAGCGGGTTCAGACCCGCCCCGGCGGGGCGGATTCATTGCGGGTCCGGGTTTGGACCCGTCCCATTGCTCATCCCTATGTTCAAGTCATGTAATCCATACAAATTCATAGTAAAAATTTATATTGGACCATGTTATGTGGCTTTTTCTTTGATTTAGAGGTTTTCCACTTCAAAATTGTGGTGTCTTTCATTATTTTCTGCAACACACATATTCTAACGTGAACACGGAAGAAATAAGTTGGATTATTATGGCAAAACTATATATATTATATATATATATCTATATATATATATATTATAATAAATAAAATCCTAATAAAATGTTTATCATACTATATTATTCTCCTTATCCTCTCCTCTATGTTTCTCTCTCCTCTACTACTAATCTCTCTTCCTATTCTTTCTCTTATATACATCAATTCTCCTCGTTCTCTTCTCTATCCCCATCCAAAAAGCGAATTCAATGATTTTGCATATTGTGTCTGCGATTTCATTTTAAAAAATTTAAACTTTTTATTTTAGAATTCACATACGTTGTTTGCAAATTTAAAAGTAATATTCGCAAAATTATCATAGAAATGTAAGAGTTTTTATTTCACGTTATTTTGTAAAAAAAAATTTATTTTTATAATATTTATTTAAATTTGCCCTTTAAACTACTAAATATTTATTAATTTGCTCTTATTTCCTTCAAAATGTCCAACTTTTTTAACATGAACACATGAATTTTGATATAAAATTAAATAATGACACTTTATTGTTCAATCAAAGAAGTAAAATGTATAATCGATATCATATTTTTTTTTAAAAAAAATTAAAAATGTATAGCGGGGCGGGTCCGGGGCGGGTTCGGCCAATCCCAGGACCCGCCCCGCCCCGCTTCCAAACCCGGTCGAAGCGAATCCAGACCCTCCCCGACGGGGCGGGTTCAATGTGGGTAGGGTTTGGACCCGTCCTATTGCCATCCTTGTGTGTGAGCGAAGAATGGCAAAAACGCAAGAAGAATACAAAGGCCGGGTAAGGTTAGAAGATTTGTCTATTTTGGTCATTTTAAAAATCAAAATGAACCTGTACGAACTTAAATATTTTGATGGATTAGATCGACAAATGTTTAAGCTGACCGAAGTTTTGCCCAATAATTTAATCCAAAGTTTCAGCCCAAGCCTATTTTCTCAATTACTCGGGTTGGCAGACTAGCCCTCCCGCAACGGTGATTGGGTCGGCTGACTTCGGAATTAAAGCGGGGGGCGGCGTAGCAGAGGAGAGGAAGACAAATATTTGTTTTTTGCCGCGGCGGAAGAAAGGCTCTAACGTGTGATAAATCCTTCACATAAATTTAATGGACGATGATTTGTCGGACTTTGTTCCCTGCTCCTCCGTAGCCGTCAGTTCAGTCATACGCGTGGGCTCGGTAACTCTTACTGTTTTCGAATGACCAAATTTCACGATAATTACTGTTGTAAAACAAATGGTAATTAATTGCAATGCAGGCGGGAGTGATCTGGGGTTCATGTGTTGGTCCGTTTGATGCTAGAAGTTTAGGTAAATCTTTATTTTCAGTCAATTATTTTTTTTCAATTTATCATTGTTTGAGCTAAAGCCACCTAAAAATTCGTTTGATTTTGTTAAATTGTTGTAGGTCTCTCGGGCATGGCTCGAGCGACGTTTATAGTGAGTTTTTCGATCATTTTTCAAAAAAATTCTTTCAGCATTTTCTGTTGGTTTACGGAGTAAATGAAGTTGATAGTTTTTGTGTTCTGATACTATTATTGCAGGCTAAATCCGTTGGACAACACGGGTTTCAATGGGGTAATATTACTGACCTAGTTTTTGAACAGTTTTATGTTTTTGTATAGTACTCGTGATTGTGTTCCTTTTACGGAGCCTTTTACCGATTAATATCTTAATTTTATAGTCATTTTTGTTCCAATCAATTTCTGATTTTGAAACCATGCTTATTTTTTCGTTTTTTTTTTGGGGGGGTTATCTAGGGCTATTTGCTGCTATTTTTTCTTTTGCTCACTGTGGAATTCAAAGATACCGGAGGCAGAAAGATTGGGTTAGTACATTTTTTTCAGCTGATAATGTGTAAGGATTCTGCGTGAAATTAAGATGACACCTTCAGAATCCAAACATTCAACTCCATTTTCATTGTCTGATACTCTGATTCATGTTTGATTTGAGTACCTTTTCCATTGGAGTGGCGTATAACAATGTGAAGACCGGTCAAATTGTTTGTAGATTTAAAATTTGTGGGATTCTGCTGCGTCATGTAAGAAGAATATAGGAGTAGAATCCATAAAACACAAACTGGAAAAGGCCTCGGCTTTGTGGTGAAAGATGTGTTTCTTTTGGCAAGTTCATCATTGATTATTTGTACAATTGAATTATTTGGTAGGAAAAAACTATTCTCCATGCTTACGGACATAGTTGTTAAAGGCGGGCACCCGGCGGTAGGCGAGGCCAAGCAACCGGAAACCGCCCCTGGAGCGGCAAGGGCGCCGCACCTTCGACAGGCACCTGTCGCGTGTGACTGAGGTTCTCAAGCTAACACCTGATAGAAGAAGATAGGGTTTGTTAGGCTCTAGGGCCCTGATTAAATTTGGGCTTATTAAAAATAAGCTCAAACCCTGTTTTTGTTTGGGGTTTATTCAATCAGTATATACATTAACGTTTTGTCTCTGCCATCCATCCATCTCGCCGCCACCCTCCAGACCATTCTTTTACGGTTTAAGTTTCTTTTTTATTGATAATTAATTTTTATTGTGTTTTAATAATTTCAAATTAATGCAAGTTTATGATTTTTAGTATTGGTATGTCATTTAGTATCAAATGTGGGTTGTTGTTTGATATGTTTACGTAACTTAAATAATATGTACATGATGTTTGATACTCGATTAAGGAGGATCTCAAGAGAAGTTCTCGTTAGGACTTGCTGGACTTTCACAATATCCTGGTTAACCTGAATGATTTTCACCCTCGTGGCAATTATAGTAGCTATACAAAGAAACAAAATGTCCAAAAATTTATCAGAGTGAATTTAGTGTTGAAACGTTCTTATAGTCGCTATGCCTCATTTGATTATGGATTGGAAATCAGGTTTCATCCTTTATTTAATTTGTCAGTACTCTTTTTGCGTTGACCAGACATTTGAGAGATTGAAAAAATGTTTTGTGTAAGAGACACCGAATCTGTTTTGCTAAGTATGAAGTATAAGACCATTGCTGTGACAACACATTGATAATTGGTTAGTCTACCTTTTTTTCTATGTAGGTTAATACCTTGGCTGCGGGTGCTGTTGCCGGGGCAGCTTATGGCGCCGGAACCCGGAAGTGGAAACAAATTGCTGGTATCACTGGTCTTTATTGTACATTTTTCCAGCTTGCCAACAACTCCAAATCTGTTTGAAATTGTATCAATAAGGCTGCAGGTGAGCCAGACAATTCCAATTTTGCTCTCATGAGGTTAACATTGCAAGAAGACTGCAATACTTTCAGTCCTTTTCTTTCTACTGATACCAGACCTTTGAAATTATAGCATATGTTATATGGGTTCGACAATATATGGTTTGGTTGATGCTGCCCTTGGGGACAAATCAACTATTGGATAAGAATATTCCCATCCAAATGTTACTACAGCACTACACGTGGGGTAGCTACTACTCAACCACTATATATATATTGTTCCATCATATTTATTTCAGGAAGTTATAGATCACTTTGCGTAGGATATGATTTGCCTCCCCCACTGATTTGGACATTTCTGGGTTTTCTCGAGTTTGCTGATTTTGGTTGTGCGTGCTTATGTGTGTTAATGTATATGTTTTTGGTTATATTCGATCAATCGGAATTAGGAATGCATTTGTTTTTGTTTTCATTTGCCATGTGTAGTTTTTAGCTGAACGTATCAAAAACTCCATCCGCCACTTGCGGCTAGACCATTTGGGCTCGCCCTACTAATAATTATGGTCCCGGCACTTTAACTAACCTAATACGGTATTTGGGCTACGTATTTATTAGGCATATGCGTGTACGTATATAATGGTGATAACCAAGCACGTCAAAAATCTGATAGATTATCTGACATTAAATGTATTTTAATTGAATACAATTCCCATTAAAAATATAATTGGAAAAAGCATACCGATTTCATAAATGATTATGATTTAATAAAGACTATTCTGTAAATTATTTTCGAATATATTAAAGTCCCAAAGTGCAAATCATTTTCAAAATACATGATAAACGAGCGAAAAATATATGGTTTGAAGTTATACACAAATATTTGTAGTCCAAATGAATCAACGAGTACATTCTGGCCGAAGAAGCTCTTGGATAAGGTTGATGTATGTGCGCGACCCGATTTGATTTCTTCTAATGTTCATATAGTATACCTCAATCTATTGAGATTAATATTTAGTTATTGTTATTGTAATAAACTACCAGTACTTCTCGGAAGCAATGCATATAAATAAAGTTTAATATATAATATGAAAGTTTAACCATATGAAATTTTTGTACAAAATGATTATATTAAAATAATGTTTTTCCATCAAACATTGTGTTTTTATTTTGTGAACTTTTTCATAAAATAAGTATTTTGGAGAGAATTTGGAATGTCCTAGCGATCAAAAGTATTTACTTTGGATATCATATTACATATAGCATTGATATCATAGATATGTACTCTATACTATATTTATAATAGGCTATTAGAGTAAATGGCCTACCATACCAATTTTTTTTCACCTTTTTTACCAACTAACTCCTATACGGAAATATGGTTGTTGTCCTGAAAGGTACTGCCCTCAGGGGCATCATCCATCATCCACGTGGAATTTTTTTTTTCTTTTTTAAAAAAAGGTTCCAAATGAATGGTGATGATACCCCTAAGGGAACTATCCTTAAGGACATCATCAAACAAACCCTCCTATACATAGGATAAGTCATTTTTTAATTTATTAATCAATTGTAGAAAAATTTTAACTAATCAAAGCTTTTAGAAATCTCGATTTGTTAAAAGTTATTATTTGAAAAATAAAAATATATGATATATAAGTAACACATAATAGTAATATACTATACCTATGTCTAGATGCTAATGATAAATATATTAGTCATCTATTAAAGAATCTATTTTGGGTTCGTTGAAAACTAGATGTGATAATTTGAATACGAGATGACTCAAACATAAGAGATGATTGAGTTTCGAGTCGTGCAACGTGCATAAAAAATTTAGCATCTCCCAAAAAACTTTAAGAGATATTTCTACACATACAACTATATATTGCATCCTCCTACTCTTATACCTCAAACACACTACCATGTGGTGTGATCCGTGTCCAATAAATTTAAAAAAAAATTAAAAAAAATTAGCATCTCCCGTTTGCTTTTCTTCCATCAAAGGGCGAAATATTTTTTCTGATATGTTTTTTTTTTCCTTTCAAAACTGTTCACCAAGTTTGTGGAATCAATATTATCCAATGTGTTGACTTTATTAGTTTTTTTGCTAATTTCAATCAACTTCGAATAATGCAAAATTCATTTCAAAGTATTTGTTTCCAAAATTTTCATATCTTTTTCAAAATGTAGAGTTTTTGGCACGGACTTTGTTGTTTTGAAAATAGATAGTGTGCCCCATTTTATTTGAACGTAGCCAACTTACTCTCATGTGGTTTGTGAATAGGTGCAAAACATCATATATGTATGATTTGAGTGATACACATCTTCTTATGCGTCTGAGCTTTAAAATGTCAACTGTACCCGTAGAGAATAAATGCACCTAAAGAATAATATAAAGGGTAATATGAACCTAAAGAATAATATGGGGTAATCTGCACCTAAAGTTAAAAAAAAAACTGACATAGTTTTAAATGTATTTCGCTCTAAACCAACCTGTTTATTATCAATTTCAAAAATCAAATCAACATAAACCAAACAATTACAATTCATCTACAATAATATAAAAAATCATGAAATCATCGAGATTCTATACTCCTCAATATTTTCATAATAATGTTACCATAAATTACCCGTGCAAAATAAGCTATAACAAATGTTAGCCTTACTAAATACTTATAAAAGCTCAAATTATGGTTTTTTTTAAAAATAATTCGAATTTTTTTTTTTCAAAAATACTTCGAAAATAAGAAGGTTTCAAATATACCCCAAAACGTCGTTTAAGATGGCGGCTGAGGATTCATGAGGGGCCGCTTCACCTCCTTTACAGTTGCTGTCAACCCTTGCCTTGATAGCGCCCACTTACTTTGTAGGCGGCCGTTATATCTCTCGGGGTCACCCTCGTACCTTTAGAGGCGGCCACTCGCTAATTAGGAGTCGTTCCCTACCTCTTATAAATAGTTACATATCTTTATTAAATGTAAATAGCAACCCCTACCACAAAGCAAGAAAACCATATACAAAATGTTGAAAATTGTTACCAAGTAACCTCACTTTAACATGTCTCTTCTTCTCCCATTTCAACTTCGGTGCAATTTTCTCTATTATTCACAAGTATCGTGCGCGTTTCATCTCAATTTTTGAAGGTTAGTAAACTATTATAAAATAATTCAATTTCCTTCCATTTCCTTTATTCAGAAATTACGTTTGTTTCATCTGAATTTTTTAAGGTTAGTAAACTAATTTAAAATATTGTAATTTTTTTAATGTTCTTTTTGTGATCAGATATTTTTCTTAAATGAATAAAAAAATTCAGTATTTTAAAATTTGTATGTTTAATGTATTTTTATTAATATTATAAATGGTTTATATGTGTATTAATGTTTTTATTAATTTTAGGATAACATCAAATCGAGGTGTTGAAGATTCAATTGTATTGTATATACAATCTACGCATATCTACAGTCTTGTTTGTTCCAAGAATATTGATAATATTTTACCAGTGAAGCGTAGAGATAACCTTATATGAGGGTTATATAATGAGAACGTGATACACGATCGTGTTGGAGACCCATACATTTCATTTGATTACCGAACCACCAACATCTGGATCAAATCATGAACCGGTGTAATTTCATCTCTTCTTCACGCCAACCCACCTCTCCCTCACACTTAGAGGCGATTTTTGCAAGGTGAAGCTCGAGTTCTCTCTCAAGCTTGTGTGGGTAAGATGTTATACTCTCCCTTAGTCATTTCTCTTCATCTTGTACCTCGATTTCAATGGGTTGCGTGAAGCTTTGGTTTGACTTTTGCTAGCATTTTTGGAAGGGTTTGTCATGTAGTTCGATTTTGACTTGGGGGATGAGGTTCTAACCGATTTTTGTGCCTTGAAATGGTGTTGGGCGTGTGTGTGCAGAAGTGTGTGTAGTTGTGTGTGCGTGTGTGTTTACTCTGTGTGCGTGGGTGTGTGTTTCTTCGTGTGTGTGTGTCTAGCTTGTAGTATGGTGTATAGATGATGTTTATGCAAGTAATTGGGTATTCCAACATGTATTGATATAGGTTCAAGACTTCTATATGTGTGTATATGTTGTGGCTTGGGGTGAAATGGTGTTTTGATGATGTGGAAGGCTAGCTTGGTTTGGTGTAATGGGTTAAGGCGATTATGTGGCTATAATTCGAGTATGAACGTTGTAATTGAGAATTTGATAGCATGAGAAATGTTATTGATTGTTGGAAGTTAATTATGACTCGAATTTTTGGGGTTGTCTTGGTTGATTATAAAAGCCAACTTTAACTTGAAATGTATGCTTATAATGTGTTTGAAAATATGCTTAAGTGGTGTTCAAGTGTTGGTCAAAAGCTCTTCTAATTGTGTAATAAGAAAGTCTACTTTATGACTTATCATTGTAGTGATTTAGTGAGTGTTGGCCAATGGTTTGAGATGCTAATAAACTTAGAGCATGTAAACGATAAGGGTATGAACTAAACATGTAGATGCTCAGAGTTGTATCATTTGCTTGATTTTGTAATATGATTCATAATTTTGAGTTATTGATTTATGATATGGAAATGAAATTAAGAACTATATGATGGTTATTAATGGCGTTGTAAATGAGCTACTGGTTCGACTTTCTCATTTTGGGAGAAGGAGGTACGATTGTTTTTGGGTTGCTGCCATGAAGTGTTTAGTCATGGTTTGATTTCGATTTTATGTCATTGGAATTGTATTTTAACTTGGTTAAATCTTAACTTAGTTAGTTTGATATTCCCTTGCCATTTTAATCTAATTCTTGCTGTTTTTAAGGCGAAATCCTTACTGCTTTGAATTCAAAAATTTGAGGCTGTTATTTGGGTCCTAGCACGTATTAAGGTGTATATTGATGAATATACATGACTTGTGTGCCTTACTATGCAATGGTGATGTTTCATCACTTTATTGAATTATTGATGCTTATATTGAATTATTGGACATTCTCATAGCAATCCCACATCCCTGGAAGAAAAGGAGGATAGCTCGATCTGAAATTCCAGTTATAAGGTATGTGGTGACGTACGAGCAGGTATAAGATGAATTATTTCATATTCCAGTATTCATATATTGTTGAATTGTGATGACTGAATATATGTGAACGAATATGTGAATTGAGTTTGATATATGTGGTATGGTGGACACGTAAGTGTACGTGGTCCGGATATTGACTGAATATAAGGGGACGGATATGTGAATTGAGTTTTATATATGTGGTATGGTGGACACATAAATGTACGTGGTCCGGATATGGAGTTGGGTATGGATGCCTTCGGCATGACCATTATGAGAAAGTGTTGAGTGAGATAGATTGATAGACAGAACTGCATTGATATGGAATTATTTATGATTGAGCATAAATAAAAGATTCTTGTTGTATTGAATTCATCGTGTGGTTTAGTATCATATTTTCAGTAACGATACTAAACTTGATGTTATGAAAGCTTGTAAGTTTGAAATAGGAACATTGCTTGGGAGCTATACAGATTCAGAACTTTACAGGGAGTATATTTTATAGATTTTCAATACTCTTGAATTGTGATATTATGATCTTATCATGATCTTTATGCATTGTTATGATATGGGTAGTGTTATGTTGGTATGCTCATCCTGTGTGGGGGCTGTTTCTGTTGAAACATGTATTACAGCTATAAAGTCATTTGGCAAGCTCGAGCTTGGTTCCTGAAGCATAGAGTGAGATTGGGTAAATGGTATACATTATTTATGCTTATTTGTTGCTTGTATGTGAGCACTTGGAGTCGTGTATATGGACTATATATTGGTGTTGAAGTCCACTTTTTATATCTTCTTAGTATGGTGACTTCCATGGCTAGGAACTTACCTATGATTTTGATTTCTTTTAGTATTGTGTTTTTCCCTGGCTGAGAATTATTTTTGGTGATGTGTTATTTTCTGATAGCTCAATTTATGGGGAGACTCTGCCCAAATTTTTATAAAAGTGATGAGGAATATGTGAAGCATATAATCATTCTTTTAAAGAATGAATTTTTTTAATATACATACAACGTCATAAATGCACTAATGACGAGTTAAGGAGTCAGGGTCCTACATAAGATTTTCTTTAGAAGAGCCCGTTAAATATTTATCACAAGGTCCACTTCCATGCTCGAAATAAGGATAATCTTGTTGTTGCTCAACATCTTGGCCGATTGAAGTACAAGGTTGATCATTGACCACCATATTGCTCAATTCTTGAGTGACATATGAAAGAATTGATTATGGCCCGTCAAGACCAAAATCATGGGTACTTGCCTCTATCTGACGTACAAATGCAACATCCGCATATTGGGACATTCCATTATAAACTGTAAAGCATCATCATCTACAATGTTGATTGGTATTTCATTCCAAGACTATTTCTCCATGATTGAATATTTGGTTGACAAATTGATATTAAACATCATTGGTTGATGTTTAAATTTCTATGTGCTAGTTGAACCAAATCAAATAAAATAATAGAACATGAAATTATAATCCGTCTAGGATGTTATATTCGACCGACCTATTTTCAATAATAATATTACCACCAAAATATAACATCACAGAAATCGAATCTATTTTGAACAAATTAATAATTTTTTTATGCGCAAAATTTTGATGCATCGAAAATATGGAAGAGAAAAATATGTTGGAAAGATTCTGATGTCGAAAGCATATTATGTTCATATTATTTATACACATTTCAAATATCATTATGATGAATTTTCATCAGTGTCAATATAGAATATCATAAATGAAAGTTCATGGGGTGCGATACGACGAATTGCGAATGAACATATAAGTTGACATATGGGGACAAGGACAAAGAAAAATCACGGGTTAGGGGTGGGCCAAGAAGCAAGAGGGCCGCCACTTTTTGCGTTAGGAGCCGCCTGTTGTATAGGCGGCTCCTAACAAAGGAGCGGGAGGGCGGCCCCTCACAAAGCATATGGTCGCCATATCAGATGACGTTTTTGGGTATATTTGCATACTTCTCCATTTCGAAGTATTTTTAAAAATTAATTTTTTTGAATTATTTTTAAAAATAACCCTCAATATATATAATATTTATTCCTAAATTTTCATGACATATTTTACTGCTAGAATCCTCCAGCAAATATTTAGAACCTTATTCTAATATTCCACATTTATTTCACCTTAGTTTATTCACTAAAATAATCTTTTCGATTTATCTTATACTTAAAAATATAAAAAAAGAAGCTCAAAAAACAAAAATATATATAAAAAAAAGTAGTAAAACACTCTTACTGAAATTTTGAGGTGTTACAGAGCGCTCCAATTTAGGGATCCTTTTTTCTGAATTTTGGAACTCAAAATTTCTATTTCAATTCACGAAAAAAACCAATTGTGATACAAACATAATGGCTTAAAATTGGATTTTTGTCTTCTTTGTCCTGATTAACGGAACTATGCAGTCACAGCTTTTCCGTCAGCTCCAAAACTGTTCTCGTCCTCTTTTGAGGCGTATTTGTTTGGAAAATCTATATTAAATAATTTTCCCGTTAATATATTTTGTATTTAAAATCTAGATAGGGATATTTTGATCACAACAAAGCCAAACTTTTTCATAATTGTGGAGTACGCAATGAACTATTTGTTGGGGTATCAGAAAAATCAACATATAATTGAGACAATTATACACCGGATATCACAAGCACATAATCAACAATTGAACAAGATGAAGCCAATATTTATAGTGCTTCACCCCAAATTGGGCTACGTCCACTCAAGAACACTTGAAGAGATTACTTCTTTATTGATAACAAAAAAGACAATAGAATTGAGAATACAAATTATTTCACTCAGAACACTCAGATTTTAATGATCACTTTCTCTCCATTAATTCTATCCATTCCAAGGATAAAACTCTCCTTAATAAACCCACACACTCAATCCTCCTTGCACCTCTACACTTATGCGTATACAAGAGAGAATTTATGTTTTTGGGATGGTTTTGGAATGAAGAATGAATATTTATAGGTGGAGACTAATGAAGAAAACAAAAATTAATACATCATTGCTTACATAATCAAACCCATCAACTAACACAAAACATGTGTTGATTATGTCTCTTTGAATTCAATAATGATGCCTTGATTCTTAGCAATTCTCCCCCTCAAGCCCATTTTGTGAATTTGATCAAACCTGCAACTGTTCTTCCATCAATTCCAATTTCATCTGTGAGAATCTTCTCAAGATTGATTGCACTATGACTATCACATATCAGCTTGTATTGATCTTGCACAAACTTAATTCCTCCAAGAACCAGTTCATCCATAGATATCCCTTGCATGTGTCGGTTGTTGTAATGAACTTTACTTCTGTTGTTGACAAGGTCACACACTTCTATTGTGACACATCTTCCCCTCCAAATGTAATCAGGTAACCTGATGTTGATTCCCACGAGTCAACAACTACATCCATGTCCACATCCGTGTAACCTGTAAGTTCAAGCCTGGATCCTCCATGTTGCAATTCCATATTAGTCGCAGATATTAAAATATCCACCAACTATGACCCAATTATCCTTTCGATGGTTTGAAAGGAATATGTATATCACTCCAACATAAGGGTGTAAACAACCGGCCCGATCACACGTAAGAAAATACGCCTTGGGAAAGCTCTGCCTGACAGGAAGAAGTTCCGCCACTCACCTGACACAGAACCAATCGACCGAACCGAGTCGAATATGCAGCAAAGTTTAAGGTTCGAATTTGGCTCGAAATAGTTATATTCAACCTCGAGTTCGGTTCGAAGTTCGAATAATTTTAAAACTTTGGCTCGAGTTCGGCTCGAGTTCGAACACGTTCGCGAGCTATTCAAACTATTGCTCAAACATAAATACCCAAAAGGTTCGAAATATATTTATTTAATATATAATTATAGTATATTATAAAATATTAAAGTTCGAGAGCTGCTCGCGAACTATCGAACAAAATAATTTGGGCTCGAGTTCGGCTTTAAAAAAGTTCGAACATGCTCGAGTTCAGCTAGAATTCGAGATTTCGAATATGAATCAAATATTTTTCGAGCCGGCTCGAAAATTTCATAAACATGTTCGATTGGTTTACACCCCTACTCCAACAGCTTGAGCGATGTCCGGCCAAGTACAAACCATGGCATTCATCAGACTTCCAACAACTGGAGCATATGTAATTGTTCAATATTTACTTGTGCAACTTGAGATGGTTGTCAAGAGGACATCCAACCATTTTTGTCTGGTCAATGTTGAACCTTTGAAGTATATTTTCAGTTATACTTATCATGCGGCCACCAGACTCTCTTGGCATACTTGTCACGGTGGATTTCCAAGCCTAAGATTCTCTTCGTTGGTCCCAAGTCCTTCATCAACAAAGACTCTCTTAGACGCTCAATTAGGCCTTTGATTTCAGAAGCATCTTTGCGAACAAGCAGTATATCATTTAAATATAGCAGAAGCACTATCATAATTAGAGATTTTCCTAACAAACATGCAATGGACTACAATGGTCTTCATGAATCTCCGTTGAGATTCAAACTTCTCGTGCCACTGTCTCAATGCTTGTTTGTGACCATACAGACTCTGCTTCAGTCTGCACATGAGGTCCTCTTTCCCATTCTCTATGAAAAACCCTATGATTGCTCCAAGTAAATATTATCCTCCAAATCTCATGAAAGGAGTGGTCTTGACATCCATTTGTTCCACCACCACATCGAGCTCTGATGCTAACCTCAGCACAATCCGGATAGATGTCATCTTCACCATATGTGAGAAACTCTCGTAAAGTCGATCCATTGTTTCTGACTGAAATCTTTGCTACGATCCTAGCTTTGAATCTTGGTTGACTACGATGTTCCTCGTGATTCAACCTAAACACTCACATATTTTTCAAAGCTTCCTTGCCTTTCAGCAACTTCACTAGGTGATCATGAAGAGACTTCATCTCACCCCACATGGATTTCATTTACTCCGTTTTCACCCGCAATAGCTTCCTTGAAGCTTTATGGTTCTCTCACATCAGTTATCAGAACAAGGGGAATACCTTATAGAGTATTGCACTTGTTGAGCCTTAAACGCATGGTTGCGTTTAATGCGTTAAATTATCCCCGGTTAATCTTTGAGTTTTGATGATCACAAAACTTGATAAACTTGAATAAGTAATATGCATGAAATGTGAGTAAAAATAACTCCCCCTTAACAATTGCATACACTACAAGTTAATCAAGCAAATAACTCTCCCCCTCAAACCCTGCATACTCAAGCTCCCCCCCTTAAACTATGCATGAATTAAGGTTCAAGTTTATCACAAAATTCTCCCCCTTTTTGTGATAATCAAAAAGCACAAAATTTAAATAAACATAGTTCAATTATATGTTGCCACATAGCCATATTTCAACAATTTACACATGTTCCTCATCAAGCATGTAATAAGCATAAGATTTAATCAATGAGATGAAAAAAAACATGCGTTTAAGGCAATCAACAATGAATTCTAAATTTTGCAAAGTGTGCATATGTTCTACCATGAGTTCATGCACTTATGCCCAATAAACATTAAAAATATCAAAGCATTATTAGATAAGTTAACAAAACATATAATTGCAAATTTCCACATTGCATATTCAAATTTGAATTTTAGGCATATCAAGATATATATACCAAAAAGAGATAAGCAAGAATCATGCATCAAAATAATTTATATGTGCATATGCTAAGGGGTTATGCATTTTACTACCAATGAATATTGAGCTTCATATTTATTGGTCACAATTAATTTGTGCCAATGAATTTTGAAATTGCTCTTTTAACATGAAAAAAAAAATAAATTTTACCCTCAATGACAAGAGTTCGTTCTTGTCATAGGTCCAACGCCTCGAGCCTCTTCTATAGTTGTGAATAATACAAACTCTTCCTATGAGTTGCTTGGCCCTTCATCCTTCATTCCATTCTTGTCCCTACAAGACAAATTTACAATTGGAGGAACTTTGGTACCCATTTGATTTTTGGGTCCTAGGGGGTTAACTTTCAATGGCACCTTTGGAATCCATTTCCACCTCTTATTAGGTTGGTATTGGATTCTAGCAAACCTACACTTATTTTTAGTGTGACCATTTTTGCAACAATAATTACAAGTAGGAGAATCATGCTTTGCATTGGCCAACAAGCTAGAAAAAGTTTTTGATTTGCTTGAAAAACCTAAACCGGCTTTGTCAAAGCTACAACGTTGCAAGCCAAGCAATTCATTCATATTTTTACTACTTTCACTAAATTTGCAAAATGATATTTTTAAAGAATTTAATTCATTTTTCAATGAATTATTTTCTTCATCTTTCTTAGCAATCTCAAGTTTGAGTAATTTGTTACTCATCTTGGTTTTGCCAAGAGCATCAATAAGATCATTATAAGACTCTAAAAGTTCATCAAATGAAGGTACCTCATTGTCACTTTCATCTCCTTCATCTCCAAGAGCCATTAGACATAGATTGGTGGCTTCTTCTTCATCGGAGTCGCTATCACTCCATGTGGCTATAAACGCCTTCTTCTTCCCTTTGTCCTCATTCTTCTTCCTAGGGCATTTGTTAGCATAATGACCTTTATCATTACAATTATAACAAGTTACCTCATTTTTGGATTCATTTTTGGTTGCACTTGAGGTCTTTGACTTGCTATGTTTGGTGAAGAGCTTCTTGAACTTCTTTGTGAATAGGATCATCTCCTCATCATCATCACCTTCTTCATCATCGGAGTGGTCTTTCCTTCCAACCAAGGCAATCCCATTTCTCTTGGATCTATCCTCCTCCTTTACTTCTCTCCTTGTGGCAACTTCAAGCTCATGAGTCACCAATGTGCCATGGAGCTCATCAAGATCATAGGAAGCACTTTCTCCTTTGTTGGACTCGATAATGGCCGTCCTCTTTGCATCCCATTCTTTAGGTAAGGCCCTTAGTGCTCTCCTCCATATTTGCTTTGGAGGGCACTTCTCTCCAAGTTGGGCAAGCTCATTTATGATAAGGGTGAGCCTCCTAAACATGGAGTCCACATCTTCTCCGGAATCCATCTCAAATGTCTCATATTTGAGTTGTAGGAGATCTATCTTTGTCTCCTTTACTTGGTTGGTTCCTTCATGACAAATTTGTAATTTGTCCCATATCTCCTTAGCCGTTGAGCACATCGAGATCCGGTTGTACTCCTTCATATCTAAGGCACAATGCAAAATATTAATAGCTTTAGCATTTTGTGATATTAAAATCATATCCGCTCTAGTGAAATCGTCCATCTCTTTGGGAACACTAATTCCCCCAATTTCCTTTAAAGGAATATGTGGACCTTTCACTATGATTTTCCAAAGATCATAATCTACGGATTGGATGTATAGAGAAATTCTATTCTTCCAATAACCGTAGTTATCACCCGTGAAAAGCGGAGGGCGATTTGTCGATTGACCTTGAGCAAACTCATTTGCTAGATTAGCCATAAAAAGATTTGATTTAAAAACAAAAATCAAATGGCTCTGATACCACTTGTTGGAATCGAAGAGGGGGGGTGAATGAGATTCCTTGGCTACTTTAGCGTTTTAAAATGAGTTTGTAAAATAAAAATATTTTGCGCTTGCGGAAGCCTTTAGTCAATCGATAAATGCAAAGAATAAAATAAATAAATGCGTAAAGGAAATAAAGCAATAAATAACAAAAGGATTTGTTATAGAAGTTCGGCGATGAATCGCCTACGTCTCCTCTTCCCGGTTAGATAACCTCCAACCGAGGTTCCACTAGAACAATAGATCTTGGCCTTGAGGGCTCCAAGTTAGCCACACAACAACTCTTCCCGAGTTTACAACGCTCTTCCCGAGCACACTACTCTTCACGAGTATACAAAGCTCTTCCCGAGCTACCAACACTCTTCACGAGTCTTCTTGGCCTTAAGGGCTCCAAGGATAGCCACACACTTGCACCAACTAGACTAGTTGACGACTTTACAATTTTCCAACTTGCTTTGGTGTTGGAGGACCTTTACAAGAAATCAAACCAAAAACACCTTCACGGTGTACTCACACGAAGACAACAAGACTTAACGAATGGAAACAATTACTAGCTCCAATACAACAACAATGTATGGAGTTTGTAATGCTATTCAAGAATTTAATAATCAAAGCTTTGGTATAGTTTGTAGACTTGTTTCTTAGCTTCAAAATGCTCCAAAGCATCAATATTTATAGTGTTGAAGGCCTCCAAGGTTCCTACTAGCCGTTGCTTCAAATAAGGCTTGAATCACTCCAAGATCGCCTCGGACATCGCCTCGGGCGATCACCATCGCCGCGCCCCAACGGTCAGCAAAAATCACGGATCGCCTCAGGCGATCGCTGGATCGCCTCAGGCGATCCAAGTCAAATCCCAATGCCGTAGCTTCAGCAGCCTGAAATCATGCATCGCCTCGGGCGAAGTCCACATCGCCTCAGGCGTTCCAGCCCATCGCCTCAGGCGTTCGTGACATCGCCTCGGGCGAACTCCCCTGCGCGCATGCCCGCGCCACCCTCGGCATCGCTTCAGTCGATGTGCGGGAGCGAAGTCCCTGTGGCTGCCATCGCCTCAGGCGTTGGTCACCATCGCCTGGGGCGATCGTTCTCGCGTGCTCGCCTGGCCATCGCCTGGGTCGATGAGCGTGGCGATCCTCGCCTGGCACCCATCGCCTGGGGCGATGGCACTCATCGCCTGGGGCGATCTGTGTCTTCCAAAAGACAATTTCTTTGGCATTTCAAATCTATTACAATCTTCAAATTTGATCATAATTTAAGCTGCATACTCAATAAAAACCATTAGTACAAAATGTATAGGTTTTGTAATCATCAAAACAAAAACGATAATTTTATTTAAAATAGAGGAAAGAGAGTTGTAGCGTTTTAAGGCGCAACAATCTCCCCCTTTGATGATCACAAAACCCGGTAAACTTGAAAGAAAATATAACTTATAACAATGCAATGCATAGAGAGTTTAAACTCCCCCTTAATGAATGCAATGATAAACAATGTTTCAATGTGCATTTTTATCACCTTTACAAAATGTGTCACAAGTTGTAAAAACAATTAGGTTGCAAATAGCACTTCAACAATCAAATTTACAACAAGTTTACATATACATTCTCCCCCTTTTTGTGAGAATAAAAAAGGTGAAGGAGTTTTTAAAAAATTGGACATAGTTTCCTTTAAAAAATGAATAAACCATAAATCCATTCAAATAATACACAATCAACTCAAAATCCAATCAATAACTTAAAATCCATTAACATACACAATAAACTAATTCCAACATCAATTGAACAATTACAATCCTTACAAACAATTACAAAAGGATAAAATCTAAAAAAAAAACTAAAACAAAGACAACTCAATCCATGCCACCATCACCATCACCATCATTCCCGTGAGTAGTATCCTCGTCCATGTGAGTACTGGAAAACTGAGAACGAAGAGCGTCCACTTCATGTCGTAAATACGACAAATCTTCTCTCGAGGAGTCTTGGTAAGCTCGAAGAGACGCAACATCATCTCGAAGGGAATGGAATTGAGAATTCATATCGACTCTCAAGGATTGAAATTGTGAGTTCATATCCTCACGAAGGCTTTGGAATTGAGAAGTAAAAAAGGCAAAGGCGTCTGGATTGAATTCAAAAGAAGAAGAAGGTTGATGACTATCAGGAGCTGGAATATCCGCCCCAATATTCATCATGTCATCAAAGGTAGATGGAGATTGATGCTGAATGGGTGGCTCATCAAGATTTGGTTCAATCAAGAAAGGAAAATGAACCCTTTGGGCACTAGTCATCCTATCAATGGGTAATGAGGGGTGATCTTTAGGATTGAAAGCAGAAAGTAGGTTCCCCGGATCATTAACCCAACATGAAGTGAAAGAATTCCAAGAAATTTTGTTAAACAAAAAACACCTTAGATTGAAGGTGTCCTTGGACTTGATAGGGAGTTTCTCATTGTCATCGAAAGGAAGGTTGAAATGAAGAAAAATCTTTGTTAGGACACGGCCAAATGGGAGAATAACCTTTTTAGGATTATGGGCGGTGTTCCTAAAGATTTGGACAATGAATCTTGGTAGGTTGAAGGGGGTCATGGTAATGATGTAATACATCAAGTATACATCAGAGAATTTCAACCTAAGACGATCACCATCCCGAGGGATCATCGAGGTGATCACAATCTTGTGAAGGATTTGGTAGTTTGTAGGAATGGAATTCACAAGAAAAGATTGGTTTGGACATTGAGGGGTTCCGCCAAATATGAGATACAAGGCTTGGGCAGGATCACATACCCCATCATTGGGCCAAGTAGCTAGAGCAAATTTAGCCGGACCCTCCGAAGGAATGCGAAGAATATTTCCTAATTCAGTGCTATTGAATTCAATTGGGCGATTACAAACGATGGTTTTGATAGTTAATTCACCATCACCCTCAAACAATTCAAGATTGGCATAGAAAGAATGAATCATGGATGGATACAAAAAATCGTTCTTTCTAGGGGGTTTGAAAAAATTTTCCCATTGTTGGAATTGAATCCAATCAAGAATTGGGAGCTGGGAAGTCCTAAGTAAATCGAAATCAAAGATATAACCCGGAATTAATTTGCGAGTAAGATAGTCTTCCGGAATTGGCTTACCATCAAGTGGAGGACCCGTATAATTCCTAGTGGAGCGCAGTGCAATGTTTTGATTATATCTCTTGGCTCGATGCTCCGAACAAGGTGAATCCAAAGAGGTTGGAAAGCAAACTCAATATTTTAGATTTCATATTTGAACATCTCAGTCCAATTCGGATTGCATCATGGAGCAAAATGTCATGGAAGTCATAACAAGTGCAGATTGTAGCAAGGTTTGAGCGACTGTAGCATTTTGGGCATAACTTCTTCATACCTTAATGAAATGCAATGAAATTTTGTATACACCTAGATAGGAGGAAGATCTACAACTTTCATGTTTACCACTTTTCCCAGATATGATCTTAAGATGGTCGAATAGTGCAAAGTTTGAGAGTGCTGAAATCTGGCAGATCACCTCAGGTGATCCGGGCCATCACCTCAGGCGATCCGAGCCATGTTGCGCACCATCGACTGAAGCGATGGCACGGTGGGCACGCTGGCGATCAGATCGCCCCAGGCGATGGTCAACCTCGCCCCAGGCGATCCAGAATGCTTCCTAGGCCATTTTTTGAAGGGCGATCGCCCCAGGCGATGCACGGAACGCCCGAGGCGATCCAGAACTTTACCTACGGCCTTGTTTATCATTGATGATCGCCCCAGGCGATGGGGAGATCGCCCGAGGCGATCTGGGCCATATTTGACCGTTAAAGGGTGGCGATGGGTGATCGCCCGAGGCGATTTCCGAGGCGATCGAGGCGTGATTCAAGCCTTATGTGTAGCAACGGCTAGTAGGAGCTTTGGGGGCCTCCTACACTATAAATATGGATCTTTTGGAGCTTTTTGAAGGCAAGAAACAATACTATAAACTACAAGAAAGCCTTGATCAATTCAAATTACTTTAGCATTGCAAACTTCATACATTTGTGTGTATTGGAGTTTGTAATTCATTTCTTGTTGTGTGAGTTTTGATTCTTCGTATTGGTACACCTTGAAGGTGTTTGATTGAGTTTCTTGTAAAGGTCCTCCAACACCAAAGCAAGTTGGAAAATTGTAAAGTCGCCAACAAGTAAAGTTGGTGCATGTGTTGTGGCTATCCTTGGAGCCCTTAAGGCCAAGAAGACTCGTGAAGAGTGTTGGTAGCTCGGGAAGAGCTTTGTATACTCGTGAAGGGTATTGTGCTCGGGAAGAGCGTTGTGTACTCGGGAAGAGTAGTGTGCTCGGGAAGAGCGTTGTAAACTCGGGAAGAGTTGTTGTGTGGCTAACTTGGAGCCCTCAAGGCCAAGATCTATTGTTCTAGTGGAACCTCGGTTGGAGGTTATCTAACCGGGAAGAGGAGACGTAGGCGATTCATCGCCGAACTTCTATAACAAATCCTTTTGTTATTTATTGCTTTATTTCCTTTACGCATTTATTTATTTTATTCTTTGCATTTATCGATTGACTAAAGGCTTCCGCAAGCGCAAAATATTTTATTTTTACAAACTCATTTTAAAACGCTAAAGTAGCCAAGGAATCTCATTCACCCCCCCTCTTCGATTCCAACAGCACTACTCTTCCAGATCGTGTGGTAATGCTACCAGTACAACCCTTCGCTGGTGGTTGGTCGTGAACACGAGCATCTGGATTCTCTATAGGATCATCATCAGGTGGAACCTCCATCTGGTCATTTTGCACTTCTTCTCACTGATGTAGGCTAGACATTGATGCCACAACTCTGTCGAGTCTTTTTCTTCTGCTGCGTAATTCATGCTCTCAGAAGATTTTTCTTGTACAACGTACAACTTTCGCATCTTTAATCTATTCGCTACTACAAGTGTCCCTTTGAGAATCTCGCATACTCCTTTATGGAAGGTGGTGCAGAAACCTTCCCCATCCAGTCTTTCGACTGGAATCATATTCATGCACATGTATGGTACGTGTCTGACGTCTTTCAAAATCAGTGTCGAGCCCTCCAAGGTAGTCAATCTCACATATCTTTTTTCAATAATATTGGATAGTCCTTCATTGCCCATCATAACCACCCAAAAGCCCCCGGGTGTATTGGATATGAAGTCTTCCCTGTGAGATGTGACATAGACTGTTGTTCCACTATCGATCACCCAGCTGGTTCCTTGAGTCGCCAAATTTGCGGACTCTTGCTCTTGCTCGTGAACGACGTTGAACTTATCAATGGCGTTTGTTTACTCATCACCAGGTTCATGCTTGCCTTTGCCTTTCAGCTCTCGGCAATATTTCTTTATATGTTCATTTTCGCCACGTTGATGGCATCTTGCATTGGCATATCTCCCCGAGGATTCGCCTCTCCTCGATTTCTGATATGTGCTCTTGCTTCTCCCCCATTGACTCAGTAGCCAAGACATCTGACTGTGATATAGAAGCACCCTGAGATCTTCGCCTCATATCTTCATTCAAGATGCGGCTCTTGATGAAGTCCACACTCATGACTCCTCCTGTGCTGTGTTTGTGACACCCCTAACACATATAACACATACACATGAGGCATATAACATAATATTTAATGGCAGCGGAAATTTCAATCTCATAACATCAGGCAATCAAGACAATTATCACAATATAATTTACAAGGCAGTAAGCCACAAAAATGACCAAGGTTGTACCCCTCACAACCCAACCAAAAACCTATACAGTATATGCAAATGATGAGCTGAGGGGGAAGGACTAGAGTCAGCCAGCCGACCTTGGATCCATACGTCCAAATATGCAGAAACACCTTGTATGTTCAACTTTTATCTACAACAACTGAAAATCAACATTTGCATTTGGGTGAGTTGCATTCTCAATGAGCATATTCAAATAACGTAATATTTAACATCACATAAGCATATAATTCATATCCACATAAGCACATGAATATACTCACATGATTCATCATCATAAGCTTTACATCAGTTCACATGTTTCAGATAAATGAAATGATGCACATGTATGTCTGTATTGTTATTCTGTTATGACCCAACTAATACCAAGAACAATCCGTGATCACGATATGGCCGGCACTCTGTAGATCCCCTTTTGAGTTCTCAATTAACTCGGGATCGATATTCTTTGATTCTGTAATTCTGACCGTACTCAGAATGAAATAACACATGGTTCAAGGTCATTAGTGGCCATAACAGAGTTCTTTAATCTCTTATTAATGCACATGTCATAATCATATGCATAACATCAAATCATAGGGTAAATAACATCATATAGATCGTATAACATCGCATCTCAACATGTACATTTCAGAACTCAATTTAGTTCTTGCACATCATATTGCATCCATTGTAATTCATTCAACAATTCATGATACTTATATAACACAAATCACATACTTACATAAAGTTAAATACCAAGTTATAAGGATATACTCACAATCGATACTCCTATCTCATAGGAAGTGCTTAAGTCGCTTTACTGGTGCCGATATCAAACGTAGAACCTATCAGTGCATATCAAATGCACAACCAAACTCAATATCATATGGTTTAATATGAATGTTCATACCAAGTGAAATTTTACTTTTCTACTATTCATTATTTCTCACAGTTACAATTATGCTTTCTCAATTTCATTTTGTGTAACCAGTATATGCACATGACGTTTTTATACCCATAAAATTTGTATAAATTCTAAACTACAACAGAATCTCAAGTTTCTTGTTAAATATTGTTTATCATTGTTTAATCTATCACATATATGAATTTCATAATTTTTGGGCATTATTTCAAATTAAGCCATACCCTAAACATAAGAAAAAGTAAATAAAAACTACCTCAAAAGGAAGGTAACGAGGCGAGGATTCCAGATATGTACTTATTTTTGAGTTTTGACGTCGTTTCGAAGTCCGACAATCAACGAAACCACAAATTTCTTTTCTCTTCTCTCCTTCACAACTCACAGCAATTTCACACACTAAAACGTGTGAATGTGTGCATATCTGATATTTTCAGTCGGTTTCCAGAATTTATTTTCGTTTCTAATTTTTTTTTTTAATAAATTTTGAAAATTACCAAAATACCCTTCAACATCTATTCTATTCTTTTCAACTTAATCACTAAATTTAATCACTATTTTTCAATTTATTCATTAAATTTACTATCTATTCAATTTTTAATACTATTTCTTCAATATATTTGAATATATTCACTATATATATTCAATATTTTTTTAACATTTATTCACTATTTCTTAACCTTTATTCATTACTCAATTTATTAAATCTATTCAATATTTCTTAACTTCTATTCATTCTATGTATTTTTATCACTCATTTATCAATATTTTCCTAACTTTAATCAATTACATATTTTACAATCTCTATGATTTCCAATGCACATAATAAATGTCAAAATATATGCATTTATGCTATGAATGATTTCATATATGTCATGATGCGTATGCATGATCATGTAAAGTTTTCGGGTTATGACAATTCCTCCCCCCTTAGAAAATTTCGGCCTCGAACTTTATACATGTATCAGGAAATAACCACGGATATTGTGTTTTCACGTGTTCCTCTGTTTCCCATGTAACTTCCCGTTCAGAATGATTTTTCCATAGAACCTTTACCATAGGAATTGCGCGATTCCTTAACTGTTTGTCCTTGTATTCTAATATCTCAACCGGTTCTTCAACATAACTTAAATTTTCAGAAATTTCAATCGGTTCACTTTGCAGAATATGAGATGGATCTGATCTGTATCTCCGAAGCATACTAACATGGAACACATTATGAATCTGGGACAATTCAGGAGGTAAGGCAAGACGATAAGCTAATGGTCCAACTTTATCAAGTATCTCATAGGGACCAATGTATCGCGGACTCAATTTGCCTTCCTTTCCAAATCTAAGAATACCTCTCCAAGGAGAAACACGAAGAAATACCTTTTCGCCAATTTGATAATCCATTTCTCGTCTATGTTGATCAGCATAACTCTTTTGTCTATCTTGCGTTGCTTTCAATCGATCTTTCACAATTTTTATCTTTTCAACTGTCTCTTGAATAAGATCTGGACCTTCTAATATTCGCATTCCTTCTTCATCCAGCATACTGGACTTCTGCACTGTCTACCATATAATGCTTCATATGGTGCCATACCAATACTGCTATGATACTGATTATTATATGCAAATTCCATCAAAGCAATATAATCATCCCATGAACCTCTAAAATTCAGAACACATGATCTAAGCATCTCTTCTAAAGTCTGAATCGTTCTTTCTGATTGTCCATCTGTTTGTGGATGAAATGCTGTACTAAAATGTAATTTAGTACCCAAAGCTTCTTGTAAACTTCCCCAAAATCTCGATGTAAAACGAGGATCTCGATCTGATACAATAGATAAAGGCACACCATGTAATCTAACAATTTCATTTACATACCTTCTTGCTAAACTGTCAAGTGTCGATCCCCATCGAAATGGTAAGAAATGAGCTGATTTTGTCAATCGATCAACAATCACCCAAACTGCATCATTCTTTCTCGGTGTTACAGGTAAACCATAAACAAAATCCATTGTTATACGCTCCCACTTCCAAACTGGAATTGGTAATGGATGTAATTTACCCACCGGTGCTTGATGTTCGGCTTTAACCTGTTGGCAAGTCAAACATTTCGATACATACTCGGCCACATCCTTCTTCATTCTAGGCCACCAATAATGGGTTCTCAGAGTCTGATACATCTTCGTACTACCGGGATGCATAGCATACGGTGCAATGTGTGCTTCCTCCATTATTTCATGCCTTATATTATCCATATTAGGAACACACAGTCGATTATGAATCATCAAAGTACAATCATCATTGATCACAAATGATGTACTCTTTTCCTGTTTCACTTTCTCTGCAATACTGATTAGTTTATCATCACTAAATTGAGCATGTTTAATCCTTTCAGTCATTACTGGACGGATACAAAGTGAAGCACATATAATACCAAGCTCATCAACATTCAAGGCAATATTCATCTTTCTCAAGTCTAACAAATATGGTAATGAATGCACTGACATATAAGAAACAGTACCATATGATTTTCTGCTCAACGCATCAGCAACAACATTTGCCTTTCCAGGGTGATACTCAATAGTACAATCATAATCTTTCAACAATTCGAGCCATCTCCTTTGTCTCATGTTCAACTCTTTCTGACTCAATAAATACTTCAAACGTTTATGATCGGTAAAGATTTGAAATGTGGTACCATACAAGTAATGTCTCCATATCTTTAATGCAAAAACAACTGCGGCAAGTTCAAGATCATGTGTAGGATAAGACATCTCATATGGTTTAAGTTGCCGAGAAGCATAAGCAATAACTTTACCATGTTGCATTAAAACGCATCCCAAACCTTGATAAGAAGCATCACTATAAATAACAAAACCATCAGTACCTGAAGGTATTGTCAGAACTGGAGCAGTAGTGAGTCGTTCTTTCAATTCGTCAAAGCTCTTTTGGCATTCATCTGTCCACTTAAACAAAATACCTTTGCGCAACAATTTTGTCAGTGGAGTAGCTATAAGAGAGAAATTTTCAACAAATCTCCTATAGTACCCAGCTAAACCAAGAAAACTACGAACTTCAGCAACATTTTTCGGACACTCCCATTTAGTTACTGCTTCAATTTTTACTGGATCAACTTTAATACCGTCACTACAAACAACATGTCCCAAAAAGACAATCTGATCTAACCAAAATTCACATTTGCTGAGTTTTGCATACAACTGTTTCTCACGCAAAGTTTGTAGCACAATTTTCAATTGTCGTTCATGTTCCTCAGCCGATTTAGAATATATCAGAATGTCATCAATAAAGACAATCACAAAGCTATCCAGGTAAGGTCTAAACACATCATTCATCAATGCCATAAATGCAGCAGGTGCATTAG
This sequence comes from Haberlea rhodopensis, assembly GCA_907163345.1. Lineage (NCBI taxonomy): Eukaryota > Viridiplantae > Streptophyta > Magnoliopsida > Lamiales > Gesneriaceae > Haberlea > Haberlea rhodopensis. The sequence goes on along the minus strand of CAJQUN010000008.1, from coordinate 4,392,809 downwards.
TCAAACCAAAAGGCATTACCAAAAATTCATAGTGGCCATACCTGGTTCTGAAAGCTGTTTTGGAAACATCAGACTCAGCAATTTTCAACTGATGATACCCTGATCTCAGATCAATCTTTGAAAAGACTGTAGCATCTTGCAACTGATCAAATAAATCTTCAATCCTAGGCAGTGGATATTTATTCTTTATAGTTACTCGATTCAATTGCCGATAATCTATGCATAACCTCAAAGTACCATCCTTCTTTTTAACAAACAATACCGGTGCTCCCCATGGTGAAACACTCGGTCTAATGAATCCTTTCTCCAGTAGTTCTTGTAATTGAGTTTTCAATTCTTTTAATTCAATAGGTGCCATTCTATAAGGAGAAATAGAAATTGGCGCTGTACCCACTGGTATTTCGATTGTAAACTCAGTATCTCGATCTAGGGGTAATCCTGGTAAATCATCTGGAAATACATCGGGATATTCTCTAACCACTGGAATATCTTCAAGTTTCAAACCACATAATCTGCTATCTATAATGTGAGCTAAATATGCTTCACAACCACCCTTCACCAATTTGAATGCCGTAGATGCAGATATTACACATGTAGGCAATATTTTCCTTTTTCCTTGAAATACTATCTGGGACTGATCAGGAAGTTGCAGTACTATTTCTTTGGTAAAACAATCCAATTTAGCATGATATTCAGTTAACCAATCCATACCCAGAATCACATCAAAATCCTTTAACGGCATAACCAGTAAAGTAGCATGCATTTCAGTATTCCCAATGAAGATTTTACAATTCTGATACACAGTATTTATAACAATCATGCTCCCTACTGGGGTTTGAACAAATAAATCATAACCCAATGATACTGGTGTTTCATGCAAATGCATCATGAATAATTGTGATATAAATGAATGTGTTGCACCAGGATCAAATAAAACATAAGCTGTTAAACCAGAAATAGATAAATTACCGGTAATCACTGCTAGTACTGCATTTGCTTCTTCCTGTGTCATAGCAAAAGCACGGGCCTGATTATTGGCTTTACTCTCCTCTGTACCGATTCCTCTGCCCATACCAAATCGTCCTCGATCTCTGCCTCTGTTAGGTGTAAAACCACTTGACCTGGTTTGCTGAACTGTAGGTTCTTCACGTGGCTTTGAACAATTCCTTGCTATATGTCCAGGTTCTCCACATCGAAAACATTTTCCTATAAACATTCTACACTGTCCATAATGATTTCGTCCACAATGCACACAAGTCATAACCGACGGTGTAGAACCAAAACTTTTAGCAGCAGATGTTGCACCACTAGAACTGACACCTTTAGAACCACTGGGGAAACTTTTCTGTGTAGGTGTGGCAAACCCTTTTCTCTTTCCAAATCCACTAACTTCTTCACTTTGTCTCTTTTTATTCAATTGGAAAGCTTTTGATTCAGCTTCCAACTTTTCAGCACGTACCATTGCAGCTTTCAACTTGCTAAATGATTCCATGTCTGTAGGTGTGAGGTGATCATGAATAGTAAATCGAAGTCCTGCCTCAAATCTGCTACACTTCTTCTTTTCTGTGGCTATCATATGTGGAGCATAATGCGATAACTGGTTAAAGAGTACCTCATATTCCGCTATTGATCGATTCCACTGTTTCAGATCAAGAAATTCTCTCTCTTTCTGATCCTTATACACTTCAGGTAGGTAAGCATCATTAAAATGCAACAGAAAATCATCCCATGTCAAAACAGATGGCTGATCAGTACTATGTGGAATAGTCTTCCACCAATCATAAGCATTCCCCTGAAGAAGTGACACTGTGTAATCAAATTTCTCCTCAGATGTACATTTCATCAAGTTCAGAATTCTTTCTGTACGTTTCAGCCAAGTCTCTGCCTCAGCTGGATCAGTAGTACCCATAAAGTCAACAGCTTCCATTTTTCTTAATTTATCATACCTCCTTTCACGTGGTTCCGGAGGATAAACAGGTGGAAACTGTCGATATGCCTCAGCAGGTATTCTGTGTGCATGAGGTGGAAGTGAAAATGATGAATGTGACTCAGGCTCGGCTGATCCTTCCCCTCCATGAATACTTTGCTCATCATTAAACCTATATGACATAAATGATGACATATGCAACCATTTACCAGATAATGACAATGCACATGTGACAGTCTACAGAACCTCTAACCTTTGCTCTGATACCAAATCAATTGTGACACCCCTAACACATATAACACATACACATGAGGCATATAACATAAAATTTAATGGTAGCGGAAATTTCAATCTCATAACATCAAGCAATCAAGACAATTATCATAATATAATTTACAAGGCAGTAAGCCACAAAAATGACCAAGGTTGTACCCCTCACAACCCAACCAAAAACCTATACAGTATATGCAAATGATGAGCTGAGGGAGAAGGACTAGAGTCAGCCAGCCGACCTTGGATCCATACGTCCAAATATGCAGAAACACCTTGTATGTTCAACGTTTATCTACAGCAACTGAAAATCAACATTTGCATTTGGGTGAGTTGCATTCTCAATGAGCATATTCAAATAACGTAATATTTAACATCACATAAGCATATAATTCATATCCACATAAGCACATGAATATACTCACATGATTCATCATCATAAGCTTTACATCAGTTCACATGTTTCAGATAAATGAAATGATGCACATGTATGTCTGTATTGTTATTCTGTTATGACCCAACTAATACCAAGAACAATCCGTGATCACGATATGGCCGGCACTCTGTAGATCCCCTTTTGAGTTCTCAATTAACTCGGGATCGATATTCTTTGATTCTGTAATTCTGACCGTACTCAGAATGAAATAACACATGGTTCAAGGTCATTAGTGGCCATAACAGAGTTCTTTAATCTCTTATTAATGCACATGTCATAATCATATGCATAACATCAAATCATAGGGTAAATAACATCATATAGATCGTATAACATCGCATCTCAACATGTACATTTCAGAACTCAATTTAGTTCTTGCACATCATATTGCATCCATTGCAATTCATTCAACAATTCATGATACTTATATAACACAAATCACATACTTACATAAAGTTAAATACCAAGTTATAAGGATATACTCACAAGCGATACTCCTATCTCATAGGAAGTGCTTAAGTCGCCTTACTGGTGCCGATATCAAACGTAGAACCTATCAGTGCATATCAAATGCACAACCAAACTCAATATCATATGGTTTAATATGAATGTTCATACCAAGTGAAATTTTACTTTTCTACTATTCATTATTTCTCACAGTTACAATTATGCTTTCTCAATTTCATTTTGTGTAACCAGTATATGCACATGACGTTTTTATACCCATAAAATTTGTATAAATTCTAAACTACAACAGAATCTCAAGTTTCTTGTTAAATATTGTTTATCATTGTTTAATCTATCACATATATGAATTTCATAATTTTTGGGCATTATTTCAAATTAAGTCATACCCTAAACATAAGAAAAAGTAAATAAAAACTACCTCAAAAGGAAGGTAACGAGGCGAGGATTCCAGATATGTACTTATTTTCGAGTTTTGACGTCGTTTCGAAGTCCGACAATCAACGAAACCACAAATTTCTTTTCTCCTCTCCTTCACAACTCACGTCAATTTCACACACTAAAACGTATGAATGTGCGCATATCTGATATTTTCAGTCGGTTTCCAGAATTTATTTTCGTTTCTAATTTTTTTTAATACATTTCGAAAATTACCAAAATACCCTTCAACATCTATTCTATTCTTTTCAACTTTAATCACTAAATTTAATCAATATTTTTCAATTTATTCATTAAATTTACTATCTATTCAATTTTTAATACTATTTCTTCAATATACATATTCAATATTTTTTAACATTTATTCACTATTTCTTAACCTTTATTCATTACTCAATTTATTAAATCTATTCAATATTTCTTAACTTCTATTCATTCTATGTATTTTTATCACTCATTTATCAATATTTTCCTAACTTTAATCAATTACATATTTTACAATCTCTATGATTTCCAATGCACATAATAAATGTCAAAATATATACATTTATGCTATGAATGATTTCATATATGCCATGATGCGTATGCATGATCATGTAAAGTTTTCGGGTCATGACAGTGTTTGTCAGTGATATCTCCAGAGTCTCCCAAGACTCTGGTAATGAAGGTAGCACAATCAGGGCAATCACCCCATCATCAAGCTTTATGCTCATACTTGATAACTGTTGCATGACTCCTTTAATCTCGTTCAAGTGGTCTGCTACCAGAGATCCTTCTTTGTATCGAAAATGAACTAGCTTGCTCAGGTAGAAGAATTTGTTTTTGCCACTTTTGGAGGCATATAATGTCTCCAACTTCATCCAAAGTTTATGGGCATAAGTCTCATTACATATGTGATTATACACGTTGTCATCGACAAATTGTCGGATGTACCCACAAACCTGCTCGTGCTCAAAGGTCCATTCGGCATCTTATTACTCTTCTAGTTTAGTGTCGCTAACACCGGTAGGTGGATCTTGGTGACAAACATGAGGTCTTTCATCTTACTTTTCCAAAGTTGATAATTAGAACCATTAAGTCTATTCATCTTGCTTATAAGTACTTCCATCTTTTGTGACTATTACCAACGAATTAATTGTTAAAGTCTGAATACAAAAGAAATTACTTCCCTAATACTGTTTACAAAGCCTTTTCTGGTGTGGAAGTTCAGACTAAGGTGCAACCACATAGTATACGACGACTTCCTATAGGATTTGAGAATCTGGCTATGATACCAGTTGTTGGGGTATCATGGAATCAATATTATAATTGAGGCAATTACGCAGCGTATATCACAAGCACATAATCAACAACTGAACAAGATGACACCAATATTTATAGTGTTTCACCCCAAATTGGGCTACATCCACTCAAGAACACTCGATGAGATTACTTTTTTATTGATAACAAAGAAGGCAAGAGAATTGAGAATACAAAATATTTCAGTCAGAACACTCTGATTTTAATGCTCACTTTCTCTCCACTAATTTTATTCATTCCAATGATAAAAATATCCTTAAGAAACTCTCACACTCAATCCTCCTTGCACATCTACACTTATGCTTATACAAGAGAGAATTGTGTTTTTGAGATAATTTTGGAATGAAGAGTGAATGGTAATTTATAGGCGTAGATTCAGGAAGAAAACAAAAGTAATATATCATTGCTTATATAATCAAACCAATCAAATTTGACTAACACAAAATATGTGTTGATTATGACTCTTTGAATTCATTAATGATGGCTTGATTCTTAGCACTATTTTGCAGATAATAGGGAGACATTTTGCATATTTACAAACCTAATGATGTAAAAATGTCTATTTGTTTAATTAAATAAGGGTATTTTCATCGCAACAAGCTAAAAAATTATCATTGAGGAGCATAGAGTTATATTTTGTAAAATATTGGTAGTCATTTTGTCTATTTACAAACCAACCAAGAGGTGTAATTAAGAATGTTTGTTCCTACATTTAATTAAAGAAAATCTAATACAAATGATTTTAAAAACTTTATGTTATGGTTTTTTCTATGAGAGAAATGAATCGAAGATTGAAATGTTTAATGGTTGAACTTCAAGATACTTTATTCGTCCACGATTTTTAATCTATTTTTATCATGTTATTACGTATATGAATTATGTGGCTAATCTAATCAATACTATATTAATATAATCAAGAAAGCATTATTCTAATTAAAAAATGATTGCACCAGCAGCTACAAGGGAGGCGCACACGTTTCCCCAAAGTTATTGGCTGAGACTATAAATAACCAAGATTCTTGACGAGGATTGTGGGACGAAACCAGAAAGAGTTGAAAACAAGAGCGGCTTCCTGAAATTTTTCCTTATTGCTTTCTCCTAAACCCATCATCTATCACATAAATAATTCAATGCGCTTACATCTTTCTTCATAGAAAAGTTCGGATTAATTTAATTTTGCAGGTTTTGTGTGTCTTATTTGCATCTGTTAACTCTATCTAGTCCATGGTAATGGTCATGGTCTGAACTCTGAAAATATACCTCAGCAAAGTATGTATCTTTTTTTGAGAACTACGAAATCAAGAAGCATAAATGACAATTATCCCCTTCTTAAAAGAATACATCTGAGTCATGTCTGTTTTAGCCATTCTTTCTCATTTTTATTGACTGTACGTTGGTTTTTTTAATTGCAGATCCTCCATCATCAGTTATTGGTTAAAGTGAGGACTTTGGTTGTGTGATGTATAGTTTCATTGTTTGGTCTTGTTGATTCATTATCTCCTTCGAGTTTAGCATGAATTTTGCGTATCACGAGGTGGGTTTATTATTATTATTATTGTTGTTGTTATTATTATTATTATTATTATTATTTCATCTTCTTTCCTTTATGTTTGCATTTGGTTACCTCTTGAAGTAACGTGCTGCTACAATCTTGCTTTCACTTTGCTGGGATTTTAGAAAATATTGGTTCTCATATTTGAAACAAAGAATTTATTATGTTTTTAATGGAGTTTCTTGTTTTTTGGTAATATTCAGGCGTATATTAAAAATTCCAGAGGAGTGCAGCTATTCACCTGCAGATGGTTGCCTTCTTCTTCTCCAAAAGCTCTGGTTTTCCTTTGCCATGGTCTCTCTCTTTTGTTTCCCACCTCTCAAAATATTGAAATTGTTAAAAAATAAATAAATAAAATTTGCATATTTCACTATTTGGGGCCGCATTCTGTCAAGTTTCCTTTCTGGCATTCAATTAAATGACACTGATTACTTCTGTTGCAGGTTATGGCATGGAATGCAGTAATTTCATGAGAGGTAGCAATTTTTTAACCACACATTTATCTACTTTGCTTCTTCTTACTGTCTGAGATTTGTTACTAACTCATGATCTATGAGCTTATGTTTTATTTTTGTACTGTTGAAAGTGTTGATTCGACTATTATAATCTTGTTGCCCCACATTACCAACCTAGTATTTAAAATCTTGGCTTGCCTTTTCGTTACTTCGAGAAAGGTGGACCTTTTCAAATCTTTTCTTCTTTTTTCCAAAATCTGTTTAAAAGCAATGACAAGGTTGAGTCAAGGGAACAGTACTATTAGTCTTTTACCCTTGAATTTAATGGCCTTAAATGGTCTATTATCAAAGCTAGGGGTAGGTGCAGTATCCCGTTTCTTGTTGTACCTTTACCTTTATTGCATTTGAACACTCAACTATCAACAGAATCAATAATTTATTATCCCAACCAATAAAGGTTGTGCTGTTGTTGTGTGACGATGAAAATTCTTGTATGGATCGGGTCCTGTACATCAACACACATAAACACATATGTATATGTATGTATGTGTGTTGATATATGGAGGACCCGATGCATATAAAAATTTCTCTGCCATACTCTGTCTATTATTTGTGCATTTAACTATTGATGTAAACTTAAGTAACTGTATTATTTGATTCCTTTTGCATGTAAGAAAATCTTGGTTTGAAGTCAAATGCTGACATTTGGGCAAAAGGTTTGGTGACTTGTTAGATTGATTAGGTTAGCAAGCAACTACTTGTTACTAGTCACGGACAAGAATATTGGAGTAAACTGGTTTGTTGAGTCATTCAGTATTATGGTTGTCTAGGGCCGACCAATCATTTTTGTCTAAGGAGATGACTTGGTTAATTTTGGGAGAGTCGAAACTCACTCCGCTGGCAGCTGTTTCATATCCGTGCCATTCTAAAAAATGGTTAATCCAAATAGTTATATGAGTCCATTGTGACCCGGTTGTAAACCCAATTCAAATATTCGTGACAAACCGAAGTGGGGGACTTAGGAATTACAATATTTTATTTTATTTTTTAAATTTAAAATACGCGACCATGCTGCTCTCAACCTGTGTATTCCCCTGATAGCTGTGCTGAAGCTTATTGGTAATTGGGAACTTTGCAATGTTACCTTCCTTTGATGCTTGTGCGTCTCCTGTCTCCATGGGCGAGTCTACAAGCTGCACCCCTGAAAATAATTTGTTATTATATATAATATCTTTCTTGAAATTGAGCAAGTTCCTCCATTGAATATCAATGGATCAAGGATTATAATAATTGTATTATTACAATTAAACTCGTTAAGTATATTATTTCTTGAAATCAAGCAAGTTCCTTTTTTGAAATGATTGCATTATAATTATTTATCTAATGATTTTATTTACCTAATGATTTTTAGGTACAATCTTTAAACTCGGATGTTTATTATGAACTTTTGATTTAAATTTATATAATTAGCTTTTCCCACCTCGATCAAATTCCTAGATTCGCCCCAGCCTATCTCTTTGACGATTCTTGTACCATTTTGGGCTGCCAAAAGCATGGAAATGCATTAAAAACGGCATTTTCAAGATTATTTTCTCAAGCATGCGCACTTCCTGTGCAGTTATTGACATTTCTTTGTGATTAGGTGTGGGAATAAATCTAGCTAGTAGTGGATACGCTGTTTTTGGGATTGATTATGAAGGGCATGGATGGTCGAAGGGTGCTCGTTGTTACATCAAAAGGTTTGACAACATTGTGGACGATTGTAGCGATCACTTCAAGTCAATTTCCGGTAAGTTGCCAACTCTCCTACCATAGCATGCTTTGTTTTATCGGTACAAAAATGGAAATACCATTCTTGAAACTGCTGTGGAGTTATACTAAAACTGTTCAGGTTCATGCTGCGCCACTTCTTTGTTATTTCATTGTTTTCTTGAATCTCAGCCCGTGAGGAGTACAGGGAAAAGAGGAGGTTTTTATATGGAGAGTCAATGGGAGGTGCGGTGGCTCTACTCGTCCACAAGAAAGATCCTAGTTTCTGGCATGGTGCTGTCCTAGTTGCCCCAATGTGTAAGGTCGTAGTTACTTGATTTTGATGTGTACTTTTCATGATGAAAATTTGTTGAATATTTCTTTTATCATCGACATTAGATCTCCGAGAAGGTGAAACCACATCCTATAGTTGTAAGTCTTTTAACTCAGATTGAAGATGTGATACCCAAATGGAAGATAGTTCCAACCAAGGATGTTATTAAATCTGCCTTCAAGGACCCTATTAAACGAGAAGAGGCGAGTTCTTTCTTTTTTGCTGTTCTAATCCCGTCATTCTATTATATCTGAAAATCACAAGTTCGTCTGTAGATTCGTGGCAACAAACTGATATATCAAGAGAAGCCTAGGCTGAAAACCGCGCTGGAAATGCTGAGAACTAGCATGAACCTTGAGAGCAATTTGAACGAGGTTTATAATGCACACTACACTGACAATCCCGGTACCTTTCTTTTCTTCCAGAAACACGTCGTGTGTTAACATGTTTACTGCTTCTTGCTGATAGGTGACACTACCATTTTTCGTTTTGCACGGTGAAGCGGACATAGTTACCGATCCAGAAGTAAGCAGGGTGCTGTACGAACAATCCAGCAGCACAGACAAGACAATAAAACTGTACCTCGGGATGTGGCATGGCTTAACTTCAGGCGAACCAGATGACAACATCGATATTGTTTTCTTGGACATCATATCCTGGCTTGACAAACGATCTAAAAACGACATCAACAAAGACACGAGATCAATCCAGGATTTTAGTTATAGCGCGGTATCTGATAGCTTAAAAACCATGGCATCCCCAAGGACGGGAATCAGGGGAAACAATGATAGAAAACGTTCCCATGTGAAATATTTATGTGGTTGGAAAGGTCGTAGCACGCATGCTCACTCCGCAATGTAACATAGAAACAATCGATCCCTTTGTTGGAACAACACATATGTTTATTTTTCTTTGTCTGTTTCTTGTTCGTTATTGTTTCGGGTTATATTCTACGCATAATTTTAAAAAACCAATTGGTTATTTCGGTACTAAAGATGGCTTTGTTCTAACAAAGTCAGTTCATAATCTCACGATAAAACATATATGCAATATTTGAAGACAAATGAAATTACATATATGTAATGAGGGCTTCGCAATTCTTTAGCGAAAACCCCTTGGAAGCTTATACGTGTTAATTTATGTATTTTTATTTAAAAAATATGTTTTAATATTGAGTTTGTGGGTGTGGCCCAAACTGGATCCATACGAGTATTTCCAATTTATAACTCTCACAACAATGGCAGCCACTAGCAAGAGTTTTGACTATTTTTGAATTTTTTTCAAATTTGAATTGCCATGCAATCATTATCTTTTCTTTTTTTTACAACAATCTTACCTTAAGGTATATTAGTTTATCGAAATATTGTTTTTTTGTATTTTATCATGTATATTTGCTGTTGCACATGCCATTGCTCTATTTTATTCATTTGTGTCACAATCAGGGGTTGCAGTAGGGGTTGAGGTGGAATTCAGCCCCCATCTCATCCCAGAATTAGTTTAAATATATAACTGTTTAGCGTTAATGGAATGGAAGGCGTGCGGTTGCATGTATTTGCAATGTGTAGATCGAGAGTTCAAAACCCTCATACCATCCCAATTCACTTTTACTTTTTTTGATTTTTTTTATTTACTTATGTACCCAAAAATTATATGTTTTTAGAAATTGTAAAAGTGAAAATAATTTCATGTCTATTTGTCCCAATTTTTCATCTTTTTAAGTGTATTTTATTTTTAAAATATGTAGATATACATCATTTCTAATATAAAAAATTTCTTCTAAAAATATTTTTTCTTGTAAAAACTTTAAGATCACTTTTATATTTTAATTTGAATATTTGTTCTTGTAAAAACTCTTGCACTTTGCCTAAAAATGAAATTCAATTCTTCGGTCTTTTTATCCTGCTCCCTATGTAAAATTCCTAGTTAAGCTGTTGGTCACATTGTTCACAAAATTGTAGATCGATTTGTATGTTCTTTTGACAATAGACTTCCGTACTAATATATTTTAATTGATTTTAAGTTCTTTTTTGAGCTGGACTTTTACCATGATATTTGAATTACAAGCTATTGTTATTTTTTTCTTTTTTCACCAAATGGGGCTTTTTCCTAGAAGAGGCCATCACAAGAACAAAATCACAATGGTGATGATGATAATTCAATAGGTGAGGCTGTCTCAGCAATATTTGATTATGAGTTATGCATCCGAGACTCGAAGTTTTTTTAGTGGATTATTTCTCTTTTGATAATTGGGGAGAGTGTTAATAGGTCTCGAGTACGAGACCGTCCTATTTTTATGACATATGGTGCCACTAGACCCCACATGGCCTTGAGTGGACTATTTTAACAAAATAAGTTGGGGGCCGTTTTGCTAATTAAACTTGTTGGCAGATCAAGAGACCAACATCGGTCTATTGGTTCTACCTTCATATATAGTATAAATAAGTTTAATTTTAATCTTTCGTTCGTAGTCATCCTTTTTGTTTTAAGCCATTAGACAAATACGAGGCTTTTCATAAGATGCTTTATAACTTATAATTTATGGAGTTTTTTTGGACTGCTTTTGAAAATTATTTATCTGCTTAAATTTTTTGCTGCTTCCGATTTGGATTCACAAATCAATAAAATTAAGTCACTTGCTAACTTTGTTAATTTAAGATTCATTTGGTAATTTTTAATATTATATTACCTTCGATGACACATTTATAATTATACAAATTTCATTAACTTTAATCATATTTGTTTTCAATGTTGCAAATGTTAATTAGATTACATTACCAATTAACAATGGACTTTAAAATATAATCAGATTTGTATACTTTATTACAATTTTTGAATATATTTATTGGTATATAACTCAATAAATAATGTTAAACCCTTAATTGCACAAACTTTGTTTTTTGAGATAAAAGATGTGAGGGCTCAATCCTAATAATGTGATTTGTTATCATAAATTATAATTATAGCGTAAACATCGGAAGATTTGTTTAACATTTAGTAACATGTGGCCCTAAAAATTTCGGCATGACCTCGTCGCACGAGAAACATACCACCAATACCAATAGTCAAAATATATATAGATACCATCAATTTCATCTCCATCAACACAAATCAAATTATGAAACACATATCCATACTGAACAAAATAAACTAAATATACATAAACTCCCTACACTCCATGGACACACCACTGGTACATATATGACTGGGATAAGAAGGAAAATAAACCTCTCAAGTGTGGCTCCCACCGGATGTGTACTCTCTGGGGTCCTGGCCACCTGTACTACCTGTCATTGTCTACACACAAAGACAACAACAGCCCCCTTGGGGGTGAGCAAAAGCCCAATATGGAACGGTCGTGGAATATACATCATGTATCTATAAAATGATATATGAAATGAAATCCAATGCATGTCATGTCATGTCGGTATCATACACCCATCCGCTGGGTATCTCGGAGCCAATAAATGAAAGTCCAAATACTACATAGCTAAGCTCGAGCATGTCAAGCAAAGGAATGTCTATATGGTGCGTCGTCAAAGCGTCACCGCATCCCAGCTCTTGACATCAGATCATATCATACAGATGACGTCAGCAAGGCGCCGCCTTATAACAGTCTCAATAAATAGGGATAATCCAGAGGATGACGTCGGCAAACGCCATCAATCCCCATATCAACAAATCATAGCAATCATAAGGGCCACGAATCCCTATGCCTTTCAGGGCACTTAATGCCAGTCATAGCACCGTGTACAACCTTTATGATTGATCGAATCAAAAATAATAGGGTATCAAAGAATCTTAGCATGTATGTCATGCATCAATGTATGTATAAAAATTGATTTGTGTTAACAAAATATTTATTTTCATACATCGATATGCAATTATGAATGTCATGAATGCCACATAATTTAAATAAAATCACGTAGCCACGTAAAATCAAGTAATTCACAGAAGTTATCAAATCATATACCAACTGATACAGATACCTGTTGTATGCTACCCGATCGCAACATACCTTTATTTCTCGATATCTGAGGGTCGACTTGAACTTGTAGAGTCGATGTATTCACTGTATATCAATATAAACTCACAATTCAATAAACTAATCATTAAAAATCGGTTATCATTTTTAGTCATAGCTGAACCAATTTAGGGTAATTAATTTGATGCGATTATATCACAATTTAATTTGCTAAATTATTTTTCACCAATTCAAATTATTTTTTAATAACTACAGTCCAAATTAACTGGTAATTATCGAAGCAAAGTCGGAAAAATCGAGCATCGAGTTTTTTACCCAATTTTCGCACACAGTACACACACGGTTTTCTTCCGATTCCGGAGACCTCCGGCGGCGGTACTGGTGGTTACCGGTGTATAAACCTTCATCCAGGTGAAGAGAAGAGATTCGGTGTATGGCTGTCCAATTTGTTGTATAATCGAAGAAATCGAACAAAAGGTGCTTAAACCCTAGTCTGTGCGAGTTCGGCCGTTCCAGGTCAAAATTGAAGCACTTTTCGAACACCAAAATCCAATTATCTGGTATGAAAAGTTGCGCCTCTGAGTTTTGAACACGATGGTAGGTCGTTATCGTCGATAGGTGGTCCGGCGGCGGCGAACGGAGCTGATTTATACGCGGTGGTCGGTGATCGCGAGAGAAGTGCATGTTTTCGCACCTTTTAGTAGGTGTCCGCGACTCAGTGTGTGTTTTACATGTGTTTACTGTGTGTTTTACGTCCTACACCGATATATATTAATTCCCGACCAATTATGAACATCGGGATGTCACCGATGTATTGGTGCATGTACATTGCATGTATAGTCCACATCTGACTTCGTGTCACTACTTCAATCACAAAATGAAATATATCATTTTAATACAAATTTTATATTTACTAAATTAATTTAACAAAATTAAATGTAATTAACGTTAATCGAACATCGGGGCATCACAAAGAGGATATATTAACGATGATAACCCGGAACATCATAAACAATATAGTCAGCCATATTGGTCACACGCCGACAAAGACTAATAAAACAATTTTGTTTTTTGATCAGAAACCTAGAATTATATTTACATAAAATCCAAGTACATGAAATACAAATACCATGGAAGGGAATTATTAAAAAGGTTATGTTAAATTTCACATCGTCTTCCCCATAATAAATTTTAAGTGTTAAATACAAGTATTTCATAATTGCAAAGTATTATATTACTAAAAATTTTAGATGTCAAACGGAGCGGACGCTACGATCACGACACGACACGATTATTTTGCTACAGTGTCATGTCGTACCGTGTCAGACACAACCCGTGACATGGTCGTGCCAGGCGATAGGTGCCGGCCCCTGGGCCGGCAAGGCAGGCACGACACTGTACATTTTTTTTTAGTATAGCGATCGATCGGCAGTTATGTGTCGATCGATCGGTAAGCCAAAAAATAAACTTGAAAATGAAAATGCCGGCACGTCAAGCCCATGGCACATCACGTAGGGGCCGTGCCTATGGGTCGTGCGGAGCCGTGCTTATTGTGAAAATAGGCTGGCACGGCACGGCCCGTTTTCAAACCGTGTCGGCACGATGGCACGACCCGTTTGACACATATACTAAAATTTATGTCTTATCACTTTTGTAGAATATCATAATTAAACCAAATATTTTAAAAAATTATTATATATAAAAAATAAGTAATATTGTTCATACCCGTAGTTGTCACAATATTTTTAGTCTCTACTTATATGTAATCTGAAATGGTCGGACCACTAAAATATTCATGTAATATTATATATATATATATAGATACTTCGATAAATAATTTTTTAAAAATATCAAGAAATTAGACTTCGGCGGTGATTTCAACCGTAAAATTATAAGGGCAAATTCAGAATAAATCCCCAAAGCCAAACTAAATTTGAACATCAGTCCCTGTGTAAGAGAATTTTTTGTGTCAGTCCCCAAACAATAAATTGCATTAGTTCTAACTCCCTATTCACCTAAAAATACAAAAATACCCTTGTTTTCTGACACGTGAAGTTGGTATTGAACATATACAATTTTGGTACTAGTTACATATGAAGTTGGTATAAACCTATACAATTTTGGTGCTAGTTACAATTTAAATTAGTATGAAACATATACTGTTTTGGTACTTATTGGTATGAAACATATAATTTTGGTACTAAGTATACATAAAATTGGTATGAAACTTATACAATTTGGTACTAAGTATACATTAAATTGGTATAAAACCTATAAAATTTTGGTACTTATTACACGTGAACTTGGTATGAAACCTATATAATTTTTGTACTAATTATACATAAAATTGGTAAGAAACCTATATAACTTCGGTACTAAGTATATATAAAATTTGTACGAAACCTATAAAATTTTGGAACTTTTACACATGAAATTTGTATGAAACCTATACAATTTTGGTACTATTTACCCATGAAATTGATATGAAATCTTTACAATTTAGGTACCTGTTACACGTGGTATGAAACCTATACAATTTTGGTAATAGATACAAATAAAATTGGTATGAAATATATGCAATTTCGGTACTAAGTATACATAAAATATGTATGAATCATATACAATTTTAGTAATTATTAAACATGACATTGGTATGAGAACAATACAATTTTGGTACTTATTACACTTGAAGTTAGTATGAAATATATACAATTTTGGTACTAGTTACACATAAAATCGGTAAGAAACCTATATAAATTTGGTACTAAGTATACATAAAATTGGTATGAAATCTATAAAATTTTGGTACTTATTACACATGAAATTGGTATAAAATCTATACAATTTTGGTACTAATTACCCATGAAATTGATATGAAATCTTTACAATTTAGGTACTAGTTACATATGGCATTGTTATGAAAACCTATACAATTTTGATATTAGTTACAAATAAAATTGGTATTAACCTATGCAATTTCGGTACTAAATATACATAAAATATGTATGAATCCTATACATTTTTAGTAATATTACACATGAAATTGGTATGAGAACGGTTCAATTTTGGTGCTTATTAAACTTGAAGTTAATATGAAATATATACAATTTTGTAATAGTTACGTGTCAGGATCGATTCCGGGGGTGGGTTGCCATTCCACACCCGAGTTCAACCAACTTGAGCTTCAATAGCTCGTGTTCTTGAATTAATGCATCGAGAGATTATATCGAGTTCGATTACAAAATCGAGCGGAAGACACTCGACATAACCCGCTCTAAAACCGATTAAACATTTGAAAGGCATTTTAAAGATATGCAAGAAAGTAAATAAACAAGCATTTGTTTATGGAAGTTCGAAGGTGGTGTAATCCTTCTACGTCTCCCCTTCTTCCACCTCATGGAAGGATTCCACTAGAAGACTTTGATTTATACAATCCCGTTGTACAAACCCGATCCAGTTGGGAATGCCCCATCCAACTAGAACTCCTAGCAACTCAACTATGTATGTTCTTTAATGTCTCACATACAAAGACCTCTCATCGGTTGTGATAAATCATCAACCGTTACAATGGTATTCACTCTTCTATTTTAGCTCACAAATACAATGAATAGAGTGAATACAAGGGCAAATGATTCCATAATGAATCTGATATAGCAAGGTAAGAGGTGCCAAAGGTTTGAGGAGTGCTCTTCATTTAGCATCTTTTGTCTTTTAAGTTCCTCAATTGAATCACAAGTGGGTTTGCTTTGGAAGACTTGGATTGATCTTCAATCAGCTGTTATTGAGCTTCCAAATCATGTATATATAGCCCCAAGTAATGATATATACGTTAGACACAAGAATATGCCCGTTGGAAAAGGTTCTGCACTATTCCCGAGCTTGCAACGGTCATATTCTGGTTTCTGGGCTGTTTGTATTTCGGACCGGACTGGTCTGGTCTGCTGGTCTGGTTCAGTCTGGTCTGCTGTCCTGTCTGTTGGTCTGGTTCAGTCTGGTCTGCTGGTTTGGTTCAGTCTGGTCTGCTGTTCTGTCTGTTGGTCTGGTTCAGTCTGGTCTGCTGGTTTGGTTCAGTCTGGTCTGGACATGTCAGTCTGGTCTGGACAATCAGCTTGATACAAAAACAGATTGATAAACTTGCTCTTCGATCTGTTGCTTGTAACTATTCATTCTTTGATTTCTGGGCAAAGTGATCCACATGAAAGTTGTAGCCCTTTCTCTTAGCTTTTCACGGAATCAAGAATCGCTAGATTTCGAGTTTGTATGAGAGAGTTATGCTCGAAATACGAGGCGATGCTCCTGCTGTCTGTTTGCTGGATGCAGCAGCACATGGCGTGACTTGCAGAAGCGTTTTGGCCATCTTAACGTCCGATTCAGTCACTTTGCTTCCTTCAAAGAGAAGATGAATGCCAGTATCGGAAGCCTTCAGCGCGGCATAAACGATCTGTTTTCTCAACAGGCCTCTTACAAGAACAGCCTGAGAAAAGAGCAGATCGAGCTAGCCACTGAAGTCAGAGCATCCGTTGCCAATTCCCTCCGCGCTCAAGACGTTCGTCTTGACGCTATCAGCGCGCAGCTAGCACAAGTTGTCGACTTTCTTCAAGAGATTGCTGCTGACAAAAAGGGGGAAAAGAAGACAGACTTCAGGCCGCCTTCTAGAAAATAATATTTTCAGACTGTGTATTTTTAGGATTTTCTTGGTGATCAATAAAATCCTCGTTTGATTAAGTCTGTGTTCATTTATTTTGAACCTCATCATAAGGCTTAATAATAAAGATTTAATCGATTCAACTTAATGAAGTTCATTTATTTTGAACAAAGAAGTAATCGATCTGAAAGCATTCGCTTCAGAGCTCTTATCAAGACTGGTTAAAAAGACTTAGAAGCTAGGTTTTGTCATCATCAAAAAGGGGGAATTTGTTAGTTCCGGACCTTATCGATGAGATTTTAAAGATGACAAAACATTTCAGACCGGATCGATAGATATCAGTTTGACCAGATCGATCGGACAAAACAGAGCAAGATGACAAATTATTTCAGACCGGATCGATGGAAATCAGGCATACCAGATCGATCGCGCAAAACAGAGCAAGCTGATAAAGCATATCACATATCAGACCGGATCGATGGATTCCAGACTGACTAGATCGATACTTCAGATCGATCTCAACCTTTATCAGATCAGAGCAGTCAAAGATACATAAAGGATGGCTTCTCAGTCCGAACCATCAACGGTTATTTATTGTAGCATTTAATGCTGTAATTAATGCTACAAATGATCAAAAGTCGAAGATTGCCATTAAAGGTAAGAAGACAAAGGAGAGCTTACCTGACAGTCGCCAAAAGCATACACCAGAACGGCAAGTGTCCTGAAGAAGAAGACTGTAGCTTTCTCAGAGTTTAAAAAGAGTCAAAGTTGCACATTAAGGGAAACAATGTCGTTGCTACCCTCAACTATAAAAGGATGCAACAAAAGGAAGACAGGGACTCTTGATTCCAACTCACGCTGATCAATTGAAAAACACACAAGAAAGCATCTGCACACGCTTACAAAGTTCAGAAGCTTTCGAGCTGAAGTTATTTATTTAAGCGCAATTACTTTGTAACATTTGATCATTGTAGGATCACTGTGCGCATTGTGTATTGAAAAATAGAAGTGAGCAACTTATTGTAACTGTCAGACAGAGTGTGTCTGAGCAGGTTGAGTGACTATGAGTTTCAGACTGGTAGTGAGGTAAATCCAGTCTGAATCGGGTTTGTACAACAGGATTGTATAAATCAAAGTCTTCTAGTATAAACCTTCCTTAATTGGAAAAAGGGGAGACGTAGAAGGATTACACCACCTTCGAACTTCCAGAAACATATCCTGTGTCTTATCCTTCTGCACTTAGCCATCGAGCCGTTCTTACTTTTACAAGAGCAGACCGTTTCCGCACTCACCTTTTTAGTGGTCTGTTCTGTTCAAAGAGTTGATTAAGTAACAGATTTCTTTCACTAATCCGAAAGAATTCACAAGGGATAAATTTTTAAGGAGTGTTCATTCACCCCCCTCTAAACACTCCGGACCGATCCTAACATTACGTATAAAATTGGCACGAATTCTATACAATTTTGGTAGTTACACATGAAATTGGCATGAAACTTGTACTATATTTGGTATTTATTACACGTGAAGTTGGTATGAAACCTATACAATTTCGGTACTAAGTATACATAAAATATGTATGAATCCTATACAATTTTGCTACATATTACAAATGAAACTGGTAAGAAAATTATACAATTTCGGTAGTTATTATACGTGAAGTTAGTATGGAATATATACAATTTTGGTACTAGTTACAAATGAAATTGGAATGAATCCTATACAATTTTGGTATTAGTTACACATGAAATTGGTATGAAACCTATACTATTTTCGGCACTTATGATACGTTCAGTTGGTATGAAACATATACAATTTTTGTACTAGTTACACGTGAAGTTGGTATGAAACATATACAATTTTTGTACTAGTTACAAATGAAATTGGTATGAAACATATACTATATTCGATACTTATTACACGTGAAGTTGGTAGGAAACCTATACAATTTATATAATAAGTATACATAAAATTGTTATGAACTATGAAACCTATGAAATTTCTGTATTATTCTATACAATTTCGGTACTAGTTACACTTGAAATTAGTATTAATCCTATACAGTTTTGGTAATAATTACACACAAAATTAGTATCAAAAATGTATAATTTAGGTAATAGTTACACAACATTGGTATTAACCTATACAATTTGGGTATTAATTACACATGAAATTAATATTAAACATATACAAATTTGGTACTATTTACACTTTAAATTGGTATTACAATTTTCATAGTAGTTACACATAAAATTGGTATTAAACTTATATAATTTTGGAACTAGTTATACATGAAACTGGTAATAAAACAATACAATTTTGGTACTAGTTATACATGAAATTGAAACATATATAATTTTAGTACTAGTTACACATGAAATTTGTATTAAACTTAATACCAATTTTATGTTTAACTACTACGGAAATTGTAATACCAATTTAAAGTGTAACTAGTACCAAAATGACATATGTTTAATACTAATTTCATGTATAATTAATACCCATTGTATATGTTTAATATCAATGTTGTGTAACTAGTACCTAAATTATATACGTTTGATACTAATTTCATAGGTTTCATAGTTCATACCAATTTTATGTATACTTAGTACATAAATTGTATATGTTTCCTACCAACTTCACGTATAAGTACCAAATATAGTATATGTTTCATACCAATTTCATGTGTAACTTGTACCAAAATTGTTTAGGTTTCATACCAACTTCACGTGTAACTAGTACCAAAATTGTATATGTTTCATACCAACTGAACGTGTAATAAGTACCGAAAATGGTATATATTTTATACCAATTTCATGTGTAACTAATACCAAAATTGTATAGGATTCGTACCAATTTCATGTCTAACTAGTACCAAAATTTTATGTATTTCATACTAACTTCACGTGTAATAAGTACCAAAATTGTATATTTTTCTTACCAATTTCATTTGTAATATACCAAAATTGTAAAGGATTCATACCTATTTTATGTATACTTAGTAACAAAATTGTATATGTTTCATACTAACTTCACGTGTAATAAGTACAGAATATAGTACAAGTTTCATACCAATTTAATGTGTAACTAGTACCAAAATTGTATAGGATTAATACCAATTTTATTTATAACTAGTACCAAAATTATATATATTTAATACTAACTTCAAGTGTAATAACTACCAAAATTGTATTGTTCTCATACCAATGTCATGTTTAATAAGTACTAAAATTGTATAGTATGCATACATATTTTATGTAAACTTAGTACCGAATATGTTTCAGACCAATTTTATTTGTAACTAGTACCAAAATTGTATAGGTTCCATACCACGTGTAACTAGTACCTAAATTGTAAAGATTTCATATCAATTTCATGGGTAACTAGTACTAAATTTGTATAGGTTTCATATCAATTTCATGTGTAAAAGTACCAAAATTTTATAAGTTTCATACCAATCTTATGTATACTTAGTACCGAAGTTATATAGGTTTCTTATCAATTTTATGTATAATTAGTACCAAAATTATATAGGTTTCATACCAAGTTCACGTGTAATAAGTACCAAAATTTTATAGGTTTCATACCAATTTTATGTGTCAGGATCGATTCCGGGGGTGGGTTGCCATTCCACACCCGAGTTCAACCAACTTGAGCTTCAATAGCTCGTGTTCTTGAAATAATTGCACCGAGAGATTATATCGAGTTCGGTTACAAATCGAGCGGAAGACACTCGACATAACCCGCTCCATAACCGATTAAACATTTGAAAGACATTTTAAAGATATGCAATTAAAGTAAATAAACAAGCATTTGTTTATGGAAGTTCGAAGGTGGTGTAATCCTTCTACGTCTCCCCTTCTTCCACCGCATGGAAGGATTCCACTAGAAGACTTTGATTTATACAATCCCGTTGTACAAACCCGATCCAGTTGGGAATTCCCCATCCAAGTAGAACTCCTAGCAACTCAACTATGTATGTTCTTTAATGTCTCACATACAAAGACCTCTCATCGGTTGTGATAAATCATCAACCGTTACAATGATATTCACTCATCTATTAAGCTCTCATATACAATGAATAGAGTGAATAAATATGGCACAAATGATCTCTAACTAGATCTGATATAGCAAGGTAAGTGGTGCCAAAGGTTTGAGGAGTGCTCTTCATTTAGCATCTTTTGTCTTTTAAGTTCCTCAATTGGATCCCAAGTGGGTTTGCTTTGGAAGGCTTGGATTGATCTTCAATCAGCTGTTATTGAGCTTCCAAATCATGTATATATAGCCCCAAGTAATGATATATACGTTAGACACAAGAATAAGGTTCTGCACCATTCCCGAGCTTGCAACGGTCATATTCTGGTTTCTGGGCTCTTTGTATTTCGGACCGGATTGGCCGGATCAGCTTGGGCAGATTAGTCTGGCCGGATCAGCATGGGAAGATCAGTCTGCCACATCAGCACGGGCAGATCAGTCTGGTCCGGATCAGCACGGGCAGATCATTCTGGTCCGGATCAGTCTGGACAATCAGCTTGATACAAAAACAGATTGATAAACTTGCTCTTCGATCTGTTGCTTGTAACTCTTGATTCTTTGATTTCTGGGCAAAGTGATCTACATGAAAGTTGTAGCCCGTTCTCTTAGCTTTCCACGGAATTAAGAATCGCTCGATTTCGAGTTCGTATGAGAGAGTTATGCTCAAAATACGAGGCGATGCTCCTGCTGTCTGTTTGCTGGATGCAGCAGCACATGACGTGACTTGCAGAAGCGTTTTGGCCATCTTAACGTCCGATTCAGTCTTTGACTTTCAAAGATGACTTATAGATCTTTGTCTTAGCTTTCCAACCCATACTGAATCGTTCCGTACCGATAAGCGAGCTAAGAGTTATGGCCAACATACTGACAGTTGCTTGCTGAAACAGCTTGCTGTTTCTTCGCGGTACAGCTCGATCTTCCAGACGTCTTTTCTCCTTGATAACATTCGAACTAGCCGATCTGTTGTGAAATATGACTTTTAGTATTTTGAGTTGGCTGTTCAATCTCTTTCGAAGAACGCCATTTCGATATCCGAGCTATGAGATATGATCCGAGCAATCCGCTCTGCCAGAATTTCAGTCTTGGTCCAGCTTGATATTTTCAAGCTACTTCTTTGTAATGCATCAAGCTCTTAATTATGATCTATGAACTGCACACTTGATGAAATATGTTAGCAACACAATAACAAGTTTTATTAACATCAAAATCAAGATTATTCGAGTTTCCAAAACCCAACATTATGTATACTTAGTACCGAATTGTATAAGTTTCATACCAATTTTATGTATACTTAGTACCAAAATTGTATAGGTTTTATACCAATAATTACCAAAATAGTATATGTTTCATACTAATTTAAATGCTAGTACCAAAATTGTATAAGTTTTATACCAACTTCATATGTAACTAGTACCAAAATTGTATAGGTTCAATACCAACTTCACGTGTTAGAAAGCAATAGTATTTTAGTATTTTTAGGTGAATAGAGAACTAGAACTGATACAATTTATCGCTTGGAAACTGACATCAAAAGTTCTATTACACGCAGCCTAATATTCAAATTTAGTTTAGGATTTATTCCGAATTTGCCCACAGTATAAACATCTATAATTATCGCGTAGCGGTAGTGGTATTGTTAAAGGTGTGATTGCAATTGCTTATTTAAAGCACTTCTATGTTGATTTTGCTTAAAGTTAGAAAAAGTTGATTTTAAGCAAAATCATTGAGTGTTTGTTATTTAAATAAAAAGCAGCTTAATAAACTTAAATTAATTACGAAATTGCCACAAAACAACTTAAAGCAGTCAAAAGCATGTCATGACCTGCTTCTCTGCTTCTGCTTTTTTCTGTTTATTTTTAGAGAATCAATAGCAGCAGCAAACAAATAAAACACCCAAAAACTGTTTTTTTATCTGAAAAGCAGATAAGCAGTTTTCATAAGCAATTGCAAACACCTACTAAAAGTGTCGAAAAAAAAAAAAGTGTTCCTACAAAGAGTAAAGACACATAATACCTATTTCCTATATTGCCCCACAACCCTAATCCCTTCGAAATTCATTCCATCGATCCGCTTGGCTCGCGGCTCCGTTGTCTACGACCGCCGGTAAATTCCCCATTCCAGCCGCCTGTTGATGATTTAGTTTCATATGTTTGATTTAATTTGAGTTTGACCCCGCTGTTTATGCCAATTTACGTTTGTCGATTCGTAAATAATGTCTAGATGGAAGTCGTTATTCTTTCATTTAAGTTTTTTTCTTGTAGAATTTCTTGATTCAGTGTTGAGGTTTTTTAGATTAAGTTGATTCATAGATGTTCATTCAGTTTCAAGATCATTTCCTCTACTTTAAAGTCTGACCTTGTTTTTTTTTTTTTTTTGCATGTTGTATGTTTTAAGTTTTCTCCTGTTTGTTGCACATACATGTACTCATGAACCCTTGTGTGTTTGTATACTGTAATAGTTTCTATATATGTCACACGTTTGATTTGTGAACTGATTGCTTACAATTTAATAGGAAGAATGAGTCGCTCTAGTAGAAGTGACCGGACCCTCTATGTCGGTAACCTTCCTGGTGACATTCGCGAGCGGGAAGTGGAAGATTTATTTTACAAGGTAGTTATAATATTTTATTGAAGCCTTTTTTCTCCTTAAATATTTGCATTCTGAAACGATTACCCAGTTTTGTTTTTTGTAAAATATTTTTCAAATTGGGATTCTATAACCTACTTCATCAAGAGTCAAGACCGTGCATAAAATCTGTACTTGTGCTGTGGGTTTCGCTTGTATCTTCAGTAGTTAAAGGAAAACCTCCCTTTGTATTTTTCTTTTGCTTGTAAGCCCAATTGAGATTTAATTTAATTTTGATAAAGATGAGTCATGTTTCAAATAGCCTCCTAGACATTGCATTATTGCATCCGAAATGTGTAAGCTTGTGAGGATCTTGTATGTGCGTTTCTGATGAGTGGCATTAACATTATTGATAAATACACAGAAAAATGATGAAACACTAACATCTGAGAAAATGAATGTTTTGTCGATTACACATTTAAAGAAGACAGAGATGCTGGTAAAGAGCTGAAGAAACTTAATAGAGATTTCCAATAAGTTGGATGTATTGTAGAGAACTGGGGGTTTTTGGAGCCTGAATTCTTTGCAAAACATAGGTTTATCAAATTTCTATATCCTGAATCTGTGCCATGTACTTGAATACACATTCATGTAACCCAACTAACTCAAGCGAATTTGTACATCCTGTGAATAATCTACATTGAACAGACAAACTAATAGAACTCGTGCCTTTTCAGAATTACTTGTTGGATAGTTTTGTAGTTGGAGTTACTTTGAACTTTAAGCTTTTGCTACCCTTTTCTTCATCCTCCACGGTGAAGCACCCACCTGGAGAAAAGGACTTACATTTAGCTAAAGTTGCAATATTCATAGTTTTTTTTGGATGATTTATTATGAGTCTCGCTTGCGATTTGTAAGGGCTGTTTCTATGATAGCTTAGTTTAACATGAAAACTTTTTAAACTTACCATTTTATTGATCTTATGATTGGGAAATCGCAGTATGGACCTATTGCGCATATTGAATTGAAGGTTCCTCCTAGGCCTCCTGGCTATGCCTTTGTTGAGGTAAGTGTGGGGTTGCCTTTGGTGCCATTTCTTCAGACTTGACTTTTTTAACCGACCCCATGTGTTGACAGTTTGAAGAGGTTCGGGATGCTGAGGATGCCATTCGAGGACGTGATGGCTATGATTTTGATGGGCATCGCCTGCGGGTTGGTTGTGTTACGATTTACTTATTTTGCTCTTCTTATTCGCTTAAGTTACCTCTGGTTTACAATTACACAGGTTGAACTTGCGCGTGGTGGCCGTGGAAACTCATCATCAGATCGTCATAGTAGCTATAGCAATAGCAAGGGTCCTCGTGGTGGAGTTTCCAGGCACTCCGAGTACAGAGGTAAGTGCATTATCCTCTTGTGAATGACTCAGAATGTCATGATTTTTCTGATATTGTCTCAATTGCTTTGTTGTCCAGTTTTGATCACTGGACTGCCCCATTCCGCATCATGGCAAGACCTCAAAGTAAGAGTTATTATCTATATTATTTTACTGTGACCAGCTACGTTATTTTTATTACTCTATTTGTTGAATTTGTGGTCTTGTGCATTCCTTATTTAGGATCACATGCGTCGAGCTGGTGATGTTTGCTTTTCCCAAGTTTTCAATGAGGGAAGCGGTAAGATGATTAATCTTGCATAGTCATCTTATAATTTTGGGGTTTCATTTACTCAGGTGTTTGGAAGTGGGACAGTTGGGTTGAGGCATGGGCTTGGGGATGGAGAGGAAATATCATCCTTGATATGGATGACAATAAGCGGCTTTCGAAGATTAAGAGAGGGTTCTGTTGTTTGATTGCAAAAAAATGTCCTGAGCTTTGAACTTCCTAAAATAAGTTTTGTTGAAGTTTCTCTTTTGTATTCAGGGTCTTTCAGATTGCCCGAAAACGTATGTGTCTTCTGGATTGACTCTAGCCGTTGGCTGCCTTAAGTGTTTTTGGTCTCTCGGACTTTTATGAGGCTGCAACTTTAGTGGGCATAAAAAATTTATGTTCTTTGGGGAACATCTTATCTGTTTAAGGCGATTATACTAGGCATTACATATGTTTTGCTGCAAGCAATTGTTTTTTCTATTCATCTCTATGGATTCCTTTAAGCTGGAATTATTTTTGTGGTGGAGTATACGTAAACCATTGCTGACCTTTTCTTCCGCAGGCAAAACGGGGATAGCTGACTATACAAATCATGATGACATGAAATATGCTGTAAGATAATTGTTTCTGTATTTTTTGCTGTTGATTCTGCAGAATCATTTTGTAAAGTGCTGTCACATATTTTTTTGCTTGTGCAGGTCAAGAAACTTGATGACTCTGAATTTCGGAATGCCTTTTCTCGGTCTAAAATTCATGTATGATGATATATTAGTGTGCCATTGGTGGTTTTTTTTTTCATACTGTGATTACAAGCACTCTCACGATATCATTTATACATGTCCGAAGGTTAAGGAATATGGTTCAACCCGTTCCCGCAGCCGCAGCCCTTCTTACGCAAAAGGAAAGAGCAATGGTCGTGGCCGGAGTGCAAGTCTGAGCAACAGTAGGAGTAGGAGGTCGAATTTTGTTAGGATGTGATTCTTTTTTTGTTTCTTGGTCTGGTGACTTTGACTTTTGTGATACATTTATCTTCTCATTGGTTCCCATTACAGCAAGTCACCAAAAAGAAAAGCATCACGTCGCTCAAGAAGCCGTTCAAAGTCCGTCTCTTCTCGGTCTCGCTCTGGGTCAAAAGCACAGTCTGTTTCAAGTTAAACGTTCTGTTGGTGATTATTCTTTAGGGCTAGTAGCAGATACTTTTTAGAGAAGGCACACCCTTTCTTTACTTTGCCACTATTAGTTTTGACTTTGTACATTGTAAATCTCATTCACTACTAGTTTCTCTTTCTTTGTGAATAATTTTTGCGAGGCCTCATTTGGTTTGATGTCAATTCGTTTTCCTTATACTCTGCTTCCTCAACTCTCGATTGAATGTTATGTATGTCACTCTTTGTATTTTCATCCCTGTAGATCTCAAACCTAATAAATTTCCCGTTGTTGGAAAAGGATGGCTTGCTTTGTGTTTGTAGTATCTTGAGATGGTAGTTGAGAGTTGGAATCTTTTTGTTGTTGGTCTCTGTTATGCGCCACGAAGCCCATGGATAGCCCAAAATAATTGAGTAGTTTAGATTTTGGATCTTTTTTATATTTTATTAGGATTTTGATTTATTCAGATTTAGGAATAAGATTAGTTTTGGTTGTTTAGGATTGGTTTAAATCTTTATTTGGAGTTATCTAGCTAGGTGTTTTATTTCGAAAAGACTGGGATAATTGGTGGTTTATTTATAGGGCTTTTATTCATGAATTTTAAGTTAAGTTTTTTCCCAATAAAAAGTGTTACAAGTCCCTGTTGGACTGTAGCTCTCAATCTTACTCAATTCTCTTACTGCCGTGAACAGTACACATGAACAATACCGTGAATAGTACCCGTGAACATTAATCAAACAGCAAGAATCAATAATTCCATAACGCGATCCTGCACTCGTAACAAATAGGTAGTAGAGCCAGGTTTAATGGGGGAATTCCAAGCTTTCGTAAAAGACATCAAGAATTCAAGGCAACAGCCGAGAAACGACAACAAGCTCTTCTCGATAAGTTAGAGGACATTTTCTGTCAGCCATGATCTTGAATCAACGAGATCAGAGCGAGGACTATACCAATCAACATGGCACCACCGACCAACATTCAAAAGGAAAACAATGCAACATCAATGGCCATCTCTATGTACCTCGGTATTCAAAACTCGATTTTCCCCTATGTGATATCAAATCAGATCTGTCTGGATGGTTTAGTCGATGGAAACAACTTTTTCGACATCAACACACACCGGAGGAAAACAAGAAAGAGCAGTATCCATGTTTCGTGTTTGCGGACAAACACGATTTCCAAGGAGGGAGTAATATTATGGGCCACGAAGCTCATGGATAGCCAAAATAATTGAGTAGTTTAGATTCTGGATCTTTTTTATATTATAAGGATTTTGATTTATTCAGATTTAGGATTATGATTAGTTTTGATTGTTTAGGATTGGTTTAAATCTTTATTTGGAGTTATCTAGCTAGGTGTTTTATTTCAAAAAGACTAGGATACTTGGTGGTTTATTTATAGGACTTTTATTCATGAATGGAATTAAGTTAAGTTTTTTCCCAACAAAAAGTATTACAAGTCCCTGTTGGACTTTATCTCTCAATCATACCCAATTCCCTTACTGCCGTGAACAGTACACATGAACAGTACCCGTGAACAGTAATCAAACAGCAAGAATCAATAATTCCATAACGCGATCCTGCACTCTTAACAGTGGTTGGGAATTTCCTGATGGTGAATGGACCTAAAATACATGGATTTGAGTTGTATCTTAGTTTGATTCAAATTTTGTTCTAAACCTGTTTTCAAGGATCATCCATATAATATGCAAAAAGAAACTCCATATATTTGATATCTTTCTCTCCAGCGATGGTTTCATTAGATATCTTTTAGAACTAGAATCCCTCTTTTTTCCGATCCAGTTCCTCCACCACCACGAAAACAAATACACATATTTTGTGTTTGTGGTCCGTGTCAAACATAATATATATATGTATTTTTCATTTCTGTCCATCTGAAGTGTAATTATTAGAGGTGTTAGACCCAAAAAAGACCATTACCTTCAGCAGAATGGGAGGGAAGGAGTCTTTACAATATCGATATCATCACTAAGAAAACCTTTAGGCTTGTTATCCAGGGGCGTGCTCTACCACTGAGCTAATAGCCCGTCGTGCGAGCCTCCCACTGGGGGCCTGCTATGCCAAAAGCGAGAGAAACCCCATCCCTCTCTTTCTAACCAGTTAGTAGATCCAGTTCGACGAGAGGTACCAAGCGCGAAAGGAAAGAAAGAATTTTTCGCGCGTTTCCTGTCACAACCCTTTTTTGTAGCAGAAGTTTTTACTGGTTCTTTAGGTAAATATGTTGATTCAGCAGAAACCATTAGAGGGTTTCAATCGATCCTTTCCTGAGAATTAGATGGTCTTCCTGAACAGGCCTTTTATTTGGTAGGTAATATCGATGAAGTTACCACGAAGGCTATGAACTTAGAAATGGAGAGCAATTTGAAGCTGTAAAATGGAAGTTTTGGATTGACTTTCACTTCCTGTCATGTATGGGTTTCATGGATGTTTTCTCATTTCAGATTGCTTCAATGAGATATTCTTTGAACTTGCATTTTTAACTGAAGCAGTTGAAAGTAAGTTTTAGAAATAGGGAATATTTCAATGTGGTGTAAACAGACAAAACAAATCCCAGAAGCCCATGTAGTGGATGTTTGTTTTAATGATTGGCAGTTTGGGAAGTGTTATTGATTCCTGTTTTAATGATGTTAAAAAGTATTGTAGTGTCACTTTCTTTGAAATATTATTACTACCCTGCTACCAGTAGCTTTTGGATCTTCCTGTACTTGGTTCAAGAGAGTTTTTACAAAAAATAGTGATGCATGCACATAATCTCTTGATGCCTCTTGGGAGCAGCGTCTTGAGGGGTGGGGCACAACATGTGATCTTGCAAGAGGTAAATTGATGCAGTTTTAGGAGGCATCTGCAGTTGTTCATATGCAGAGAGTGCGTGAATATCATGAAAACATTGTATTTATCAATCATGCCACAGTTTTTTATTGTGACTTGTGTTCGTTCATGCTTGATAATGGCAATAATAATCTTTTTTGAACAAGTCAAGTACTACTGTACTGGATCCAAGGATTCACCAACGTGGGAATGATTTGAAAATCCCAATTCAAAATATCAACCATCTATCTAATTGACTGAACTAGAGTCATTCAGGTTGTTTGTGGCCCTCGCTGGACATGGTAAAATATCTTCTTGCAACCCACACCCCCACCCTGAAAAAAATATTACACCTTGCCCTTTTCGATTTTTATCATAGTGTTGTGTTAAGCAATATGTCCCAGTCAAACAATATGTTTCTAATTTTTTCTTTGTGAATATGGGATTACCTCTCTTTTTTTAGATATGGATATTTGCGCTGTGGGAATTGCATATTAGGATCTGGTTGGGTGATATTGATTCGGTTGGCTGCAATTCTTTTCTTTTGGAGGTATGCTGTTATATAGATGGTAACTTAAGAACCCCTTCTTGATGACTCTCATCTAATGAGGATCACAGGTGTCCATATATTGGAAACAATGAAGACCATGGACTACAATTATGAAGCTGGACAGTGAATTAATTGCCATTTGATTAAGGCATCACCTTTATGCAGTGTAAATGTTAAACTGTCTCCAATGCTGCTAAGCTACCAAAGCATTCTATCAGAGTGTTTATTGATTCCTTTGATATCTTTCCTATTGGTCTTGGAAAGAGCATTTGTTGGCTTTGTATCAAGGTTTCATTTCTTTTTCATTAGGTAGGTTGCTTAGGTGGTCTTTGTTTCTTCTGTTATGTCAAAGTTTATTTCTCAACAGTTCGCTAAAATATTTTGAGTTTCCTCATCTATTTTGGTCATGGTCACTCTGACATGGAAGTGGCATCAAGGAACTTGGATCAAACTTGTTAAGAGGCACATCAGGATTTTAAATTGGGTTGTTTCTGGAACTTTTGCAGATCTCCATCAAGATCCAGATCTCCAAAACCATCTGTAAGTTTATCCTTTAGTCCAGTTAATTGCTTGTCTTCCTTGGTTATCTTTGTAGTTGGACTGTTATTGGCTTGAAATTTAGGCTCTTGGTACTTCTCTGCCACCGCATGCTTTGTATTTGCTTCTCCCTTCTTATATCTGACAAGTTACAGCACCAGAAACATGCAAGCAAGAGTCCAAAAGGACGCAGTCCAAGCAGATGCCGTAGCAGGAACCCCAGTCGAAGTCGTAGCAGGAGTCTTTCTAGGTTCTCATCTTTGCGTTATCCATACACAGCAGTAATATAGTAATTTTATCTAGATTGAATACGTTTCCAATTTATGTCGACAGGTGAAAAATTGGCTGATCTGATGAACGTTATCGCTGTTAGCTTGATAAATTAATGATGGGATGAACTATGCCTGTTATAATCTATGGACACATTGTTGAAATTCTTGCTGAAGTACGTTGGTGTGTTAAGACATGTTTATAATTTTTTTGTTTTGTAGGTCTACAACGCTATGAAAAGCTCTAATACTTGAAAACTGCTATCCTTTACCATTATCGCGTCGCCCCCCTTCCTAATATTGCTATTGTTTGGGACATTTGTGGTTCACACTCTATTTCACTTGCATGCAGAGTACTGCATTTTTAACTTGGTACTTACTGTTTTGTTTTCTAAAATCTTTGGGAGGGATGAATTCTTGTATGTGGCCTCGGTTAGCTTAATTCCAGTTGGTTCTTGACTATTTACCACCCTCGTATTGGAGAAATTGTTTATTACAGGCCATTTTTCACCACCTACGATGACAAAAACTACACGTCATGCCCAACAACGAGGTGGTTACTTCTATAATGGGGGCTTCAATTCATTTTTCGTTTGGTACAAATTGTCACGTGCAATATTAATGCCCAGAGTTTTGCAAGGGATGGCTGCTATTTAATGAAAAAACAAGCCAAGAGAACCGTAGGAAAAAGGAGATAGTTTATTGAGGTCTATTTCGATTGATAGATAAATAGTTGTGCTTGTTGGGTGGATGTTTCTTTTTTGAGTTCAGCAATCGGCATAACCCCGAGTCAACGATGGTATCTTTTGAAATATCAAAATTTAGTACTTTATATTATTATTATTATTATTATTGAAGTAACGTATGTGTATTAGATTTAAATACACCGAGTCAATGATGGTATCTCAGCAACATGTTACATTTAAAACCAGAATTTTACATCAAGATCTCTATATATCTATTCTTTTTTTGGTAAGTAAATATCATTACAAATCAAACTGTATTAATGGCGGGCAAAGCTCTACAGTGCAAGCGTGAAAGCCCATGCAAAATCCAGGAACTCAAATCTAAAATCAAACCAAACAATTATCGAACTGAAATAATTCGGAAATTTGGTTGGATTATTTTGGAAATTCGGTTTTTAATTTGTTAAAGATTGGTTATTTTGGTTTATTCGGTTAGGTTCAGTTATTTTTATTAAAATTCGATAAACCGAATTAACATATAAGTTTTATATATACCATTGTATTTGTTTAGTTTTGGGCTTTAGTGATGGCTCAATTTAAAAGCTTTTATTCCCTCTTTTCTCTGTTCTCCTTCCTCTGCCCATATACTCACCTCTACCAAGGTATAAGTTCCCAGGAAATAACTTGTACATACGACGAAGTACAAAATTCTTAATCCAAAGTAGTACTCGTTCCGGATCCACGAAGACACCATCAAACTTCATTCAATTTCTTGAAGTCCAAATGTGATAAATAATGGAGGTAAAGGCAAGTGTCCGATCCTTCATAATTCGTGAAGACATTCTCAAGTGTAGTCATAGCAAATCCGATTTGAAGCCAAATCGGATCTCTAAATCTCTTGCTTAATAGTAATGTTGAGCATGCTATTTGTCTATGATTAAATTTTAAAAGAAATATAAGTTTATGCACAATAATTTTTTACAAAAATTAATTATTTGGAGTGATTTTTAAATTATAATTTTGTGAATTTCTGTCGCATTTTTTAGAAGCCAAAATTAGTTATTATGGGGATTTTTTAACTTAACTATTAAAGATTTCTGATATTATATAAAGTAACATTACATAACTAATTGTCATATTCGATGATAAAACAAAAATTATGTGGTTATAATGATAATTTTTTCACACTAAAACTATCAAATTTGGCTGTATTGGGAATTTTAAGGTTATTTTTGATAGGGAACTCCCATATGATTTTGAAAATAGGCATTACCTCTGTGTGATTTGAAAATAGGTGTAAAGCACGCCATCTGTGTATGATTTGTGTTACAGGCGCCACATTTTGTATATAGGCCTAGAAATTACATTTTAAAAGCTCAATTGCACTCTTTAGGGGGTAAATTGTACCTAAGTAATAATATAAATGGATAATGTGTATATTTTGAATAACATAGGAGGTTATTAATCTGCACATAACGAATAACATAAGATGGTAAATTGCACCTAAACTTAGAAGAAGACAAAATTGACAAAATTTGAAATGTTTTTTTTCTTTAAACCAACATGCTCATTATCAATTTCAAAAATTAAATCAATATATACCAAACAATTCCAATTCATCATCGAGAATATAAAAATCCATGATTTATTACGATTCTATAATCATCAATATTTGCACAATAATTTTAGCATAATATATCGGTGCAAATAAGGGATTTTTGACATACAACCCCGTGGTTTACTAAATAAGCAGTTATCTCAATATGGTTTCAAAAATAGACAATTTATCATTGTGTTTTGTGATTGCGTGACACACAAACATATCTTTAAAATTACATGTTAAAATATCAACATTGAGAGGGTAAAATGCAGTAATGCACCTCAATAATAACATAGGGGTAAGTTGCACATAAAGAATAATATAGAGGTAATTTGCACATAAAATTAGAAAAAAAATTGATAAAGTTTTATTTCGTGGGAATTTACCTACCAGTGGT
Organism: Haberlea rhodopensis; assembly: GCA_907163345.1. Classification (NCBI taxonomy): domain Eukaryota; kingdom Viridiplantae; phylum Streptophyta; class Magnoliopsida; order Lamiales; family Gesneriaceae; genus Haberlea; species Haberlea rhodopensis. Next base: position 4,359,001 of record CAJQUN010000008.1, on the reverse strand, counting down.
TACGGTCAGATGTAACCACCTACCTCTATGTGATTTGAAAATTGGCAGCATACTCCATGTGATTTGTGAGACGTGAAACCAAAAATTCTGAAAAGTTGTGGAGGGACGGTGGGATATATTTTACAATCACATGAGATAAATTATCACTAGCTCGTAGAGATGACATATTAATGACATATTAATCATTAGCCCATTATCCAATTATTTTACAAAATAATTTGTTCATACGCATTCATACATTATCCACGAATTTTCAGTTGCCTATTAAATTAAAATTGTTTTATTAATTTTGTGAAATATTAGTATATTGCTAAATGGTGGCCGATATAATATGGCCGCAAATGCCCCTCCACACCTCCAATCCAACCCTATATTTCCCGTTTTCCCAAACTTCTGCATTCATTTTAACCTCGAAACTTCAATCGAAGATGTATGAAAATGTTTTCTCAAATCTTTCGGATGATGTGATTCTCAATATACTCTACAAGATCGAGGAGGACCCGCGAAACTGGGCTCGCATCGCCTGCGTCTCCAACAAGTTCTCCTCTTTGATCCGAACCGTTTGTTGCAAGGCCAAATGCTCCAAAACAATCCCGGCCGTTGTTTCTGATCTCTTCCCCGCACCCGCGACGGAGCCGCCTGGAGGATGGGCCTCACTCTACAAGCTTGCTGTTTGTTGCCCGGGGCTTCTTCAGTCCGGTGTTCTCCTCGAGAATTCGGATTTCGGGCTCGAACGTGAGCTCGGCACGGATGAGCAGTTTCGGTCGAAGAATCGATCGGAAAGGATCGCTTTTACTTCTTCAAGTGGTGGTAACGATGAATCGAACGGTTCTGGGTCTGATTGTGCGTGGTCTTTGTACGATGATTTGTTTTTGGACACGATTTATAATGATTCTGAATGCAAAGACGGGGTTGAAATTGGGGAAGAGCAGGTGGAAGGTAGGGTTGTTAAAAATGTGAAGCCTGCGGTTGATTTCAATGCTTGTAAAAGGAGGAAAATCTGTAGGCCTCTTAGGTCCCATTTGGCTTCTGGGGTCTGGAACTTGAGCCGGGAGCAAGGGAATAAATTACTGGCCAGCAGATTCAAGGGGGATTGCTTGTATATCTGCGATTGGCCCGGTTGCCTTCACGTGGAGGAGAAACGGAATTATATGCTATTCAGGGGCATCTTCAAGAATTTCAAGCAATCAAGGGTTTGGAGGACTATCAATGATGGGAATAGGATGATGATTGATGTGAATTGTGCGTTTTGTAGTTCTAAACAGACATGGGATCTGCACTCATCCTTCTGTTTGAGGAGGTACTTTGGTTACCATGATGATGGCGAGCCAGTGGTTCGGGCGTATGTGTGCGAAAATGGACATGTCTCCGGGGCTTGGACAGATTGGCCTTTGTATACTTGAAGCAAACTGAATCTGTCAAACTTATTTTCTCCTTTATGATTATGGTATTAGTAAATATCAAATGTATCTGTGAACTTGTTGTCTTATTCTTCTATGCATTATTTGTTGATCTCATTGTTCTTATACTAGAGATTTTAGTGTTACTTCGTGTTTAGTTAACTATTTGGACAAACAACTCTGCTGAGATTCCTTAGTACTCTATTTTACGATTCCTGGGACAAACAACAAACTTTATAATCTTGATACAGTCAGTGCATAGGTGAGACTTTATGTTTAGCTCAGAGGAAGCATTCTGCTTTCTATTGTCGATTTCTTGATGAATGTTGCCCTTTGAGAAGAGCAAAATAAATGCTGAATTGAGATACATTTGTGTTCTTTAAGGAAAATCGAGAAGCTGGAAGTGAAGGCAGATGAAGTGAAGGGACAATCTGCGGAGATCAAAACACATGATGCAACTTTTTTTTTATTACTAAAAACACACATTACAACCCATTGCATAATCCTATTCATCTGCTCACGCCAGCATAAATGTGGGCAGATTGTTTATTTGATGCTGCCCTGAAGGGTACTGTCCTGAAGGGCAGCATGTCCATTGGATTGGTACACCCAACATTTGGGTGTGTCAATCCAATGGTTGGGGGTGCCCTTAAGGGCACTACCCTTTGGGGCAACATCAAATAAAGTGGCTTCCAATATTCCGAAGTTTTTTAATTAGACAAATAATATACCAATGTTATATTCTATAGATTTGGTAGAGAAAAAATTATACCAAGCAAGTTTTAAATTCTTTCATCTATCCAGCACTTAGTGCCCAGAGAGGCAAGAATCTTGAATTATACAATGCGACAGCATCTTAACAAATAACACAATCGACCTTCAGTATTGCTCGAATAAAGAATTAGATTCAATGAACCCACAAATATTGAACAAAAGAGAATATGAAATAACACCTCATTAACTTACCAATTCGTGGTAATTCATTCCATGAAACTAGTCACTCTTCTGGCCTTGATGATCATGCCTTTTTTATGGATATAGTCCAAAGAAGGTCGGAGTCAGATCTTACGGTTATTATATCGTCTTTGAGGATGTTAGATGTACTAATGAGATCACCAAATCTAATTTTGTATCGGTTGAAACATAATGCATTATAGGCAGATCAAGCTCAAAATTAAATACAACACACATCAACAAATCAGAGCTCAAGGAATATTTTTGACGGTGAAATGTATTTATCAAGACTTACTAAGATTCCACTGGAGCCCCCGTGGTTGAGGTTCTGTGCACCAATAGCGATGAGACCACAATGTGGATCCTCGACGCTAGATTGGATATGAATCTCGTGATGATGACTATGTGGAAGAAGTTAGATGAGGCAATCATCAGATAGAAGAACTACTCTTGTGCTTGAGAAACGGCACAGAACATTGATATTTCCAACCTGGTCAAAGCTTCCGCCCAGTGCTCCAGCAACAAGAATGCATAGCTGAAAGAAATCACTAAACGCAACTGCAAATATATATAGAAATGTGAACCTAAAAGAAAGAGAGATGGAAGATCTTTTCACTTAAAACACTTTCATATTCCCATCAAAATAGATATCATAATACTAATGAAAACAATTTGAGAGGAAGACATTTCCCTGGTTCTTGAGCTTTACACGTGATGGGATTCAATTTTGAGAAGGTGGATCATATAGCAAACAATTGTCCACAAAATCAAGATTTTGAGCATAACACATACATGTTGAATATACAGATCTGGCAAATGTCGAATATATATGCGCCACACATTTATGTAAATCTGTGGGTTCTGTTCATGGGAAGCATAAACTATTTCGGTGCCCTGCATTTGACAACAAATATGACAACTTTAAGAGTAGTTCTTTGGATAATATACGTAGATCTAAATCAAAATTTAAAGCTTCCAGAGAAGGATATGTTGATGACAAAGGTAAATAATTTGTGAAACTTAACTGAATACATTCCCTTAATTACTAAATCACCAAGCAAGCACTGGAATATACTAATGTTCTTCTAGTAAAGCACAGAGATCAAAATTTGAAAAGAATCCAACTATCAAACCGTAAAACTACTAAGCTCCATATCAATAATTCGCCAAATGTTTGTGAAACCATTCTAAGCCCACATGGGCATTGACGGTTTGGTAAGGGCTGAGGTGACGTGGGGAAAAATCTCGTGTGGGACAAACTCTCCACTGAAATATTGTAGGGGTTTGTTTCGGGTTCGGGTCCTGTTGGTCCGCTCCCTCGGATACCTGTCATTCGTGCACATCATTCGATTTACTTGGTGGAGGTCCTGAGGGGACAGGGTCGTCACCCAAGGATTAGTTAGACGCAAGTCTGGATACCTTATTAAACAAAAAATAATAATAATTCGCCAAAAAGTGCAATTAAGATACAACGTAAATATCCTATAAAAAAATTCCTGGACTATTATGACCAATTTAAAACTGGCACAAAATGCCAAACCTAATAGCTTACTAGTTACCATGATTCAACCATCAAAATATTTTTGAATCTTGCGTATCACATTCATGAAAGGCAGCAGGAAGATACCAAGTCCAACACAATCATAAAAATAACATATCAACATGATTTTTGTCATTAAAAAAAATTTGAAATCATAAAGTACTCCATGGATATTCAGAAATGAAGAAACAAACTAAGGATCCATAATTATTATTTTTTTGTTAAATCAGATGTTCAAATGATTGAGCATGTTGACAGAAAAGCAAATATATTTTTGTAGAATTCCAAAACTTCAGCTCTAATTGAATCCATATATCATTTTATCTCTAATTGACCACACACAATTCCAAACATTAGAAAAGTGAGTTCCAAACCTCTCCTTAAGAAGCAAACCACCACCATTGTCAGCGGTCACACTTATCATAAGAATATCTTATCATGCTGGAAAATAGTAGTACATCTTCATGAATGGGACATTACAAAAGCAACAAACAAGAAAGCTTGAAAGAGTAAATGATACCCAACCAAACCACCTGCCAGGTCCGTAATCTTGAACTTAGTTTCTAAAAGTTAAATCTTTTTCCATTTCAATAAAGACATGACCTGGGAGATCCAGCTAGGGGCGAATATAACCTTAAGGTTAAGGTTGGGGGGAAAAACTATAAGACTTTTATTAAAAGGGCAAAAATATTGGAATGTTAAATTTTTGAGGGTAATATATATAGTGGCATGATGCCACAAAATTTATTAATTACTAAAGAAAATTAAAACCTACAATATGCACTAGGAATTACAATATGAGTGAAAGAAGAATAAACTAAAAAGATTGCAACCAAAATAGCCAAAATTTCAATACTAAAAGATGATCTATCACTTCTGTGTCCTGATCCTTAGGTTGTATTTCTGTGGGGCAGTTGTTGGTGCAGAAGGTGCATGTGATAGAACCTCGTCCCCATCCTTATCATCTGAGCAACGATGCTCTCTTGATTCCTTGTGTCCATGCTTTTACATATTGTGGGGTCCTCGTTACTTAATCCATTATGTATTCAATCCTAAGTACATATGTGAGTCAGAATTAAGTAATTCATACACTGTTTAAGAGTTTCTTACTAATAGGTTGTTACAGATGTACAAGTACAAAACCACAAGTACAAAAACCTTATTCACATATACATCACATGTATAAACAATCTAAGCCAGCACAACTCCTATGCAGTGGTTCACCTCGCAGCGGAATATGACTCACGATTCCCACGTCTATGAAATCCTACAGAAACATTCACACAACGTGAGTATAGATAAACCACTATCTTAGTGCACTATCAAAACACAATATCAATGATAAAGCATAATAAACATCATATCCAATGTGAATGCTCTGTATCATGCATCAACCAATGCACCATGTCGACATGTCTCAACTATCACCCTATTATCACAAGACTATTATGATATGTCTATTCCGCTCAATATGTCAGTGGAACCGCCTCACATCTTCATATTAGCAATACATATCATAGTACCGTCCTCACATGATAATAGCCAGAGCATATACCCAAAAACCGGCGTATATCTCTCATACCAAGTATATGTAGCATACCCGAGCATATACCCAAACCAGGCGTATACCTCTAATGCTAACGTATATGTAGCATACCCGAGCATATACCCAAACCAGGCGTGTATCTCTAATGTTAAAGCATATGTAGCATACCCGAGCATATACCCAAACCAGGCGTATATCTCTAATGCTAAAGCATATACCTCATCCATCTCAAACACGTGATATCCATGAATGTACATGCATATGATACTATAAATCATATGATACCAACACAACACAATTCATATGATATCAATCTCATAACATCATCACACAATATCTATACTCCGTACGTCAACACGTACCTGTAAAGCGACACAAACAAGATAAATCAGTCGTCACTGGCTAATTGCCTCGTTGCCCCGTCCCCTGTGATGATGCTACAACAATGCCAATAATATATCATGTTATCATAGGCATCAATATCAAAAGCTATAAAATAAAACATATTAAGTCTACCGATCGATCGGTCACTCTAGCGATCGATCGGTCAAAACAGACAACCCTAGCGATTGGTCGGTCAGAAGCTAGCGATCGATCTCTCAAATGTCTGAATTTCTCAAAAATGCTACGGCATTTCAGCGATCGATCGGTCGCTTTCAGCGATCGATCGGTACATGAACCGCCTTACTTTCCCCTGTTTTACCGATCGATCGGTATAAGTCTAGCGATCGATCGGTCGACAACAGATTTTCAAAACCATGGCGATTTTGATGCTTATCTTCATGGTTCTTCTCGTACACCTTCATTTCTACTATAACAACTTGATCACTAGATAAACTAGCATCATATACACATCTTTCCATCATTTTATACTTTCAAATGATCACTTCAACTCATAGAAATTCATGTGCAAGTAGTAACTTTACATGTTTCAAGTTTGACATACTAAGCCACATAGATCCATTAACTATGATACCAAAGCATGGAAATCTACTTTCCTTACCACATACTTCATATTGAACATGCTTCCAAGCTAGAATCAAGCAAAGACACCAAGAGAGTCAAGAGAGCATGTGTAGAGATTTGTAGGTGAGTTTAGGTGAATTATGTGTTTAAAATCTGATTTTCATCTATATAATCACCTTTAACTCCAAATGCACATTCACATGTAATTCCTCTCACATGCATGGTAAATGTATAGCCAAGTTCATATCCCACAACACAAATCATGTCTGTTCCTTCTCTTGAATATAAAATAAGGCAGGCATCCATATGTCAAGAACATACATATATGTGTTCACAACTCACATATCTCCTATGTTTCTTGTTTTGTGTTATCTCATAGTAATTCATTCTTTTATTACCTCGAACATCACTCGGTTCAACCCGAACCCGAGTCCATATCATACTGTAATTAATCATAATTACACCAACGTCATATCGAGGCATGACACATATTCCGCACTAAGACGATCCATCAACTCTGCATCGTATGGAAATTCATCATCCAGAGCATAATTTTCATATGTCCTCCCAAGCCATACCACAAAGGGTATGCCATCATCATCGTCAACCCTTTCAGACCGTTTACGGGAGGGTGAAGGGGTTTGCTATAATCGCCTTAAAAAAACGGATTTCTTATTCTTTAGAAAACCTGATTTGATTAAAGGTTGGGACAAGTTCAATTTAGAATTAGAAGAATTATTTGACGTATTTGAAGGATTAGAGACAGAAGCAGTACTTTGAACACATTTTTGGACGGGAAGAGTTTCGGGAAGGTGAGGTTTCGGGTAAAGGTTGAGAATGTGATTTGGAAAAAGATGAATTGAAAAGGATCGAAACATTATCATTACAATCAACACAAATAGGGTGATCCAGAGGCAGGTAGCCCGTCTCAATAGCCTGGTTGCCTGAGCTGCCCGACTCATTGAACAAGTTCCCCAGCCCTAGGCTACTCTCAATACAACCCAAAACAATAGTGGCATTGCCCAAAGATTTTAGGCTGCTCGAGAGGAGGACGTGCTTGCACGACCGGGCTGCCTGAAGTAGCAAGACTGTCCGAACCGACTTAAAGGCGTGCCTGCCGTTGGTTTAAATTCACGACTGAAGTTGAAGATGCAACATAAGGTTTGATTTCTTCAACTTTAAATCCAATCGAAACTAAACACCAAACCACACTAGTTTACGAAGATATATGAACTAAAACCGATAGGGATTTTTATAGTTTATATAATCCGTTTAAAAAGGGCTCACCCAGCTACCAAACTCTCTCTTAAATTTAGATTTAAAAGATTTAACCATTTTTTTAAAATAAAAATTTAATATTCATAAAATTTCGTAATATAGTTTTAAAATTATGGTTAGATCTACAAGATAGTCGATATATGGTAAGCCCCATTTCTACCTTTGTCATAATGAAAATGGAGAATTTTACTAAAACAAAATAAGACTCTTGTCCGGGATCAGATGCAATTATATAGTATAGGTAAAGCAAAAAATAATAGAGGATTAACTAAGTATATGATACATAAACTTGCAGGTTAACAAAAAACTGAATATTGGCCTCTGTACAGCATCCTGCAGGTTAACAAAAACTGGCCTCTGTACAGCATCTTCTTCTACATGAAGTAGCTAAGCGACGTTTTCTTTCTCGATCCGCCTTCTCCATATAGTTCGTTCCACTGGAGAAGCTCGTTTGTGTTTTGTGATTCTGATGATACACTTGCACAGACCTGTGTTATTATACAAAACAGTTGTTTCATACCCCCGGGGAGACAACATCAGAATGGATGGAATGGATAGACAAAAAAAACGCACCTGTTCGTGTGCGAATCTAAAGTCTTCCATACTCAGCGACCGTATATCAGCACTACTGTATAATGCAGGTAATGGTCTCTTCTCTTCTTGTGCAGACGCTTGCTCCTACAAATTTGCATCATATTAGCATGTCATATATCCATATAAATAATTTTAGGGTGCATTTGGATGAAACTAATTAAATTTAGAAAAGGATTTGAAGGTTGTTTTTTTCTTTTTTGACCAAATTGAGATGGATTTTAAATGACTGCATTTTGTAGGAAATTTTTATAAGTGATTTCAAATCCATGGATTTCAAGAGCGTCCAAACAAGTGGGATAGATTTGAATCTTGGATTTTAAATCCTCCTTCAAACACACTCTTCGTGTATAAATAAATAGCAGAAAGAGTGCCTAGAAACACTGCTACAAGAATATCCTGGATGTACCACCACAATATTACATAACCACACAAACCTTTTTCTCCTTCTCCAAAATTTCTCTTATAGGACGATGTGCAGCTGTCACACACAGATTCTGAAAAAGAGGAAAAAAAATTTAAAATTCAAACCAGACCTACGGCAATGGCTAGAATCCCAAAAACAGAAAATGAAACCTGATCGAGATGATAAATCAAATGCAAAAATCACATGAAACACCATATACAAACCTTTAGATCACTTCCCGAATACCCTTCCGTCATGTTAGCAATAGCTTGGAGATCAATTACAGGAGCCAATTCTTCTTTGGCTAATATCACCCGCAATATTTTCTGTCTGTTTTGAGCATCTGGCAAGTTGACCATCAGCCTGAGTCAAATATAATTAATTAGATTTCAGGGTTGTGGCCTGCTTCATGCATTAAAAAGCTTTTCTTTGGTAGGAAAAACACTAGTTACAAGGTTTAGCAACAACAGACCTCCGTGGAAGCCTTCTAATCACAGCCTCATCAAGATCAAAAGGTCTATTTGTGGCTGCAAGTACTAGCACACGTTCCTTATCCTTGGTACGCAAGCCGTCCCAGTTCACCATAAATTCATTCTTCATTTTGCGCATTGCTTCATGCTCACCAGGGTTTTCCCGTCTCCCTAGCATGCTATCAACCTATGGCAACAAATGTAAAAAAAAAAAAGGTGAAGGAATAGAAAGAGTGTCAAGAAGAAAAAATAAGAGGATTCAGAATTTTACACCAACCTCATCAACGAAAACAACACTAGGGGCAATTTTGCTAGCCAAAGTGAAGACTGCTTTCACATATTTCTCTCCTTCACCAAACCACTATTGGAATGATAGGACATGTTAATTTTTAAACACCAAAAGAACTGCGCAATAAATGATACCGCTCGAGTGCTAATAATATAATTTACTTTTGATGTGATGCTTGACATTGATATGTTAATGAAGTTTGCACCAGCTTCAGTTGCAACAGCTTTTGCAAGCATTGTTTTACCAGTACCAGGAGGTCCAAATAGCAATATTCCCTTACATGGCTGCCACAAGCGACAAAGTGAAGAAAAACCAAATAGAAGACTTAACCCACTATATGGCTAATGAAAAGTGGATAAATGACTATACTCCTAGAGATGCATAACTGCAAGACACTTACCTTTGTTAGCTGCCCTTTGCTGAACAATTCTGGCCTTTGCAGCGGTAGCATCACCAATTCCTTCAAAGTCTCCTTCACATTTTCCAAAGCACCAACATCATCAAAAGTAACTCCTATATCACCGGGTGGAATAACCTCACCAAGGAGCCTTTTCTCAAATTCATTTTCGGTAACCACATCCTGAAACTCAAACAGAGTCATTCTCTACCAGGGTGCATGAAATAAGAATGCAAAATTAATTACAAGAAACAAAGAGCATGTATTCACCTTAAGAGATTTCTTCAGACTCTTGTTTTCATTTTGAAGTCCCTGCAGAATGTTGAGCCCATAACTGATACTGCAAGATGAGGCCACAAGGGAAAACATAAAAGAACGTAAACAAAAATTCAGTCATTTTTCCTATGCTACATCTCCGAGCCATCTTGTATTCTCAGTCTGGCGATAACGTTAACAAGAGCACAAAGATACCTCTGACTTGAAATGACAAGTTTTGACTCTTTGCTTGAAGCCTCCGAACAATGCATAAAGTGATGACTTAGAGCCCAGCCAATAATTTTTTCAACATCTGTCACCATGAGGACAACAACATTACCTATGAATTTAAGTACATTGTTTAAAATTTGAATCTTTCAAAACATGTAAATTTGACGAACTTTCAGTTGTCAAAGCTTGGTCTTTGATACGCAAAGTATCCAGATCAGGGCAGTAGAGGCCAATTCGATTTAATACCTGAAATTCATATTAATAAATAGAAATAAATGTGTTGAGTATAGACAGATGACAGGATCCTTCACAGATTAAAATCATATTGTAAACATTTGAGTCAAATCAGTAGGAAAAGCTTGGATGATATATTCATGGCATTTCATTCTATGTCGTCATTACCACCTCTTTCTCCCTATTGGAGATCAAGTTAATATCGCTATCCAATGAAAAATCCAAACAAATTCCCTCACCACCGCCAGAAAAAATAAATTCTGACGGAGTGACCATATATCCAAGCCAATCATGTAAAGCAGATAATATTTCATATATTATTTTGATATACTGCACTATTTTACTCTACACAACTAGGTGCAGCTATGAGTAAGAGCCCGTCGGCATGTAGCTCCTACCAGACTATCAAAGGGTTCCAAGCGATTAGGAATATAAACATGGGTCAGTTGACAGATGTGACTCACCAAGTCAATGCTAGCAATGTTTGACTGTGATTTCATTGTTTCAATATCACGTTCCAGGTGTTGTTTCCAGTCCAATAGAACTTTTTCGTCCTGTAGAAGTGAAACAACCTTTATAGCTTGCTTCTTAATTTAATTATATACACGCACATTAATAGAATTCAACTTTTGTTTACCTGAGGAACCTGTATCGTCACTTTGTTCGGGAAAAGACGGCTAAGCTGCTTCATTGTTTTTGGAGTTTCTTTACTTCTATCAGTTGATCTGCCAAAATTATCCTTCAAAAAGAAACGAAGTGTAACCATAGTTTAGATAGTCTGCATGAACACGAACAGGAGAGCGCATATGCACGCACAAAAACAATGACAAGTATGCATGAATCATTTGAATCATTTTGAAATAGACGAAAACTGCTGCAGTGCAAATTAAAGGGCCAAGGAAAATTGAACTTATCAACAAGGAAGTTCCGGGTAAATAATGACAAATGAATCACATACAAGTAAAGAAAGGAAAGTGAGCAAATCAAGATGTTCTTTGATGTACCGGGAAGGTAAGGTCAAGCAATGCAGTTTGGTTGCTCCCAAATTTTGTGAACAATAATCCACCAGGATGAGACTGGAGTGCATAGCAAGCATAAGTAGTGTCAGTCTTACAATATGCAGCGACAAATAGATAAGGAAAATACCATCAAACTAACCTTCTCCTTCCGGCTATCTGTATGAGTATGAGAAGCTATCACAACAACATTCTCTGGTAAAGTTTCAAGTTTATTTTTACAAGCCGCATATGCCTCAGGATTTCCCACCAAGGATTTCTCTACGTCTTTCACAAACAAAACTAATGGACAGGTCTTACTTTCTAAGGAAGCAACCTACACAAATTACAATATTTACCTCATGTAAGAACAGAAGTACAAAGCATGAAATAAATTAATTTGTAAAAATGGTAAACATTATTACATTTAATGTACTCACCTCAAAGAGTTCATTGATGGCAAGCTTGTCTATGTCATCAGCATTAGAACTATCAAGACGTAATGAGTCGGCTGCATAAAAAGAAAACAACCATCACTGTATTAAGGATGACGACGATTGACGACACATTAAATAAAGGGAAACTGACAATTAAGAAGTTACCAGCAACAAAAAATCCATGATCAATTTCACAGACACCCCCAAGATCAGTACCATCTGGAATTGTCCTATCAAATCTAACCCCGATTTTAGAAGAATTATTTTTCTCAAAAGAAAGCACCACCTTGCCTCTGTAACCATATGTTGGACCCCTGCACATAATACATGTTACAACACTGCATAATAAGAAAGACATTAATCCCAGGATAAATAATTTGTTATTATGTCCCAGAAATTGGTATAGTTTTTTAATCCTCACTCTCTCGGTTATGCATCAAACAATGAATTAATTTATTGTAAATCAATAAACGTGGGTAAGCCGAACACCGAGAAGGAACATAATAACTTCAAGGTCCTCGGAAGAAATTATAACTTGTTGGTGAGGGTTTTAATGAGCACAATTCCCTATAACACACGCAAACACAACTGAAAGTACACGGTATAAATGTGTACTTTGTATTAGACAAGACTTAAAAGAAACTTCAAGCATACAGGGTGTCTTCATGTCTATCTCCGTCCTAGCCAGTAAAGTACTAGCCAAATCAGCCATTAGTGCTCAAACATGAATGTTTAGTCATGCCTGCCAACAATATCCAGTGAATACAGCAGTTTTGTTGTTATCAGGAAGCCAACATCAGTTAATGGTCAACTTTATCAATACACATAAGTTTAGAAAAGAATCAGGAAACTTATCCAAAGCTTGTTTTCTAGGAAACTGAAATCAATTGGTAGGACAATTACCTTGTTGGAGCTTGAGTAGGAGAAAATCCAGATGGTAACAAGCCCACGTACTTCACTCGGTCACCTTCCGAAACAACAAAGTATTTCAACCAACACGGAACATGCTATCAATGCAAAATAGAGCATATCAACAAGAAAAGCTTTAAGTTTACCATTTTTGAAAACATAGTTTCTCGATGAAGCAGTGGATGCCTCCTGCTTCGGCTGCGCTTGGGAGCTTATGGTAGAACCACCAGTTATGTCAGCCTCTACACTTGAGGCAGGTTTCTTTAGCTGCAATGTAGCTGCTGCAGCCCGTTTAGTAAATACACTAGTTCTATCAGGCTTTGAAGTTTCTTTTACAGAATCAGATTCCTTTGATGTTGTTTCCTGAATAAATTTTTGTAATTTTCAATTAGTATACACCACATGATTTTAGAATAAAATGATGAACAACTTTGTCAAGGAAGCTAGAAAAAGAAAGCAGACAAGGAAACTTACACCAGGCAGTATAATAGAATCAACTATAAGCATTCTTGCATTAAAATGTCTAGCAAGCGCCTTAGTCAAGGTTTCCTGATATATCTCGGAACCTAAAAAGAAGAAGACTAAGAAGGAAGAAAAAGAAATATGTCAAACAGAACATAAAAAGGAACAGCTATTACCTGCAGGTCCTGACAATAAAATTCTTGGAGACAACGTAGAGAGCGATGAAGCATATTTTGCAAGCTTGTTACACTTGAAATGCATGAATGTCGATGCAATAAGAACATTCTTCGTGGTTTCACTGTCAAAACAAACAATAGAAATAGCAAAAAATAATCATGTCAAGGAAGAAAGAGCAAACAGCACAGATTGAATAATGGTTAATCACACGAAAACATAGGAAACAATCAATAGCTTCTTAAGTCCATAAACAAGCAGAGAGGACTGAATGCTGAGGATTGGTAAGCACATAATCTCTAATTCCATGCAGATAGATAGGATTAAAACAAAGTGCGCCAAATAAAGGAATAAATACTCCTTTACAAATCGATACCAGGCCGGATCAGTTCTACTATTCCGGAACCGATATCTTACCGGTCCGATATCGGTTCCGGACCAAACCGATCCGGTTCCTGGCTGAACAGGAAACAAATCCGTTTTTTTTTTTAAAGTAATTTTTTTTTATTTAGATAAATATATTCGAGGTTAGTTTACAACCACAAAGGCCCATTAGTTCAATTCACAAAGGCCTATCAGCTCAATTGGTTAGAGATGCAGAATAAAAGGTGACGGCCGCGTGTTCGAATCTTCAAAGCAACAATTTCCTCGATTTTTTGAAGGAAAAAATTCAAAAAAACAAGTTTCGGGTTGGAACCGGTCCAAGAATCGGATCCGATCTGGTTCCTTACCGGATCGGACTAGTTCCGGAACAACCAGGTCCATAACCGGCCGGTTCCGGTCCGGATCGGATCGGATCGGACTGGATTGATCCGATAAGCGGCCCTAATACAGACACAGGTATATTGATAAAAGTTCAGTTCAATGGTACAATAAAAAAAAAAACTACTTTCAATTGAGATCAATAAGATGTTTCTGGATATAACAAGTGTTTGAACAAGCGACAATGCATTTTTTTACTTTGAATGCCAACACAAAACCTATGCTTCAGTGTTTCTACAAGCATTTGATTAAACGGCATATGCAATATATATATTTAGAAGCCTTGCAATGTATATATTTAGAAGCCTTTCAAGTATCACTGTCAGAGTGTTGCTATTGCTTATAGAAGTTATTAGTAGTGGGAAGTGAATCATAATGAAAGATGGTACAAAGACCTGGATGCATACGACAAACTTTGAGTAATTTACCTCAGATAATATGGAAAGTTTCCAAATGAAATGTCACTGTCTTTGCAATCAAGTAGTCCTTGTTGCAAACCATCTTTAAATGCCTGGTGTCTTGATGATACTGAAAGAGGAACTTCCGATTCCTTGCGCTGATCTCTGAATGCCCTGTGCTCATCAAGGATTCTAGATATGCTGCGATTTATATCAAACTCAGGAGATGTAGAACCAGCTAGAACCTGCAAATATGGCCTCAAGTCATTGTTTTCTGCAACAACCTTCCCACTCTCTGCATCAAGATTTGAATTTTCATTAACATCAGGAGATGGGGCGCTAGTCTTTTCAAGAATTGATAGAGTAGTGTCATCCTCTTGATCAGAGGTATCCTTCATTTCAGCATCCTCCACGTGGTTGTCTGACTCTTCACAAGTAGAAGGTAGTGCTGGCAATTCAGAACCTTGCATATCTTCGTCATTTTGAGATGGAGGAAGAAGAGATAATTCTTTATGAAAACTGGATAGTGATGCGAGTGTTGAGGCAACAGTACAACAGTCTTCTGATCTTGCTTCAGTATGTAATCCTTTTACTGGTTCACCATGACATTCTAACAAGTTTACTGAAGATTGCACACCCATCGTAGCAGCGTTGTTATTAGTGAGTTGTTGAAAAATCTGAAAGCATGTCAAGGAAGCATACTATTGTCTAATACAATTTGAAGAGATATACTTCTCAAGCGAGTGAAAGAAAACTAGAATACAAGGATTATTACAATAACTAAAAACAAAAAAATGCTACTTACAAAAACAAAGGAAAAAACAAGCAAAGAAGCACAGGACCCACAATACTTCTGTAACAAGGATACATAAGCATGTTTACCAGACGAGCTAAAAACCACCTCATCTCCTCCATTTAGATGAATAGTGGAATCTTTGGAATAAACCTTGCCATTCACTTGGACAGCTCCTTTATTTCCAGTTATTTCAAGCAGTGTAACTGATACTCCTCCCTGGAGATAACAGATAAAGTGAAGAGACAAAAAGTAATGACATTTGAACATCCGAAATCCAGAACCATGGCAATAAGCCGAAAAAAAAAACATTTACCTCGGACTCAATGTGCTTCAGACTACACAAGGATTTACTAACTGCTGCATCTTCCACCCACAAGTCGCACTGATGACCTTGACCAACAGTGAATGTGGGGCGATTCATGACAACATGCGGATTCTGCGGTCCATGGACACAGTTAACGAGCATGGAGATAGGTTAATAAACATATCCCAAAGACAAAGGCAAAAGTGAACTTGGTACACATACAAATCAATCCAAATCTTGAAGAATACATTTTCCGAGCCAAAACGCACCCTCCTTATATAGACTTAATAGGCTTGAAAGATCACTTACCAAATTAATATACCGTTTTGATCAAATATTTTCCGTGATTATCAAAGACTTAAAGGCAGCTTGTTTGCGGCATTTTAGAACCGTATGGTGCCCTCCATATAGAAAACAGTGCATAAATATGTGTGCCTCCATAAATACTTGAGACTTCACTCCATAGAGATAAATACCAAGGAAATCCCAATCTACTCCTTATGATAGAATTATATTTATATTTCTAGTTCGAATCTCACAAACTTAGACAGTGAATCTAAGCCAGTTATGACACATTGCTCCATGCCAACGATGTCTAAATTGCAAAATCTCTTCAAATTCTTCCACTTTTACCTTGAGCTCCATTTGTCTAATTTTAGAAGGCTAGGGATAAGCAATTCACTTTTGGTGGACATAAATCATTTTCTGAATCACAATGGTGGCTTATGAGTCAAGGATTGACAACCAATAACACCATCCAAACCTACAACATATATGCTACTGAGAGTGAACTTCTCTGCATGCATTTAGGCCATCACAATAAGGACACAATTTTTGTCAGTCACTAGTGCGGCCAAAAAACCACACAAGCATGCCCACCACCACAACCTGGAGACTCCGCCAGAAATTTTAGATCGTTTATTCATTTAAATGAAAAGGTCACGTCACACTCAGAACCAATAAAATAAAAATATTTTACAGGTTTCTCTAGTTTAAGGATTTAAACGCTTCATAAAGATAACCTTATGCATATATTACATTCTTAAACAAGGAATATATGAAATTTAATAAAAAGGAATCAGCCTACCCGGGAGCACTGAGAGAGAAGTTTTCCCCATGCAACCCCTCCATTATATTTCACTTGCCGTTTCTTCCCTCGATTCACTAACAGTCCACTGGGCTTCCCTTTCTCCACATCCATTGACGAATTACCTGCATCAGCAACAAAAAAAATCAAAAAATAAAATTCAAGAAGTTAGAAGGAAAAAAATAAACGCAACGATTTCATTCTTTGAAACCCATTTCCTAGAAAAGAACTAAATATTTACCATCTTACTCTCATTCTCCAAATATCATTTCCCAATTTTTCGCATCTACTAAGATAATAACTAATTTAAATTTAATAATAATCTTTTAAAATTTTCAAATAACTCACTCATTGTTATAATTTATATACAATCACCGTATCAAATATAGATTAATGATACTCGCATAAATCTTACATTTTGACATGCACAGCAAAGCTCAAGACATAACTCCAAACATACATTTTCATCACACAAATTCATTCGACAAAATTTTTAACCAAAACACTTCCCCATAAACATAAAAAATGAAACCACATTAAGCGAGAATTAGCAAAAGATCATCAAAAAACTAGAATTCGATGAAATCAAAACACACGAAGGGCATCCAAGAAACAAGAGTCTCACCTTCCACCGCCACTCCTGGCTGTTTCGCAGCCGCCACAACATCTGATTGCTTTACGCTGCCACCGTTGACCAGATCAGCCGATCCAGCCTCATCTCTAGTCAATTCTTTCGGTACCACCGCTTCACCTACCACTTCGTCCGCGGACGAAGAATTGTTTGTCGACGAAGAAGACGCTTCCGACGCCTGTCCACAGAAAAAATCCCCAAAATTCTAAACCATCGCGAGACAAAAAAATAATAACAAAAACCCAATCAAGCATTCCGCCCAAACCCAAAAGCTACAAAAAACCAAACCTTGGATCGCTTCCCGTTAGACAGCGGCAGCGAAGACGATGGAGAAGAAAGGTCACGCTTAGAAGAAGAGCTCCGTCTCGTTTCAACCATTTTTCTGATCTATTTTTAGAAAAAAAAGAGTAAAAATAATAACAATTTTCAAGACAACAAAGGACGCTATCGAACAAATATAAACAGGAATGATAAAATATATATGTAAGATTATAATTCTTTAGCCAGAAACAGATGAGGATTTGCAGTGAGGGGAGGAGGAAGGGGAAATGATAGTGGGAGGTTGTGTCATATATATAGACAGAGCTCTTTTATTTTATTTTATTTATTTTTTTCGGAACTTTAACTGGTTGCTCTGAGGAAATAATAAAAAAGCGGAAGTTGCCACACGCTTTTAAATGATCGCTTTGGTTGGATGGACCGCGGGTCTCGAGCCCGAGTCTTTCAAGAGTGAGTTTTTATCAAATAAGCTATACGATACATTTATCACTTCCAATTTGGGAGATGCACAAATTTGAATTCATATTAAAACAATCCAATTTTTATGTTAAATTTTTTTTGTCCCCCGTGTTTTTTTCTGCATCCGCCACTGCATCAAACCACAAACCAAATTGCGTATTTGGTTTCCATTTTGAAATTGAAGCCCAATTTTGATAAACCATTAGGTTTTCATTTGTTTTTTTTTTTCAACCAAGGTAGCAAAGATCGCCGATACAATTTAACATGTTGAGCATAACATCCATATCAAGTATAAATCAACCAGTAGTAGAATATTTAAAATACAGATACTCGGGGCATACCCCGGTAATTCAAAACATAATTAAAAATATTCTAACAACTACTGGGACGCAAAACATAAAATATAAACCTGAGCTCGCTCTCAAGGAGCTCTGGTACCTCTCGATGCGTCGCTGCAAGCATCGTCACTATATCCTCCTGTAAAGCCTGTCATGTCCGAACAACAAAAGACATGACAGCCCCCACAAAGGGGGTCAGTACCCCAGTACGAGAAATAAATAAATCATATCAAGTGACAAAGTATCATGCAATGCATACCATGTATGAATGCGATGTATGAATGGGTACAAGGAATCGAATATCAAGATACCAAAAATCGGAGTCCAAAGGAAGGTATCATCAAATCATCAAAGCTCGAGCAGAGGGTGAGAGTATACGTACATTGCGCTAGGAAAACTCATCATATGTACGTTACTGCATCCAGCCCTCGTGTCTAGGTCCGGTCGCACCTGCACGTGACTACAGTTACTACCTATACTGCCTGTCATCGCCATGCTCGTCGTACCCGACACTCAGAGTAAGTCAACTCAGTCAAATCATGGATATCAAAGGAATGATAGATCAATATGATATGCCCATGAATCATTTATGGATCAAATGACATATGCAACTCAATATATCATGCAATCTCATGTGAAAGTATATACAAATCATGTAATTTCACATATCATGTAATCCAAGACATTCATCATGTCATATAGTCACATAAGAATCATATAGTGAACACTTTGTTGATATATTTGAGGTGTACATGACCAGGTTAATAGATTCCGTGGTTGATCTGAGAAGTCTCGGTATATTAGCTTGGGTCGAGGTACGTTGAAATGAGTTGTATCATGACGTCTGGCAAAGGCGTGCAATGATACTACTGTATGTCCTTTTATGCTATTACTTGATTGATATGATTTTATTGTCACTATATGATTCGATGTGACTATATGACATGATGAATGTCTTGGAGTATTTCACATGTGATTGCATGATATTTTGAGTTGCATATGTCATTAATGCATAATGATTCATGGGCATATCATATTGAGCTATCGTTTCCTTGATATCCATGATTTTTGACTGAGTTGACTTACTCTGAGTGTCGGGTACGACGAGCATGGCGATGACAGGCAGTATTGGTAGTAACTGTAGTCACGTGCAGGTGCGACCGGATCTAGACACGAGGGCTGGATGCAGTAACGTACATAGGATGAGTTTTTCCTAGCGCAATGTACATATACTGTCACCCTCTGCTCGAGCTTTGATGATTTGATGATACCTTCCTTTGGACTCCGATTTTGGTATCTTGATATTCGATTCCTTGTACCCATTCATACATCGCATTCATACATGGTATGCATTGCATGATACTTTCTCATTTGACATGATTTATTTATTTCTCGTACTGGGGTACTGACCCCCTTTGTGGGGGATGTCATGTCTTTTATTGTTCGGGCATGACAGGCTTTACAGGAGGACATGGTGACGATGCTTTCAGCGACGCATCGAGAGATACCAGAGCTCCTTGAGAGCGAGCTCAGGTTTATATTTTATGTTTTGCGTCCCAGTAGTTGTTAGAATATTTTTACTTATGTTTTAAATTACCGGGGTATGCCCCGAGTATCTGTATTTTAATTATTCTAATACTGGTTGATGATATACTTGATAATTTATGTTATGATCAACATGTTGAATTGGAAACTGGAATTACATATTTTAAGTATCAGTATATATGTATCACCTAAAACCGAAAAAATTTTAGGGCCGTTTGATAAGACTTTTGAAATAAATCTTCCGCTGTTTACGCAAATTAATCAGTATGTGTTAATTAAACACCACATTAGGATCGGGCCCTCACAATACCTAATGTGGTGTTTAATTAACACATAATGATTAATTTGCGTAAACAGTGGAAGATTTATTTCAAAAGTCTTATCAAACGGCCCTAAAATTTTTTCGCTTTTAGGTGATACATATATACTCATACTTAAAATATGTAATTCCAGTTTCCAATTCAACATGTTGATCATAACATAAATTATCAAGTATATCATCAACCAGTATTAGAATAATTAAAATACAGATACTCGGGGCATACCCCGGTAATTTAAAACATAAGTAAAAATATTCTAACAACTACTGGGACGCAAAACATAAAATATAAACCTGAGCTCGCTCTCAAGGAGCTCTGGTATCTCTCGACGTGTCGCTGCAAGCATCGTCACTATGTCCTCCTGTAAAGACTGTCATGTCCGAATAACAAAAGACATAACAACCCCCACAAAGGGGGTCAGTACCCCAGTACGAGAAATAAATAAATCATGTCAAGTGACAAAGTATCATGCAATGCATACCATGTATGAATGCGATGTATGAATGGGTACAAGGAATCGAATATCAAGATACCAAAAATTGGAATCCAAAGGAAGGTATCATCAAATCATCAAAGCTCGAGCAGAGGGTGACAGTCTACGTACATTGCGCTAGGAAAACTCATCCTATGTACGTTACTGCATCCAGCCCTCGTGTCTAGGTCCGGTCGCACCTGCACGTGACTACAGTTACTACCTATACTGCCTGTCATCGCCATGCTCGTCGTACCCGACACTCAGAGTAAGTCAACTCAGTCAAATCATGGATATCAAAGGAATGATAGATCAATATGATATGCCCATGAATCATTTATGCATCAAATGACATATGCAACTCAATATATCATGCAATCTCATGTGAAAGTATATACAAATCATGTAATTTCACATATCATGTAATCCAAGACATTCATCATGTCATATAGTCACATAAGAATCATATAGTGACAAATAAGTCATATAAATCAAATAATGACATATAAGGCCATACATTAGCATCATTACACGTCTTTGCCAGACGTCATGATAAAACTCATTTCAACATACCTCAAACCGTTAGCTAATTACCAAGTGATCCTCGACTCAATCTTAGGATTAATAAACCTGGCCATAACAGTTCCAAATACAACATAATGTCACATACTAGCCTCAAATCATTTGGACATCATATGAATTTATTACGAGTTTTATACGAAAATGGGTCAGGATGGAATTTGGTAAATTGTCCTGTTTTTCCAGCAGATTGTTCTTGGCCATTTTACCTAGGCTAAATGAACGAATTTGAAGATGAGTTGAACTGATGAAATGTTCATTTTTGAGTTAGCTTTGAAAATAAATCGTACCCATGTTATTTTATTAAGTATCGGACAAGTTATGAGCCGATCTCTACGGTTGCGCAGGCTGAAATTTAGAGAATTGGTTTATGTGAGGGCCCGATCCTAATGTGGTGTTTAATTAACGCATAATGATTAATTTGCATAAACAGCGGAAGATTTATTTCAAAGATCTTATCAAATGGCCCTAAAAAATTTTCGTTTTTAGGTGATACATCTATAGTGATACTGAAAATACGTAATTCCAGTTTCCAATTTAACACGTTGAGCATAACATCCATATCAAGTATAAATCAATCAGTAGTAGAATACTTAAAATACAGATACTCGGGGCATACCCCGGTAATTCAAAACATAATTAAAAATATTCTAACAACTATTGGGACGCAAAACATAAAATATAAACCTGAGCTCGCTCTCAAGGAGCTCTGGTATCTCTCGATGCGTCGCTGCAAGCATCGTCACTATGTCCTCCTGTAAATGAGTGAAGTTAAATTCTTGCTGTCAAAAAGTGTGCAACAGATTTCAGCATGCATGTATCTGTCATTTCGAATTTTGGGCTTAGTTAAGTTTCGAATTTGAGGTTGAGTTTCAAACACAATTCATAGATAAGTAATAAATCTTTCTGTGGTTAAAATTTGAGACGATTTGGACTTAAAATGAATGAGTTATGATGTTTTTACCACAAGGTGCACAATCTGAAATATGCATGTAGGGGGGTTGCACATGCAGTGTGTGCTTGGTAAATCTGGGCAAATTGTGCTACGATTTTGACCTTGGTGTCTGAATAAAAGTTGTAAACCTTTGGGTTATCTTTCATTAGAAACTGGCCTCACATGATTTGGAGTTTATTTGTGCAAGATATGCATTTTTTCCTAGAACTGCTCACTCTGTCAAAACAGAGTGTATAAGTATTTTTAAAACTGTCATACTTTGTTTTGCATGTTCCTCTAGATGAGCGAACTAGCTTCTGGACTTCAAATATGAACTGTAGAACTTTGGGTTTTAGTGATTTTCCAACTATCCTCAAGTCATTTGGACATCATATGAATTGTTTACGAATTTTATACGAAAATGGGTCAGGCTGGAATTTGGTAAATTGTCCTGTTTTTCCAGCAGATTGTTCTTGGCCATTTTACCTAGGCTAAATGAACGAATTTGAAGATGAGTTGAACTGATGAAATGTTCATTTTTGAGTTAGCTTTGAAAATAAATTAGACCCATGTGATTTTATTAAGTATCGGACAAGTTATGAGCCGATCTCTATGGTTGCGCAGGCTGAAATTTAGAGAATTGGTTTTGGGTCTAAGTTTGAGTTTTATTTTGATATGTTTAAGGCTAGTATGTGACATTATGTTGTATTTGGAACTGTTATGGCCAGGTTTATTAATCCTAAGATTGAGTCGAGGATCACTTGGTAGTTAGCTAACGGTTTGAGGTACGTTGAAATGAGTTTTATCATGACGTCTGGCAAAGACGTGTAATGATGCTAATGTATGGACTTATATGTCATTATTTGATTTATATGACTTATTTGTCACTCTATGATTCTTATGTGACTATATGACATGATGAATGTCTTGGATTACATGATATGTGAAATTACATGATTTGTATATATTTTCACATGAGATTGCATGATATATTGAGTTGCATATGTCATTTGATGCATAAATGATTCATGGGCATATCATATTGATCTATCATTCCTTTGATATCCATGATTTGACTGAGTTGACTTACTCTGAGTGTCGATCAGAGGTTTAATTAACACACGATTGTTATATTAACGTAAACAGCGGAAGATTTAGTTAAAAACTTTGAAAAAGTGACCCTCAAAATTTTTCGCAGTTTATTTCTAAAACATTTCCGAATAGTGAAAATATGTATTTCCAGTTTTTACATCTAACATTATATTCATCGCATAAGCATTACATATAATTTCTCAGTAAAGTAATACTTAAAAATACAGATACTCAGGGCATACCCCGGTAATTTAAAACATAAGTAAAAATACTAAACAACTACTGGGACTCAAAACATAAACCATATACCTGAGCTCGCTCTCAAGGAGCTCTGGTATTTATCGATGCTTCGTCTCGAGCATCCGCAGTACGTCCACCTGCAATACCTGTCATGTCCATCCAACAAAGACATGACAGCCCCCGCGAAGGGGGTCAGAACCCCAGTACGAGAAACAGATAAAATCACAGTGTATGACAAATAACATGCGATGTATGCCGTGCATGAATGCAAATGCACATGAAGGGTATCAAATCTCGAATATCCCTGTCTCAAGGGTCCAAAGGAAATCATCAATCACTCATCAATGCTCGAACAGGATGTGACACGCTCCGCGCTCCGATCTATCTCTCAGTCGAGCCATCGGCGGTCCATCATCCTCGTGTCTGGGCGACGTCGGCACGCTCGTCGCTCCGGCATCCCTCAGCTCACTCTCACTCCTGTCGAGCCAACGGCTGCCCATCATCCCCAGACACGCATCACTCATACCAAGAAAAGATATAGTTACCAAGAACGAATCAATAGGCTCAACATGACATGCTCAATGTCCATGCGTGTCAATGCATCATGCAATATCATAATCTCATGTGATGCACCTCAAATCTCATGTCATCATATATCATGCAGTCAATGTACCATGTAATTCACATACTGCAAATCAACTTATCACATAGTCACATAAGGAGCAAGTAATGACAAGTAAATCATACCCGGGCAGGGGCGGAACCAGAAAAATAAGTTAGGGGGGGCGAAAAAATTTTCGGTTGCACCTCGCACCAGTTCTACCGCACCTCTGCCTTAGCACCCGGCTACAAAGACATAGTTTCGATCAACCAAAAAGCTAAGCCAAAAAAGAAAAAACAACACTGTATAACATCATTCCATAAAGCAATCCGCTTGCTTGGCAGGTGAATGGTAACACTGATTTGTGTCAGAATATATACATGCAAATTTAATTTCATGATTTTATCTAAAGACTATATGACAACGGGTGAATGGTAATATTGATTTTTTTGAACACTAGATTTAAGTAGCAAATAAATATTAAATTATACTCATTTACTTATGATCATATTATCGTTATTATTATTATATAATAATAACGATGATTATTTTTTTTAAATGCTAAGAACCTATTTTATTGTTTAACATAATGACCGGCCAAAAATGCTGACAACCAGATAATGATGATTTGATCCTACAACCTTTATAGGAATTGTGGTACAAAAAAAAATATACCACTAAATTTTCATTTAATAAACACTTACTATTTTTTGATTGGACTTGAGAGGTTTAAAATTGAGAAATATTGTGTTCTGATTTCAGCCCACGATTTATTTTTTATTTGTAAAGCAATTTCGGCCCAAAATTTCAAGCCCACAAACAACCCAATGACCATTTTTATGAAAAATATCAAAATTGGTATGGCTGGGCATCGAACCCGAGTCTCAAATTGACCTGAATACACTACATTAACCACCATTCTACAATAAACTTTTCTCAATAGGCGGTATAAAAATATATATATACTCGTTTTCTGGGGGGTGCGGCTGCCCCCCTGCGCACCCCCCTGGCTCCGCCACTGTACCCGGGAATATCACATGTCTTTGCCAGACATTGTGATAAAACCCGTTTTCTACGTACCTCGGACCAGTAATAATTTTACCGAGTGCTCCAAAATAGTCCCGAAATTATTTAACCTGGTCATAAATACTACAAAATTATCACTAAGTGTTTAAATGACACAAAAGCTAAAATAAGTTTTTAAAGGTGTTTTCCTACTGATTTTTCCTTAAAAATCAGACTGACCAGTTTTAGTAGAAAATTCATAATAAAATCATATGACTTCCAAATGACCCGATTCCAGTGTTCAAAGTTCCAAAACTCAAAGGACTTCATTTTCTTGTCTAATGATGTCGGGCTAATTCTTCCAGTAAAAGTAGTTAAAACACTAAATACGTAGCTTTTGAAATTCTGTTTTCCATCTCGAGCAGTGTTTGTAAAATCGCCATAACCTTTTCATTTTAAAACCAAAATGGTTAATTCCAGTGGCAAACGACAGAAAACTCAAAGTACTAAAATACTTATTTCTGGAGAGTTTTCGAAATTCCTAGCCGAAAATGCTCAGGAACTCGGACAACACCATGCATGACATTTTCGCCCACATGCAGAACATGATTTGCAAACTTAAAGTATAAAATTCATATTTAATTGAAAATAAGTCCAAAATAAGTCATTCTTTTTTTTAAATTCAAGAGAATGCAAAAAAAAACTACAAGGTCATGTAAAAATCGACAACAAAATCTAAATTAAACTTTGTCAAAAGTTCGAAATTCTACACTGCATGTGCATTTCCAGCACATGCAGAGTTGAATCAGGCATACTTTAGTAAAATGGGAGTATCTCACTCAAATCAATTCCAAAAGATCCCAAATTTCAGCCACAGAACAACAACTCATATATCTACAACTTTTGTTTGAGGCTCACAGTAAGATTCCAAAGTTAAGGTAGTCGAAAATACAGAGCCATATACTGCATGCAACCATAGTTTCTGCTGAAACTAATGGTAGCATGAGTTTCACCTCTTTATTCATAAACATAACTCTAAAATCGACCCAATCAGAATAAATTCGAAGATTAACAATATAAAGGGAATGATATACCTCCCAAGCTTTTTACCATAATGTGAGGGCCTGATCCTAATATGGTGTTTAATTATCACACAGTGATAAATTTACGTAAACAGCGGAAGAATAATTTAAAACGTCTTCTTAAATGGCCCTAAAAATTTTCGCTTTTAAGATACATATATATATTTATATCAAAATATATATATATAATTCTAGTTAAGCCATTCATTCGCAGATAATAAAACAACATGATTCAAAGTTATTGCAAAGTCCCGAAAATATCAGATCCCGAGTACAACATACACGGGGCATACCCCGGTAAATTTATTTTGTTTTTAAAAATCCATACCATACGATTACTGGGAAAGAAAAACCAACATAACCTGAGCTCTTCATCATGGAGCTCGGGTATCTCTTGATGCGTCACCAAAAGCATCATCACCACGTCCTCCTGTAACGCCTGTCATGCCCCAACAACAAAAGACATGACAGCCCCCCAATAGGGGGTCAGTACCCGAGTACGAGAAATAAATAGATCATGTCAAATGACAAAGTATCATGCAATGCATACCATGTATGAATGCGATGTATGAATGGTACAAGGGAATCGAATATCAAGATACCAAAATCGGAGTCCAAAGGAAGGTATCATCAAATCATCATAGCTCGAGCAGAGGGTGACAGTATACGTACATTGCGCTAGGAAAACTCATCCTATGTACTTTACTGCATCCAGCCCTCGTGTCTAGGTCCGGTCGCACCTGCACGTGACTACAGTTACTACCTATACTGCCTGTCATCGCCATGCTCGTCGTACCCGACACACAGAGTAAGTCAACTCAGTCAAAATCATGGATATCAAGGAAACGATAGCTCAATATGATATGCCCATGAATCATTATGCATTAATGACATATGCAACTCAATATATCATGCAATCTCATGTGAGAGTATATACAAATCATGTATTTTCACATATCATGTACTCCAAGACATTTATCATGTCAGATAGTCACAGAATCATATATTGACAAGAAAATCATATCAATCAAGTAATAGCAAGGTCATACAGTGGTATCATTACACGCATTTGCCAGACGTCATGATACAACTCATTTCAACGTACCTCAGACCAAGACTAAACTACCGAAACCTCCTCGAGTAAACCCGGAGTCTATTAACCTGGTCAAATAAAATCCAAAATGACACTAAGTGCTCAAAAAGTGTATTGAATCAAACCTAACTTAAAAATATGACCCTAAACGATTTTTCCTACATTTTCAGCCTGGCCCATTTTTGTATAAAAATCGCTATAATTCCATACTTCATCAAAACGACTTGATTCCAGAGCTCAAAGTTCCGAAACTCAAAATATTACATTTCATCAGAGAAGTTGTCAAGCTGGTTCGACCATCTAGGTGGTGTTTGAACACTAAAACCGCAACATTTAAAAATGTATTTTCCAGCTTGAGCAGTGTTGGCAAAAGTGTTATAACTTCTTCATTTAAAACCCAAAATTAGTGATTCTAGTGGCAATTTACAGCCAACTGGAAATACTATAATTCTTGTCTCTAGACATTGTTCAAAATTCCTAGCCAAAAATGCTCAGGAATCCGAAGAACACACTGCATGGCATTTTCGCCCACATGCAGGACATAGATTGAGCACTTAATTTCAAAAATTCATAACTAATTCGAAAGAAGCCCAAATTAAGTTCTCATCTTTTTAAATTCAAAAGAAAGCAAAGACCTACAATTTTTATTTGAAGACCAACAACAAATTCGGAATAAAAGTTGCCCAGAATGCCGAATTACAGTCCACTTGCAACACGCATGGACATGCAGAGGCGAAAATGAGCACTAAACGAAAAATCGTCATAACTCCTACTCAAGAGACCCAAATTGCATGCTTCGTTTTTTTAAAATGCATAAATTTGAAATATCGACAACATTGATTTGAAGACCAAAATCAAAATCGAAAGTATAACCTGTCAAAAGTTCGGATTTCTCCACTGCATGTGCATTCACAGCACATGCAGAGTCGAATCTGATGCCTCTTAGTAAAATGAGTACATCTCACTCATTTCAAGTCCACATAGTCTCAAATTTTAACCACAGGACGACAACACCTATATCTACAACTTTTGTTTGAGGCTCAAAGACAGATTCGGAAGTTACAGAACTCGAAAGTATGGGACAACTTTCTGCATGCAACCATAGTTTCTGCTGAAACTTAGGATAGCATGAGTTCTTCTCTTTTTACAAAACAAGACTAAAAAATTCGAACCCTATCTGTAAAAATTCGAAGATTAGGAATAAAAAGAGGATGATATACCTCTCAAGCTTTCAAAAACACCACACCCTTGAAGCTCTTCTAATTTCCTATCCAAAACCAAGCTTGCATGCAAGTTTTGGGAAGATTTTGATGAGGAAAAATGTGGTGCTTATTTCGAATTTAATGGAGGAGAGGAGAGAAGGTTGGCTTGCTTTTTGGAGTGGAGAAGATGATAGATATCAAATATGATTAAGGCAAGCAATTCCAAGGCATTAAAAGGGTGATAGGCGTGAGTTACAAGGCCTCCCATGCCAATTTTTTTATCATTTTCATCCACTTCTAAGGCCATGTGTCCCCATGATGTGTCCATGGTGATGTGGACATAGTGGTGGCCGAAAATATAGCATTAAAAAGTATAATTTGATGTATTTTATGTTAGTTATAATTAGGTGTTGTGATCCGGAACACTTCAACTCGAATTCTTCGCTTTTAATCACCCGGGTTTACTAACTCAAGGTTAAGCGTACTTAATTAATAACGGGGCCTGTCTATTTTCTACAACCAAGCCAAAACGTATTTTCTACAATCAACAAGGACTTTTTTGCAACCAACAAGGCTTTTCAGTGAATTTTATGTAACCAACAAGGAGATGACGATCAACCAATTTTTAATACTTTGTAGTAAATATGAAATTAATTATTACCTATTACTTTCTATAAATCAAAATTTAATAATTTATTACTCAAAGAAACAACCACTATATTACCGTAAATAATGGGATAATACATGAGACAATCCCAATTGTTTCCCCTCAGATCCAATTAGGCCTTTTTTGTTTTCATCAATCTGATATAGTCCTTTTTGTTTCGTCTGTTATCCCAAAATGGTCCTCGAAGTTAAATATTCGGTTAACTCCTAAAAGATATATCAATTAAACCCAACAGAAATAAAAGAAATTCAGTCTGACCCTTTTTTCCATCAAGTCACCCATTTCATCTCTCTCAATATCATGTACACTCAATTTTTTTTCTCTCTCTCAATCGATGCTATAAACTTCAAGCATAAACCTGAAATTTTTGCCCTAAATACAACCCAAAAGCATCGTTGGAGCAGAAACCATCGCTGGGGCAAATCGAACCATCACCCAACTAGAATCAGATTGTATGTAAAGAACCCAACTAATAAACTTGTCATTAATGTATTATATCGCCAATTGTGTATACCTATAACTACAATATCGGGAACTCCCAAGTAAATAAAAATCATAAATTAAGGTACAACTCTATAAAATTTTCGGCAGAATCTACCCGTAAACCCAATTCCCAACATGGATACAATTCACATATACGTATACATCTCATAATGCACTAGACATCACAATACATCATGCTTCCCAAAATACGATAAACACAACCACCATAATATAAGGAAAACTTCAAAACAATTATAGAAGTCCTATACACATATTCATAATGCTCACAGATGAGCATTGGATAAATGAATGTATAATTACTTTCATAAATTATGTTACCCTATACAAATATTGGTACCACGCTCCTGAGAGCATTATCTTTTAATAGCTCAAATCCTTCCAGGACCACTATCGTACATGTTTTACCTGTCCCAACACAGGGTGAGCATACCAACAACATAACCGCAAAAACTACAAATGCGCATTTAGTAATATACAGAATATAATACTAAGAATTAAGGAAATGCTCCCTGAATACACCATAATCATACGGATTTTCCCAAGCGGTTCATGTTCTCGCAATATCCATAATCATCAATTCCACAATCGATAATAATAAACTCATCATAACAATGATTTAATGAAATCATATTCATAATTATCAATTCCATAATCGATAGTAATTAGATCATTACAACCATGATTCCATGAAATCACATACATTTTTAGTTGTTAATTCGCGAATTATATTTCCTAATATCACCTCTTGCTCATTAGCAAAGGCACCATAATCCATTACACGCTCAACAGCGGCAACACCATAACCCATCGTCTATTCGTTAGCGATCTAAATTGTAGTCAACATAGTAACACTTAAACCTTCAAGGCTCGTACGTATTTTACGTACTAATTCAATTACAATAAAAATATATTATTCATTAAATGCAACAATAATATATTTACCTATGCTTGTATGTTACACGTCGACAACGTGATTAGGATCATTTGACAACCTGAGGCTCGTACAATATCTATATATTTAATATCAATTCAATATTAATAACTTAGCAATAATCCTTACAATAACATCATATAAATTCGTTATGCCTCCTATCATACTCAGTCACAATGTATCATACTTTGTATACTACTCAAACCATTATATTACATTCTTTATTAGCTTGAGTTATCAATTAACTTGATCAAATAGTATATACATTTTTAAGGTTCATCAGAAAGGACCTTATTTCATTGTTAGTGGATTTCCCAAAATATTATAAAACTACCATTCTTTAGCATAACACTTATGCTTAACATAATTAATTCAATTCCAAGCAATATAACATCTATTGACCAATAAAATCATCCCACAAACTGATGAGAAAAAAATATTTTTAATTTTTTAATTTTTTTTAAATGGACCGATCGATCACTCCGAGCTACCGATCGATTGGTCGGACGCAATTTTTTACATTTTAGCTGCGGTCCATGAGCGGTCGTCGGTCCCTTCGACCGATCGATCGGTCGATGCTTAAACTCGAAAAATCACCATTTTAACCCATTTTCAACCTCCACACACTCACCCATCATCCAACATTCATTCCTCTTTTCCACACAATCAAAACTCTTCCTCTACAAAACATTGTTCCATACTCAAACACATTCACAATTTCATACAAAATCAATCCAACAAATCAACAAAAATCATCATCAAAACTCAATCACACTATCATTAAAGTGTAATTAACTTACCCCTTACAAGAATCCCTAATGTTGAGCCCAAAATGTGTGAAGTTGCCTCAGATTTTAGAGAGGAGAAAAGTTGGAAGAGAATGTGTGTGAAAATCGATTTTTAGTGTGTGGGTTGTGTGAAATGGTTGAAGAGATAGATGATATAAGTTTTCATATTAGCCATCTAATCCTTCAACTATACTTCACATCTAATCTCACCCCAAGTCACTAATGATTATTATAATCATCTACTTAATTCAACTCATCAATGTGTAAGGCATTTTGAACAAGTCATCTTAAACATTATCCAACAAAATCAACTTCACAATTTAAGTTCTTTCAACTTAATTCTCGATTTAATATTAATCTACAAAATCCAATTACACTCAGTTTATCTCAAATCGAGCCCCATCAAATCTTGTAATTCTCTCATAATTACCATAACTAATTCAATAATGAATACAATTCATTTTCGATATCACATTGTAAGTCCTTCACAACATGTTTATGTCTATGTTTAAGCCTTGATGCATAGTTGGATGTCGATTGGGTTTGAGTTGAACAAAAAAATTAGGTTTTGATTTGCATATACGCATCAAGCAAATATAGTATAGGGATAATTTTAGGGATTTTTGAGTTTGAGGAATTGGAGCAGCATGTGATGACTTGGTGATTTCTGCTTCATTTGTTGAATTGGAACATGTGATGAATTTGATTTTCGTGGTTGGGCTATGCAATTTTGACTTATGCTGTGTTTTTTGATTCGCAACAACATGTGTGATACTTTGGATTTGTTTGTTTTTTTCAATGTAGGGTAGATGGTTGAACAAGGTAATTCACCACTGAATTATAATGGTTCAGAGGACGGGACGGGGCGGGGTAGGGGTGTGAGGATGAAAACAAATTCCATGATAGTGATAATGCTTTTCAAAAGATGATAGACAATTTGATGAGTTTGTTGAACCAGGATGAACAACACACAGTCGAGCTTGGACTCAGAACTTGCAGGTGTCGAAAATGGGATTTGAGTGGTGTCCCATGTGTGAGTTTGTGCAAGTTGGTGTAACAATGAGGATATGAAGGCTTATGTTCATGGGTATTATCGGGCAGAGACATACCAAAGAAGTTATGCAAAATCAATTTTTCCAATTAATGGTACAGAATTATGGCCTGAATGCGATTTGCCACCACCATTACCATCGGTGTATACTGGAAGAGTGAGTATACCATCAAAATTGAGGAGGAGATAAAGAGATGAACCACCTGCTTCTACACAGACTAAATTGAGAGTTGCTCGAAGAACCATCAAACGCAAGAATTGTGGTGAAGTTGGCAATAATCAGAGGACATGCAAAGTTGCTAGCCAGAACCAACAAGATCAACCAACTCAGCAAAGTAGTACATCAAATTCTGTACGGAACACCAAATGCTTACAATTTTATTTTGTATGTATAACATTTTACTTATACTAACTCTTAGATTTATTTACACAAGTTAGAAAGCCAACAAGTAGTCAACAACATAATAGACGGGAAAAGCAACGAGTAAATATATTAGGTACATGACATTGAGTATGTAATAACTATTAATGTTAAATTTATAATGCAGGTTCGAAAACCAACATCACATGTTATTGTGTAGAATGAAGGGAATTCAAACACGATAAATGTGAACAACTTTGTTTGTTTATATGATTGAAATATATGACATGTAATTATTTTCAACAGGTTAAATCAATCCATGCATATCCATAAACATGTGTTCGTGAAAGTGGGAGGGAACTATGTAACGGTTTCGAGTCTAAAAGAGAGGTCGAGTCATCAAAAGAAATGCACCCCTTCAGCTTCTGCCACACCTGCTACACATGGAGATGAGAACATGTTATACACATTCACATGAATGTGTAGTAAAGATTGAAGTTGTAATAGATTTTGGATTGATATAATACTTTTATGTGAGACATTACAATTGTTGCTTTTGTGGATTGATGTATTATTATTTGGGTATCACTTTTGGTGTTTTAATAATGTTAAGATGTACGAACTTCTTTTGTGCTTTGGATATGAATTTGAGTACTATTTTTGGTGTTTGGTGCTTGTGATTTGTTATTTGGATTTAGGTACTTAGATATTGTTTTGTTATATTTGGGGATGTTATATAAATAATGGAGATGTCGTTGAAATTTTTTTTAAACAATGACAAATTTTTCATTAAATTGAACCACAAAACTAGTGCATAACATTACAAAACCCACATTGCTACACATTCATAATCCATGTTATTACTATACCCACATTATTACAAATTCATAATCCATGAACATACAACTAATGCAATAACATAGTCTTTCCAAGATTACACCTTCTAAAATCATTTCTACGATAATTTTCAGAACAAGACCAAAACAAGTCCAACAATAAGCATAAACAACTTTCTTCTCAAACTTTTTGTTGCTTTCGTCGTTCACTTTTAAACATTTGATTATTTTGTCTTTCTTGCGGATTTCATCTTCAAGTTCTCTTAATCGTTTCATTACCACAATGTTATCATATCTCAACTCAATAATTTGTCATCCAAGTCTAAGAATGACTTGTCTCCATCTATCACATAACTTTGGATCCCACCCCTGAAATGCACCACAGAAATGCAAATAATGTCTTCGTTAATTTTATGCATCCTACCAAAATAAATTATGGATAACATTGAGACACTGATACTTACCTAAGTCACATAAGTCCGATGCGGGAGCGGATGCGGATGCGTGAGTGCGTCAATTTGCAAAAAAATTGAGTGCGGGTGCGCCTTAATGCGCCTATTAAAAATTAATAACTAAATATATATATATACATATACACTGATGAAATGAAGTTAAACATACATAATATACATCATATTTAACATACTCACATCATTATTATATTATTTATAAATTTACAATATGAAGTTTTTAACAACTTTGATGTTTGCAGCTTTACCATTCTTAAAAAACATTAAAATTAGATTTTATTGAATAGTCTAACATTTGCAGCTTTGCAAAAATG
Organism: Haberlea rhodopensis; assembly: GCA_907163345.1. NCBI lineage: Eukaryota > Viridiplantae > Streptophyta > Magnoliopsida > Lamiales > Gesneriaceae > Haberlea > Haberlea rhodopensis. The sequence continues at coordinate 4,324,326 of CAJQUN010000008.1, read as the reverse complement.
TTATAGACAGTGATACAACGTAATTTGAATCTTGTATTTGATCGTTCGTCTAGTAAGAGTTCTCCGAAAAATATATTGTAGAAATAGAAATGAAGTATTAAAGTTTTGTTTTATTTTAAGATATAAAATAACGAATTTGAAAAATGAAACCAAATTGTTCATATTTATTCCAACATGTTTGGTAATAATATGAATTTATTAAAAATGACTCATATTATTTCTGAAGACTTATATCATTACTTTATGAAATGACTAATATTAACATTTAAATTAACTCAATAAAAATAAAAGTTTTATTTATAAAGTTCATTCTATTAATTTTCATGCAAAAAACTAAGATATCAAATTTATTATTATTTACTCCGCAAAAATGTTACAAAATCACAGATTTATCATACTTTCTTTTATCACATTTTTTAATCTTTCATATGTTATTATATCTTTTCATGATTCATTATCTATCTATTTACCATATAATATAATTTTCTTACCAATCCAAAATACCTAGAAACCATAAAAATTCATCTAAACCCAAAATCAAAGATTTTTTTTTATAATTACAAAAAAAAAAAAAATCGGAGAATTAAGGAGGATTAACAAGACTTAGTAACTTAGTGCGCGACTTAGTAAATCTTAATGCGCGAATTATGAAATCTTAGTGCGCGAATTAGGAAATCTTAGTGCGCGAATTATAAAATCTTAGTGCGCGAACTAGAAATTCTTAAAGCGCGAACTAGAAATTCTTAAGTCGCCTTAATGCGCCGCACGCACACTGAGTTCGCCAGTTCGCGGCCGGAGCGCCAGTGCGTGGAGGGGGGTAGGAGGATTATGTGACTTAGATACTTACTCCATAACTAGGGTATGCACAGAACTACTCCCTGAATTATCCACCGTCCACAATGTCTTCAATGGGAGCTCAACACAACATTACAAAACATTGGGTTTCTTAGTTTAAACCCAATATCTTCGAAATTGGGGACACTTGAATCACTTACATCATACCAACTAATTCCAAATCTGAATTAAAAATAAATAACATTGAATAACACACTTAAACAATATTATAAAAGCACAAACAACAAACACACAAATGTGATAGCACATTGAGTCAGATTTTCGAAACGATGGAGATACACCACATTCATCTAGATTTTTAAAGTAAAAGGGGATTTCACGACTGCAAATGTGACGAGATTTTTGAAATTTTGGGCAGATGTATGAAGAATATTACATCAACACACAATTCACCAATATTTCAACAACACAAACAATAAACAAAAAAAAAAATTGATAGAATAGATTTCAAAATTATAGTGGGATATACAACATTTATCCACATTTTCGAAATAATGGTTTCGAATTTTGGGTGCAAACTTAGGGTTTTCGAGATAATGATTTGTGATGGCAAAAGGAAGCACTTACAATCGTCAAGGAGATCGAAAACTGTGAAATCTCTTCAAACCCTCCACAAGAAAAAATCGAAACAAAAGAAATTGGGATTTTTTTGATTAGCAATGGTGTAGGTCTTATTAGGGAGGATTTAAGGGTTTTTTAATAATGTAACCTAAAAAAAAAATTTATTTAACAAAATAACCTAAAAAAATTTTTATTTATCAAAATGACTGAAGTCGCAATCTCAGATGGCGACTTCAGTACAAATTTTTTTTTACTGAAGTCGCCATCTCAGATGGCGACTTCAATATAAAATTAATTTTTTTTTGAAGTCGCCATCTCAGATGGCGACTTCAATATAATTTTTTATTTTTAGTGTGGAATTTGGGGTTATTTAATAATATAACCCGAAAAACAAAACTATTTAACAAAATAACCTAAAATTTTTTTTTTTTATCAAAATGACCGAAGTCGCCATCTGAGATGGCGACTTCAGTACAAAATTTTTTTTTTTTACTGAAGTCGCCATCTGAGATGGCGACTTCAATATAAAATTAATTTTTTTTGAAGTCGCCATCTGAGATGGCGACTTCAATATAAATTTTTTTTTTAATATGGAAGTCGCCATCTCAGATGGCGACTTCCATATATATATATATATATATATATATATATACATATATATATATATATATTATTTATTTATATAGAAGTTGCCATATCAAATATCATCTTCCATATATATGACAACTTCTATATATTGATATATATATACATATATATATTATTTATTTATAAAGAAATTGCCATATCAAATATCATCTTCCATATATATGACAACTTCTATATATGTTAAGTAATTATATCAATTATGGAAGGCTAAATAAAATCTATTTTCAATATAAGTGTATGTTTATATAATTTGGACATAAAAAATTTAATTTACGGAGTATTAGATAATTTTACACTTTCTTATTCTCTTATTCTTTTTGTTTTGGGATGCAATTTCGTTGTCTACTTATTCAATATTATACAAAGATTTAAAAAAATACATATTTTAACTTTCACAAAAAGATCGTGCATTCCTATGATACACGGACACTGATAGGGCGACACTGATATTAATTTTGAATTAATATAGTGTTTTATCTATTATTATTATTATTATTATTATTATAACTACCACTATTTTAGTAATTTATAAAATACACATTATTATTATTATTATTATCTATTATGAATTTGAATATCAGATGACGACTTCCTTATAAAAAACTGATAATTATAATAATAATATGCTTATAAATTTGAATCTCATATGACGATTTCCTTATAAAAAAACTGAAAATAATAATAGATAACAAACTATATTAATTCAAATTAAATATCACATTATACTAAAAAAAAACAATAAATATAATTTAATAACATTGTCCATCCCACTTCCATTATATATTTTTTATCGTGATTTATCATTAATATTATTATTTTAACTAGCTTTTATAAATGTTATTATTAATTAATTAATTTATTATATTAGTATAATATGGCATTATTATTATTATTATTATTATTTTAAAGAAATAATATGATATTGTTATTATTAAAAAAATTAGTTTACATAGTATAAAGTGAATCGTGTCGTGTCAGTGTCGCTCTATCAGTGTCCGTGCATTATAGGAATGCACGATCCTTTTGTGAAAGTTGAAATATGTATTTTTTTAAATCTTTGTATAATATTGAATAAGTACACAACGAAATTGCATCCCAAAACAAAAAGAAAAAGAGAATAAGAAAGTGTAAAATTATCTAATACTCCGTTAATTAATTTTTTTATGTCCAAATTATATAAACATATACTTATATTAAAAATAGATTTTATTTAGCCTTCCATAATTGATATAATTACTTAACATATATAGAAGTTGTCATATATATGGAAGATGATATTTGATACGGCAACTTCTATATAAATAAATAATATATATATATATATAAATATATATATATATATATGGAAGTCGGAGATGGCGGCTTCCATATTAAAAAAAAAATTATATTGAAGTCGCCATCTCAGATGGCGACTTCAAAAAAAATTAATTTTATATTGAAGTCGCCATCTCAGATGGCGACTTCAGTAAAAAAAAAAAATTTTGTACTGAAGTCGCCATCTGAGATGGCGACTTCGGTCATTTTGATAAAAAAAAAAATTTTAGGTTATTTTGTTAAATAGTTTTGTTTTTCGGGTTATATTATTAAATAACCCGTGGAATTTGCCATATATATATATATATATATATTTATTTATATTTATATATGTAGAAGTTGCCATATCAAATATCGTCTTCCATGTATATGACAACTTCTATGTATGTTAAGTAATTATATCAATTATGGAAGACTAAATAAAATCTATTTTTACTATAAGTGTATGTTTATATAATAGGACATAAAAAAATTAATTTACGGGGTATTAGATAATTTTACATTTTCTTATTTTCTTTTTTTTCTTTTTGGCTTTGTACTATGGAAACTAATTTTTTTTAATAATAATAATAGTAATATCATATTATTTCTTTACAAAAAAAAAATTTAATAATATCATATTATACTAATATAATAAATAAATTAATTAATAATAACATTTATAAGAGCTAGTTAAAATAATAATATTAATGATAAATCACGATAAAAATATATATAATGGAAATGGGATGGACAATGTTATTAAATTATATCTATTGTTTTTTTTCAGTATACTTATAATGTGATGTATTAATTTGAATTAATATATTGTGTTATCTATTATATTGAATAAGTAGACAACGAATTGCACGGACACTGATATTAATTTTGAATTAATATAGTGTGTTATCTATTATTATTATTATTAAAACTATCACTGTTTTAGTAATTTATACTTATAAATTTGAATCTCAGATGACGACTTCCTTATAAAAAAACTGATAGTTAAATTTGAATCTCAGATGGCGACTTCATTATAAAAAAAACTGATAATAATAATAATAGATAACACACTATATTAATTCAAATTAATATATCACATTATAAGTATACTGAAAAAAAATAGATATAATTTAATAACATTGTCCATCCCACTTCCATTATATATATTTTTATCGTGATTTATCATTAATATTATTATTTTAACTAGCTCTTATAAATGTTATTATTAATTAATTTATTTATTATATTAATATAATATGATATTATTATTATTATTATTTTTTTGTAAAGAAATAATATGATATTATTATTATTATTATTAAAAAAATTAGTTTCCATAGTACAAAGTGAATCGTGCCGTGTCAGTATCGTCGTATCAATGTCCGTGCATTATAGCCAAGCACGATTCTTTTGTAAAAATTGAAATGTGTATTTTTTAAAATCTTTGTATAATATTTGAATAAGTAGACAACGAAATTGCATCCCAAAAAGAAAAAGAAAATAAGAAAGTGTAAAATTATCTGATACCCCGTAAATTAATTTTTTTATGTCCTATTATATAAACATACACTTATAGTAAAAATAGATTTTATTTAGCATTCCATAATTGATGTAATTACTTAACATATATAGAAGTTGTCATATATATGGAAGACGACATTTGATATGGCAACTTCTACATATATAAATATAAATAAATAAATATATAAATATATATAAATATATATATATGTCAACTTCCACGCTAAAAATAAAAAATTATATTGAAGTCGCCATCTCAGATGGCGACTTCAGTAAAAAAAAATTTGTACTGAAGTCGCCAAAAATTTTTTGTACTAAAGTCGCCATCTGAGATGGCGACCTCGGTCATTTTGATAAATAAAATTTTTTTTAGGTTATTTTGTTAAATAAATTTTTTTTTTAGGTTACATTATTAAAAAACCTTTCGATTTAACGTGGGTCAAAATAGAGATTAAAATGGGGTAAGATTGAAAAACTTTATTTATGGTAGGATTATTAATTGATATATCGTTTACTATCTAGGAACATTTTAGTTTTAAGATAATGACAGAAACAAAATGTGAGTAAGATACCCGGGTGAATCCTAGGAAGATAGAAGAGCGAACTTATAAAGACCGAAAACCTGTAAATAATATGGACCAAATCAAATTGATAGAAAACAAAAGAAATTAAATCGAATTTAAAGATAAATAATAAAGACTATCTCATGTATCATCCCGCGGATAATGTTTGGCTTTTTTGGAGAAAAAATAATATTACAAAAGAGTTTTATTAGGGAAATCCTACCATCTGTTACAATTTCCGATATGTTTTGGACATTTAAATTATAATAAACTTATCGGAGTGACAAACTACATAAATAATTAAAACATAACACTATAAAATTACAAGATTATGTAATAATAACTGATTTTGGAGTTCAATAAAAATTTAGATTAAAAATAATAATACTCATAAAAAGTGATAATAGTTTATTTTTTTTTGAATTATTTTAAAAATACTTGAGATGTCTTAACTAAATTTAACCCAAAAAAATATAATATCATTTCTCCAACAATTCATATCATCTCTTTATTATCATCATACACAATAATATTACACAAAACACTTTTATATTAAACACCAAGTAGAAAAAACCATTCCGAATACAAAACCATTTCTCTTCCTCACTGATTATACAAAAGCCTAAAGTTTACAGCAGCTAGAATCACCGCCCACACCAGGCATGGCACAAACAAATCACCAGCAATCGGATTCAAACTCTTGAAGCTCCGCCAACTCCCGACCAGCGACACAAACACCCCCACGCACAACACCAATCCAACTTTTACAGCCCCTGCACCGAACACTATCGGGTACCATACGAGGCTGAGCCCCAGTTGAGCCATGTACAAAGACAACGCCATTGGGCGACGGTGAAATCCTCCGTCGGCCCAGACAAGCCAAGCCGCGAGGCCGGAGAGGAACGTGGAGGTGACACAGGCCAAGTGGAGCGCCCAGAGAGGAGGGATGTAAAATGGTTTCTCTATATTGCGGTAGCGAGTGGTGGAGCCGAAGAGGTAGATGACGAGGATGGAGAGGAAGAGAGGGAAGGCGACGGCGAGGGCTAACGAGCGGAAGCCGCGGCGGGCCATGCCTCTACTCTTTGGCTTTCTGGAGCTGACATCGGAAGAATTGGTGGCATCGATGACATTGGGGGTTTGGGATTCTTGTTGACGGTGTTTGAGATCTTGCGAAGCCATTGAAATAGGGAGATCGAAGTTTTGTGTCAAGTTGTAGGATCGACAGATGAAGTTTTGCTCAGAGTTGGATTCAGGTGGTGGGTTTTTATTGATGGGAAGATGTTTATCTGTAAGATTTTATATTGGAGAGAAGCTGCGTGGCTAGGAGAGGTGGCGCGACGTGTAGTGTAGCTGGACACGTGGGTGCGACGCTGTGGAGCTGGCCCCTCTACTATATTTATTGGGTTGTATTGGTACTTTACTTCATCTACTAAGTTCTAATTACTATTACTTTTTATTTACTTACTTAATAGACACTTTTTTTAACTGATAAATATATTTTATTATTATTTTATAATGGTTTGATTGAAAAAAACAGTTTTTCGGCCTGAATAATTTATGCCGAAATGTTGAGAATATTTTTTAAAAAAAATAGAATATAGATAGTTCCATAATAATGGACAATATTCGGAGTCACGCGAACAATCTTGAAGATCCTCACATTTTCAAATATTAGATGATGTGATATCACAATAATACAAGTACAAACAACCCACAATTAGTGTGCATACCATTTTCAATCTAATGATATAATTTGTAAAGAACAGACACCTCAACGTTCAACCACTTTAGTATTTTGCATTTAATATTGTGCATTTAACCCTTGAACAATTATAAGTTATACATTTAACCCTCTAAATAATATTAGAGCAATTCTGGCCACATATTCCCTCACGTGGGAGATGCATGTGAGAGAATTTAAAGCTAAAATATTGAAAAAATTATCATCGAATATTGTTTAAGGGGTTAAGTGCACTATTTAAAATTATTCAAATTTTAAGTGCACATTTTAAAATGTTAGTGGGTGAAGCGCTAAAGTGGTGGATAAACGTTGAGGGTATCTGCTATTTACCTAATATAATATGTATATTATATTTTTATTTCAACATAATAAGATAAATAAAATATATTCATAAGTTGAAAGCATTGTATCTCATACTTCACCTTTTTAGTTTGTAATGGGTGAAAGAAAATTACAGTATTTCCTAATTTGACATAAAATACATGAAATTAAGGTCGATGTTCTTTTTAAAATAAAATAAAAATTTATAATTATTCAAACTAGATGATGTATTTACACGTAATTCATCAAATAGACAACACATAATTAATGAATTAAATAGCATAAGTGAGATATGTTTTTTGAGAAAAAATACGGCAAATTGGGATAAAATCTCTATCCCCAAATTTGAGTCCCTATCCATATTCATTTATGGAATCAGTTCTCAATTCAAACATTCTTTTTAACTCTCTATTAACATAAAATTACTAAAATAACCTTTATATATATAAACAATTTCTTCTTTCTCAACAACAATTCATTCACAAATTTAGCTGCGCAGGAACAATTTCTTCTTTCTCAATAACCACTCATTCACAAATTTAGCTGCGCACAATAGGGATTCCATTCCGTCGTCAACGAATGGCTTTTTCTGCAACCCTCGAGCGATGGGTTAGGCCCGAGGTATACCCTTTGTTCGCTGCTGTTGGAGGCCGTCGAGATTTGCGTAATGCAATTGGTCCGTAACATCCACCTTTTCACTATGTGGATTTGACCGGGATCAGGTAAGGCTTTTTAAAGTTCCACTTTATAATTGTTTTATGTTGTCTTTATAAGGTCCGGCCTTCCGGGTTTGCTCTCGTTTCTATCCATATCAATGCATTTCATGTTATGAATCTGTGTATTTTACGGATGGTGGATTTTAGATTCCTGTACTGACGCTTTGCATTGTGTTCGATTATCATTTTGTATTTTGATACGTTTTGTATTCCATAGATAAAATTGTCGGTGATGTTTCTATTCAATTTTTGGATGTGTGGGTAATTTTTTGGCTAATTTATTTCCTTTGAAAAGAACATGCTTTGCCTTTAAAAGAAGGAATGTGTTTTTGGGAATTTGAGAAATTACACGGGACATTTGTTTTTGTAATATATACATTAGAGAAGCATGATTTTTATGAATTGACAGAGATTATTTCAGCTCAAAACCCAACTTTACATTTTATTTGTTGAATGACATTCTTCGCTCGAAATTGCTTTTTTCTTGGCATTAGTAATTTTGAATGAAATGGTATTTAGTCTATTATGCAGTAAATATAATATTATGAGCACATCTTCTTTAGCTTTCATTGAGAGTTTTTATTATGTTGCACAAGTGTTGCAATCTTATTAGGCATAATTCTGCAACTTTACGAAACATAGTCTATTTGATTATATTTGCACGCTCGATGTTATTGTACGCAGGATTTACTATTTAAGAGGGTATTGTTGATATGTTTTCATAACTCATTGGGCGGAGACATTTGCACAAAATAGCAAAGAATTATGAGATTACGTGAATTCATACAACATTGAAGAATATTGTGCAAACAGGGTGGCCACCAGTTTAGCCGATGATTATGGGATGTTCACAATTTAGTTAGAAAAATTTGATTGATGCTTTTGATGTATGATGTGGAATATCTGAACTTTGTATGTTTGTGAAATCTCCTAGATGTTATAATGTACTCAATATGATGAAAGCAATGAGTTATCTTTATTTTGGCAATGTACAAGAAATATTACATTCTCCTTGAATAAATTGTACCATATATTTTTTTAAATAATATCACATTTTTTCTTAAATAGCCGTAGAAAAGTACCGGTTAAGAAATCGGGTTCTAAACAAGATCCAGTCCATCAACATACCTTAAGCCCTTATTTCCATCATTGTCGTCTTCCACCACATGGAAAACTTCTTTGCTAACTGAAACTCTGATAGCCTCAGCCAAGCAGTCCTAGCACAGGGTGCATACACAAATATCTGCTCAATCCTTTCCAACCATTCCTCTGCTTCCTCCCCTGACTCAGTCCCCTCAAATCTAGACGGATGGAAGGTCAAGAATTGCGTTAGACTCACCAGGTAATAATGACTGTGCAATAGGTTCAACACCCACAGCTGATGGTGGTAGGGGACTTGTCTGTGCGATGCTAGCATTCCACTCCCCACATCACCCACCTCCTCATTTAGGTGTTCCAAGTTTCTGGCTGTCATGCTGTAATACAAGGGTTAACAACAATACCAGAAACAATACATATGTTACATCGTTAGATAACATGAATAACAATAAGCATGTTAGTATAACAAATTATATACACCAATATGCACCACATGCATAAACATGATCATAAGTGAATACCTAGCCAACTTGTCGCTAAGGCTACCCTTCACTCATTCCCGGGTTCTCCAACCTGACTCTGATACCACTAATGTAAGGCTTCACTACCTTAAGTGCGGATTAAAGGCATCAACATGAACTTTATACTCTGTTAGATGTATGTTTAGCTCTATTTATGCCTTTAATCAGCACTTAAGGTAGCGAGGCCTTACACATAGTAGCTTATATAGTACCACAAATTATATTATTTAGTATCAAAAATATGTTATTTACCACAAATTAGTATATTTAGTACCACATATTATCTTATATAGTACCACAAATCAGTATATTTGGTACCACAAATATAGTTAGTACCAAAGATTAGCTTAGATGTGAACTATCTATTTTGCATGTTACTATAAAATATAATGGCATGTTATATATAAATCTATTTGCAAATATATCAAGTTATATATATTATTACCATATATTAAATGTATGATAATGTGGTACTAAGTAAGATAGATGTTAACTATCTATTCGCATGTTAATATATGTTGTTTAGTGCAACAAATTAGTTTGCTCAGTGCCACAAATCAATATATATAGTACCACAAATTAGTTTATCCAGTACCACGAATGTATATACGTAGTCAATTGGACGCAATGTTGGATAAGACTATTTGAGCTCTGTCTAATGTGAAAATAAAACCATATCATTTATGATATTATATGAAATCCAAGTGTTGATTGTATTACATGTGATTTTACAATAGTACATAATCATAGATAATATAGTATCACATTAATGTGTTTATATGTTCAAAATACAACGAGTCAATACAAATAGTACCACATAAATATATATACTATTTGATATAATTATCACCTATTACTAATACTTTTCTATAAGATATGATATTATGACTACTCTATTTTTATATATAAGATGTGATGCAATTATTATAATGTTATATATTTATAATATTTTTACGTAGTCATTACTACATTTGTATATGATATATGATACAATTAATACAACGTTAAATATATATTATTTGATATAGTTAATATGAGTTACTAACACAAATAATATGGAAATAAAACAAAATCATAGATGATGTTATATCAAATTCACATATTATATATAGTAATAATATCTATAACTTAGTATATTTGCAAATATGTTTATATATAAAATGTCATTTTATGTTATATAACATGCGAAATACATAGTTCACATATTAGTTTACTTAGTACCACATTATCATACATTTAATATATGGTAATTACACATTTAACATATCATAGATTTGTATATAGCATGCAAAATCGATAGTTCACATCTAAGATAATATTTAGTACTAAATATACTGATTTGCTGTACTAAATAACATATTTTTGGTACTAAATAACATAATTTGTGGTATTATATAAACTTGTAATGTTTACATTATTAATAATTATTTCGGACATTACAATTCTAATGTAATGTTTAAGGCAGTGATTGAGTTTGATAATTGAGTTTAATACACGTGGAATGGTGGATACGTCGACGTAAGTGATCCGGGTATACGAGTTGATTATTGATGCCTTTGGCATGATCGATATGCGAAATGGTTGAGAATGAGATTAATTGATAGGTAGAGCTGCCTTCGAGACGAGATTCGCCATGATTGAGTATAAATGGTAAATTGTGGTTATGTCGTATTTATTGCATTGATGAGTATTATGCTTTGAATAATGATATTGGACATGATGTTTATCCAAGTATATAAGACTGAAATAGGAACAGTTCGTGATAGCTATGCCGGTTCGGACTTTGTATCAGGGAGTATACCCTATGAGTTTTGAATAATCTAAATTGTTGTATTACAATTTCATATATTGATTTGTGAATGAATATTGAGTTGGAGTATGCTCACCCGTGTGGGGGCTGTTTCTGTTGAAACAGGTACAACATGTACTTAGCTACTTTGGGATATTGGTTCGAGCTTGTTGGATCATGCCGCTTCCAGAAGCGTATATGAGTGTGGGTAAATAATATACGCTATTAATTCAGTTAGATTGGTATTCATTTATTTGTTACTCGTATGTGAGCAACTGGAAGCATGTATATGGATTGTATAAGGGTGTTGAAGCCCACTTTTGATGTCTTCTTCGTATTGTGTTTTTCCCTGGCTGGTAATTGTTTTGGTGATGTGTTTTATTTTGGGATAGCTCACTTTATGGGGAGACTCTGCCCAAATTTTTTATAAAAACCCACAATGTAAAAGTGGTGCAATGATGATGATAATGGGTGAACTTTGAGTCTTATTGCTGAGTATTATTTATGTCATGGATAATATGTGAAGCATGTAAGGATTCTTTTAAAGAATGAATTTTTTTTTATACTCATACGACGTCATAAATGCACTAATGACGAGTATAAGGGGTTGGGGTCTTACAAAGCCACTATGTGATACTTAATATACTGATTCGTGGTACCATGTATACTGATTTGTGGTACTATATAAATTAATATGTGGTACTAAATAACATATTTTTGGTACTAAATGACATAATTTCTGCTACTAGCTACTACGTGGTACCAAATATACTGATTTATGGTACTTTGTAAGCTAATATGTGGTACTAAAAAAGTCAAAAAAAAATTGTAGCAGGTACTATGGCGGCATAAATACGCCAACTTATAGGCGTGAATATGCCGAGGCTACTGAAAATTGATTTTTTGGACAGAAAAAATTTGCATATTTACACTAATTGGGCTGCATAATTATGCCAGATGCACAAGGAAACTTTGTTGTACTAAATATACTGATTTGCGCTACTATATAAGCTAATATGTGGTACTAAATATACATATTTTTGGTACTAAATAACATAATTTGTGGTACTATATAATTATATAAGCAACTTTGTGGTACTAAATATACTGATATGTAGTATCAAATATACTGATTTGTAGTATTATCGAAGTTAATATGTTGTACTAAATAACATATTTTGGTACTAAATATCATAATTTGTGGTATTATATAAGCTACTATGTTGTATTAAATATACTGATATGTGGTAACAAATATACTCATTTGTAGTTCTATATAAGCTAATATGTGGTACTAAATATACTGGCACTAAATAACATATTTTTGGTACTAAATAACATAATTCATGGTACTATATAAACTACTATGTGGTACTAAATATACTGACTTGTGATACCAAATATACTAATTTATGGTACTATATAAGCAAATATGTGGTACTAAATATAATGAGTTGTTGTAATTTCAGAGTGATTTTTGGTACCAAATATACTGATATGTGGTACTATATCAACAAATATGTGGTACTAAATATACTGATTTGTGGTATTAAATTATATATATTTTTGGTACCAAATAACAATGTGGTAATACATAAGCTACCTCAATTTAGTTTTATAAGTAGTTTATGTAGTAGCACAAATTAGCATATGTTATCCCTTTCCCCCAACCTTTGATTTATAATGTCCAAAAATCATCTCGTCTGTATTCATTTTCATGACATTCACAAATGATTATATGGTTATCTGGTATTTCAAATCTTTATCATTCATCCAACCTTAAAAACACCATTAAGAACTGACTTAAGTGTAATAATGGTCACTTTACCCTAAGTTTCATTGTTGGTGTAGTTTTGTACTTTTTTTTATGTTTTTGCAATCTTTCCAAACAACGACAATTGGATTCCTATTTGATATGATCCTCAGGATAATGGAGAGGTAGCTAATTCTACTAGAAATGAGCACAAACGTGGTTATCAGTTGTTTATTGATTCACATGAGCAAGAGCTATTCTTCAACAAGAAGCAAGCAACATAATTTGATAACAAAGGAACACATCTAGGAGCTACATTAATGTATTATCCTTTATGGAGCGATATTTACAGTTCTTCATCAGGATGTCATATAGGTGACCACCTCGTCAACCCTCGTCAACCCCATGACTGTTCATGTTCCAAATCTTTCTCTATGGAATGTATTGTCTACTTTTTCAGCCGATCCCCATATGGAAAAGTGAAGATTTATGAGGATCAATTTGGAATTGACTCATCAACTTTTTTTCCATGTCTCAAACTATTGAAGATCCTTTATGCCCGAATTCCTCTAGTTTAGTATTATAAAGAGGAGAAAAGAGGAAGGAGGATAGAGAAAGAATCAAATAAAGTTGGGAAAATGTCTGTAAATGATATATTAGATAATTTATCTAGTTAGGGAGTTTAAAATAAGCGTTTTTGTAGATAGGGAACGCATATATTAAAATTCCTTTTCAGGGGCTGAATAATGAACCAAAATTGGGATTCATCATTTTTAGAAAGTTTCCCAAAAATTACTGAAAAACTAAAAAGAATAAAACCACGACATTCAAAATCAATCCACGGCATATGAACAGATGAGCCCACAAAATCTGCAACCAACAGCAACCAAAATCATCCAACTGTTAGATCATTGTTCGACTCCCTCACAGCTCCGCCAAATTCAAGCTCAGCTCATCCTCTCCCATCTTCACTTCAACACCACCGTCGCCCACCGGTTCGTCACCGCCTGCCACTCCTTCAACCTCCTCAACTCCATCGCCTTGCCCCTCTACACCAGCAACTTCTCAAGACCCCACACTTTCATCTGCAACACCCTTCTGAAATTGTTTTCCCATTCCAGTACTCCTCATAAAGCACTTAGTCTATACTCGCACATGCACAGGAATTCTATTATTGTCAACAATTACACGTTCCCTTTTGTGCTCAAGGCATTGGCGGACTTGAAGTTGGTGAAAGAAGGAACTTTAGTGCATGCCCAGGTGATAAAATTGAGTTTTTTAGGTGATATTTATGTTGGAAATGCTTTGATGAATTTGTATGCTGCGGTTAGGGAAATGGATTTGTGCGGGAAAGTGTCTGATGAAATGCCACAGATAGATGTTGTGTCTTGGACGGTTATGATTTCTGGATTTAGGGACGCTGGGAAGTTGGATGACGCTTTGATTGCTTTTGAGAGGATGAAAAGCCAAGGTGTGAAGCCTAATCAGGTGACCGTGGTGAATGTTTTGGCTGCGTGTGCTGGTTTTGCGGCGCTGGATATGGGAGTTTGGATACATGAGCTTGTGAAGAGAAGTAAATGGGAATTGGATGTGATTTTGGGTACTTCTTTGATCGATATGTACATGAAGTGCGGCAAAATCGATGAGGGTATGTGTGTTTTTGGACAAATGAGTGAGAAGAATGTGTTCACGTGGAACACGGTTATCAAAGGGCTAGCTCTAGCTAATAATGGTAAGGAAGCTGTTACATGGTTTTTCAGGATGGAACAAGAAGGCCTTAAACCTGATGAGGTCACTTTAATTGCGATGTTGTGCGCTTGTGTGCATTCGGGTTTTGTGCATATGGGGCGGCGAATATTTTCTTCATTGATTGATGGAAAATATGGTTTTTCACCAGATGTTAGACATTACGCGTGTATGGTTGATCTTTTATCACGTTCTGGATGTTTGGAAGAGGCTCATAGAATGATCATTGAGATGCCTTTTAAGCCTACCGTGAGTATTTGGGGAGCTCTACTTTCTGGTTGTAGGGCTCAAAATAACCTGGAACTGAGTGAGATTGCTGCTTGGAAACTTGTGGAACTGGAGCCTCAGAATAGTGCCTATTATGTTGTGTTGTCTAATTTGTACGCAGGAATGGAAAGATGGAGTGATGTGGAGAAAGTTAGGAACCTGATGAAAGAGAGGGGACCAAAGAAGCGTATGGGTATCAGCTCAGTTGAATATGAACACAATAAAGTCGGTCTTCAATGTTTGGCCTGATACGTATGCATACTCCGCTGTTCGGTGTAAGTCTGTGATTTGTTTACTGATATAAAATTTGTAAATACAGTCCGATGGGAGATAATCTGTGTCCAAATTTTCGACAGTCTGATTATGATGCATTATTTTCTGCATTCATTGAAATTGGATATTATGGACAAAAGATTCAGCTAAATTCCAAAATGGGACTGGACAAGCATTACGTTTCAGTAGGATCTTAGAACTTTGAGTCTCTCTCTTGCCGGAGTGTCATTGATCTGGATCAGCAGAGGTTTACCCTCATTACGGCTCCGTAGAATGTTGTCAAATTTTTTACATCAAGTGCAAGCTTCCTTCAATTTGGAAGTTAAGCAGTTTAAATTGACAATGCCAATGAGAAATGATGCTCAAGTGCACAAGGAACTCCCAAAGATGAACTCCCAAAGATTAAAACCAATCTTTTCGTATTATGTTTTGGAATTGTGAAATAGAGGAATGGTGTTCGAAAAATCTGGTTTCTCTGCCTAAGGGAAATTAATAGCGCTAGTTGCATGCTTCTATAAATTTTTACAGACCACGTCTTGGGTATATCTGCAGATAATATTTCCATTCTTCATGTATTTCGTTGCATTATTTGAAACAGCATGACAGCCATTTTATCAACACGAAATGAACATTTTGTCATACAACTGCGAGCAGAGTATGAAATTTATGAGTCAAGATCCTTATTCAAATTTCAGAAAAGAGCCGTTAGCTCGAGTTATATAAATGGGGCACAGATTCTGCCCACGGCGTTGTTATTGAAGATTTGACATGGGAAATTGGAAGCAAACAGAGTGTATTGCATGAGGAACAGCTATGATTAAATATGAAGATGAAGACCCTATAGCTCACTGGTTGTTTTTCATGTCAACAACCTTTTTCCAAGTGGCTCTTTCCAAGATATCCTCACACCAAGCTCTGACATGAGTACGTGAATTGAAAACCACTTTGGCTCTCGTCTCCATCAAGTAGCTCAATGTTGGGAGATGATTAAGATCGGCCAGAGTGAAGCTGTTTCCAGCCAGATACTTGGATTGTGCCAATCGAGCTTCATACACATCAAGAACTTTTGACAACTGGGATACACATTCTTCAACTATGGCATCATTCACAGTCTTCCCCATCATCGGCTTAAAGCTGAGTTCCCATGTTAACTTTGATGCTGGAGAGTCATACTTTTGGGCCTCCACTTCCATCCATACCAATGCGCT
Organism: Haberlea rhodopensis; assembly: GCA_907163345.1. Classification (NCBI taxonomy): domain Eukaryota; kingdom Viridiplantae; phylum Streptophyta; class Magnoliopsida; order Lamiales; family Gesneriaceae; genus Haberlea; species Haberlea rhodopensis. Next base: position 4,307,449 of record CAJQUN010000008.1, on the reverse strand, counting down.
CCCCATCTCCTTTGGATTCTGGAACACCAATGGAGTTCCCTTGTCAGCATAAGCGTAAGCAATGTATTGATTGATTGCCCTTGATTCTGCATAAAAAATTATGATAAAAAAATCAATATCTCTCTCTCATTGGCACAGGTGGACCGAGAAAATGAGGGAAGTAGGCTAGGTGAGGCGGGGTGACGCACTGTCTTTTGGGAGCTGATATCTTATATTTAGAAAGATTACGAATGAAATTTCAAAAAAAATTAATGTCTCCTGTTGGTCTGTCCTTGCTTACAAGGATGTGTGATTCTGAAGGTTAGATTTCTTGTGTTTTTCAGTCATATCGTGTGATCTAATGGTCCATGGAGCATGCAAGAAGATGATGTGATTGCAGAATTCCAAATCGAACTTACCAAAAAGCTTCAGGTCTCCATCTTCAAAAGCGGGCACTTGACCAAAGGGCTGCCTCAAATAAGTTAATCAAAGATAAGCAAGGATTATGAAAGTTCACATTTGAAGATTCAATAATGAAGGTTTTCAAGTTTGAAGAGCTTACCTGGAGAGATAGGAAATGATCCTTTTTGTGCTCACCGGTCCTCATGTCAACCAGAGCGAACTCGTAATCGAGCCCTTTCTCATTGAGGCATGCACAAACTCTCATTGTTGCAGTTGATAAGGGGCTGCCATGAACCTTGATTGCCATTGTTAGAAAGGAATGGATTTTGTTTGTGTGATGATATTTTAGAAAGAATGTGTGCAGGTATTTATTTATACTTGAAAACTTTGTGAAAAGTTTGACCATGAAATTAGCTGATACGACAGAGTATAACAAATTCTTGGATTATTACACATTGGCACATGTCATTCTAGGGAGGAGCACTGAGGTTTTTTTACATGTAAATATGGCGTCACTGCCAACGTCATCAATCTGTCTTGAGAAATGGTCTTCTTTTGTCTTTCCCATACAAAATATATATATATATATTATTTTATTTTATTTTATTATGTATACATCTCTAGCACCATCTAAAGAATATATTCAAAATTTACTAAGCTACCAAGTTGCCCCGACTGTACTCCCCAATTAACATTATTCCTTTTCAACTACCTTTTGAATTTTTCTCTTTTCTTCTGCTTTACTTTGTTGTTTATATTATCTCAATAATATGATTTTAAAGATATAGTTTTAGACTACACAATTATTATGCTATACTATTACGAATACTACGATTTTAAAATATAAAATAAGTCGTACAGGACACGACAATCATAGATCCATATGTCGATATATATATATATATATAATGATAAAACAAAAAATAAATGTTCAAAAAAAAAAATTACACTGTTTGCTGTGAAAAGTTGTGCAAGCCCGGTGTCAAACGACACCAAAATAAAGCGAAATGCAAAATCTAATTTCCTAAAACAAGTGAAAAGTATCTCGATATGATCATTAGTTATAATCTTCTTCATATGACATAAACACAATGTTAAGCCATTAAGAATTAAAATACTTATTTTATACAAGCTGGAAATATGAGAAGAACGCCCGAAAACTCGAAATTTTATCCTAGAAACCTGAATTTGAACTCGAAACCTGAAAATATAGATAGAATTGGAAACTTCTCACATATTGTAGAGAATTTGCTTGAAGTTGATGATGATTGAACCTTGAGTGGTTGATTGTCCCTTTTCATGAGTTGGTCCACTCTCTTTTTTTTTTTTTATATTTTGAACCACGTATGTTCCTATGAATTATTCCCACGTTTTCATTTTTGAATGTGATTGACTTGATTTCATTACTGGACCACAACTTGGTCAAAGATGGGTTATTTGATGCTGCCTTTAAGGGTATTGTCTTTAACGGTGTATTTCACTATACATTTGGAATATACCATTTGGATTATTTCAAAATATTCCAAAAAATTGGTGAGCTACACCCTTAAGGACAATGTCTTCAATGGTAGCATCAAATTTTTCGTCAAAGACCAATCACTACTATTGTAGCCTTGTAGGAGATTTCGTTTTTTACTCACAATTAGACTTAATGATACAGGTTCTTTCTTTGGGATTATTTTTCTAAAAATTCAGGTCAAACTAAACATATTTTAGTATTGAAATAATAATCCAATAAATGATAGATTCACTAAAAACTTAAATATTGAAATCGCGATTCAAAACATTTTAACAATAATAGATTATAATACATTTCAAAATATGCCTCACAATCACCACAACGGTTACTACATTACTTCCGTGGCCAAGATGGTTTTCTCGATGGTATTCTCCCTCTTCCACCACAAACCATCAATGTCCCACATCATGATACAACTATGGTCAATCAAATTCCAAATCTTGCGCATTCTCAATGGCCGCGTCAGGATAGTCTCCATTCTTAGTACTCTCATGTCTTACATGGCCGAGGGAGTTCTGGCTCAGATTGTCTCTCATACCACGTTCTATGACGTTTGGCGTGCACTTGAGATAAACTTTTCCACTCAATCTCATGCTCGCATCATCCAGGTTCGAACTCAACTCGCCAATGCAAAGAAAGACAGTCAAACTGCCCATGACTATTTCCTTTCGATCAAAATACTAAATCCAAAAGGATATCGAGTCAGGCTCAGATCTGCTGTTTCCCAATCTACGTCACGGAGAGAAACCTCGGTAAAGACCGGAAGGTGTCGACATCACCCAACACCAGATTTCTGCCGGAAGCACAAAGCTACACGGCAGGGACACACACGGCTAGCACCAACCACAAGGCCAGACCACCACCAGTCACCCCGAAGCGCACACAGCACTCACGGTCAGAAGCCAAACCACACGGCCAGACCACCACTCACCCAAGGGAGCACACTGCACTCACAGCCAGAAGCCAAACCACACGGCCAGCAACCTCCACTCAACAGCTAAGCACACACAGCACTCACGCACGTACACTCAGCGCACAAAGCACTTGAGAAAACAAAATCACTCACCACAGAACACTCAGCCACAAAGGAAGAGCTTTCTCAAAGAGAGGAGATGAAACACACGTGCAGTTTAAAGAATGAAGGAGGCGCACGTTCTGATTCAGAGTGAAGGAGGAGGCGGTCGAATCGAAAAAAAGAGAAGTGGTGAACTCAAGAGAGGCTCACGTCTCAGATGTTTTTCTAAGAGTGAAGGAGGTTGTAGATTGTTAATCAGACTTAGGTTTAAATGGGCGGGATTAGTTTAGGTTAAATAAAAGGGTTTAGGATAATGGGCTTAATTACTTTTGGGCCACAATACCCAACAAATCTCCATCTTGGCCCAATACCGGTTTCTCTTCAGACGTAGGGAAAACATACAAGCAGACATCATCATCGTCTTATGGCCCCCACAATACACAAAGTAATTGTGTGGACCAAGTTCCTGTCAAAACACAAAGTAAAGACAAGGAAAACAATAGCAAGCACACAACAAGTTAAAGTGGGAAAGTAACCAGGGTAACAGTTTTATAACGAGCACACAGCAGGTTATAAAACACTAACCAAGGGACTAAACATGCATCAATCACCAGTATCAAATTTTAAAATTTTTAATTATGATTGAAACTTACTAAGGGACAAACACTTAGTACACTTATCAGCATGATTAAACGCATAACCTTTGAGTTTAACAACTACAGACAACAGCCATTTAACAACATTACAATGCAACATGCCAGGGTTAGACACATACCTACTTAAGCAACTAACAACATAAGATATAGCATGCCAAGTACTAACCATCAAATACATAACATATCTTATATCATTTGAATAAGGCACATTCTTCATAGAATCAAAGTCAAAATCAGATTTAGGACATTGATCTTTACTCAACACAAAATGAGCAGCTAATGGCACATTAACAGGCTTAGCGTCAGTGAAATCTACACCTTCTTTTTCAGTAAAACCTTTAACTACAAGTCTAGCTTTGAACCTAACAGAATCATTTTCATTCTTAACCTTAAACAACTATTTGCAGTCAACATAGCAATTAACATGTTTAGGAACAAGAATACAAGTATGATTCACAATCAAAGAATGCATTTCCTCTTTCATAGAACACAACCAGTCATTAGCATTTTTGGATTTCAAAGCTTCATTATAGGTTTTAAGTTCACAGTTATCAATTGATTCAAACACATTGAACACATAAGAAGCAAGGTCAAAGTCACTTAGCTTAGCAGGTTGTCTTATGTTTCTCGTAGCCCTATCTCTGGTCAATTGATAATCATGCAAATCTTCTTGTTCATTAGCAACCAATTCATCATGCACAACAGGTTCATGTTCAACAACAATATCATGATTTTCAGGCATTCCATGAATCTCAGATTCATTAATAGGCAAGTTCACATGATTTTCAGCAAAAGGCACATTGTTATCATTAACAGGAAGCACACCAGACAAATGCTCCACCTTGCTAGGAGTAGCACTGGACTCAGACTCATCCACATGCACAGAAGGAAGCAAGCAAGGCATTTCAGACTCATTGAAAATTACATCCCTACTTATAATGCTTTTAAAACCAGGTTCACTTCTTAGCCATAGTCTATATCCCTTAACTCCCTCGGGATAACCTAGGAAGACACACTTAGTAGACCTAGGTTCAAGTTTATCACATTTCCTATGCACAAAAGCAGAGCAACCAAACACTTTAAGATTAGAAAAATCAAGTTCTTTACCAACAAAAACAGATTCAGGACACAAACCATTTAAAGGTGCGAAGGAGATCTATTAATCAAGTAAGCAGCTGTCACAACAGCTTCACTCCAAAACTTCTTTGAGAGGCCAGAAGATGCAAGCATACTTCTAACTTTCTCAAGGAGAGTCCTATTCATCCTCTCAGCAACACCATTTTGCTGAGAGGTATAGGGAACAGTCTTGTGCCTTTGAATCCCAAATTCATTGCACAAATTGTCAAACAAAGAATTACAGAACTCCAAGCCATTATCAGTCCTAAGTTTCTTAATCTTTTGACCAGTTTGGTTCTCAATTAAAATCTTCCAATTTTGAAACTTTTCAAAAGCTTCTGATTTATTTTTCATTAGAAAACCCCATACTTTTCTAGAAAAGTCATCAATCACAGATAGGAAGTATCTATTACCACCTTGTGTAGGAACACTAAAGGGACCCCCCACATCAGCATGCAAGTACTCAAGAATCACAGAACTCTTAGTCACATTAGGGGAAGGGGAAACTGGGAATTTAACTCTTTGTTGTTTGCCATAAACACAAGAATCACAGAAAGGCATGCAAGACAACTTGTCTTTACCAAAACGACCATTTTTATGCAAAATCTCTAGACCTTTAGCACTCATATGACCTAATCTTCTATGCCACAGATTAGTCAAGTCATCGGTCACAGAATTCACATTATCATACACAGATTCAGTTTTGTAAACATAAAGGTTTCTTTTCTTTTCAACTTTAAAAACTACCAAAGAACCCTTTAAGATTTTCATTACTCCATTTCCCCATTTACCCTCAAAACCACCAGATTCTAAAGCAGCACAAGACATCAAATTATTGCACAAAGCAGGAACATGTCTTACATCTTTTAGAGTCATAGAATAACCAGAATCAAACTTCAAGTAAACATCACCAATGCCAACAACTTTACAAAGTTTCTTATCAGCAATAGAAACAGAACCTTTTTCAACTTCTTTATAATTATAAAACAAATTTCTAAAGGGTGACATATGATAAGAGCAACCAGAATCAATTAGCCATTCATTTTCACACACAGTAGATGAATGCACAGAATTCAAAGCATCACATAAATTAGTCACCAGAAAGATATCATCCGAGTTTTCACCGGATGAGGAAGCATGATTCACTTGTTCATAAGATTGGTTGTTATCATTTTGTTTCTGGTTTTTCTTTTTAGGACAGTCTTTAATAAAGTGATTAGGATCACCACAGTTAAAGCACTTTCTGTTCTTAGGCTTAGACTTAGACCTAGTCTTGTTATACCTATGTTGAGACCTACCTCTAACATGCATAACTTCATCTGAATTTTGCTTACTACATTTGTCAACTTTTAAATCTAGTTCTTTACTCTTAAGACCACTAATCACAATTTCAAGCGTAATAGAATCTCTACCATACTTAATAGCAGATTTGACATTACTATATGTCTCAGGAATAGCATTTAAAAGCACAATAGGAGTATAATCATCAATATTCCTATCTCTAGTTAACTTAATATCTTGAATCAATTTAGTAAACACATCAAGATTCTCATCAACATCTTTGTTCAAGTCAAGCTTGAATCTGAAAAAAAATTTCAAGTAAAAACAATTTACTAGGCAAAGAGGTTTCCGTATAAAGCTCTTCTAATTTTTCCCAAAGAAGTTTCGCAGAATTAAGTTTACCACATTTTCTGAGCGTAGAGTCAGATAAATTCAAGATTATGGAAGAGTAAGCAAATTCATCATCTTCAGCTTTCTTAGCAGGGGTAATATCATCGGCATAATTACCACCTATCGCCTTAAACACTTTCTGTTGAATTAAAATTCCTTTCATTTTCTGTTGCCAAATAGAAAAATCTGATTTTCCATTAAAGGGTTCCATGTTATAGCGAGAAATAGAAGCCATTGCACAAGAACAAAATAACGAACACTAAATCACAGGCTAACAAAATACACAAAGTAAACAGCAGAAGCAGGACCACACAAAACAAGCACAGATAATGAAAAAACTGAAAGTTTTTAGACAATTTTAAAATTTCAGTGAACCACACTGAAAAACACAGAAACACAGAATCACATAAAATCCTAGATTTCTACAGCAAGCAAGCCTCATAACCTAAGACCTAGACGCTCAACAAAGCAGTAAAAGTTTTAGGGTTCAAGCCAATCACTTACAACCCAGAGGCCAACGCTCTGGGGTTTTTCCATCGAAAACCCGAACTGGCGCAGCATCTGAACCGCCAAACAGCCGCTGCCCGAGCGTCGCTGTTCACCCACCAGGCGCGGATAACCTGGCTCTGATACCACTGTTAGGAGGGTATCCGCCTTGGCAACGTCATGTGTACCTGCAAAACAAAGACAAACGCAAATACACAATATGCAAATATAATACTAAATCCAAAAGGATATCGAGTCAGGCTCAGAGCTGATGTTTCCCAATCTACGTCACGGAGAGAAACCTCGGTAAAGATCGGAAGGTGTCGACACCACCCAACACTAGATTTCTGCCGGAAGCACAAAGCTACACGGCAGGGACACACACGGCTAGCACCAACCACACGGCCAGACCACCACCAGTCACCCCGAAACGCACACAGCACTCACGGTCAGAAGCCAAACCACACGGCCAAACCACCACTCACCCAAGGGAGCACACTGCACTCACGGCCGGAAGCCAAACCACACGGCCAGCAACCTCCACTCAACAACTAAGCACACATAGCACTCATGCACGTACACTGAGCGCACAAAGCACTTGAGAAAACAAAATCAGTCACCACAGAACACTCAGCCACAAAGGAAGAGCTTTCTCAAAGAGAGGAGATGAAACACACGTACAGGTTAATGAATGAAGGAGGCGCACATTCTGATTCAGAGTGAAGGAGGAGGCGGTCGAACCGAAAAAGAGAGAAGTGGTGAACTCAAGAGAGGCTCACGTCTCAGACGTTTTTCTAAGAGTGAAGGAGGCTGTAGATTGTTAATCAGACTTAGGTTTAAATGGGGGGATTAGTTTAGGTTAAATAAAAGGGTTTAGGATAATGGCATGAATACGATAGCTTTTGGGCCACAATACCCAACATATATCATCTCTTACATTCTTGGTTGATTATGGCATGAATACGATAGCTACGTCTCCTCTATCTATGATCACAATGATCCTGTCACACTTGAAGAAGTATACTATCTTCTCATTATTATTGAGTCTCGCCTAAATCGTCATCAATGTGCGCTCCCGCAACACTTCCTGGGGCATACTTCATTCAGAAACAGCCCAACACCAATAGGGTCCGTGGTGGCTATCGTAGTAGAGGCCACCATAATAATACTCGGGGATGGTTTCTTCTTCCCATAGTCGCAGTGACAAATCTTCTACTCCTATTGTGTGTCAAGTCTGTGGTAAACTTAGCCAATTTGCTCGCAAATATTATCATCGGTTGGATATCACCTACCATGATCCTCCTCCTCCTCAAAATAGACAAGCATTCTTTGAGGCCAACAATGGTAACTGGCCAACCTGTTGGCATGCGGACATAGGTGCAGTTCACCATATCACCAATGATATGGTGAATCTGAACCTAAAGAATAATGATTACACTGGTACATACCAACTACAAGTTTGCAATGGTCAAGATTTACGTATCTTTAAAACTGGCAGGTCTTCCCTTCATACTTCTTCTCGTTCCTCTCTCTTAAATCAAGTTCATTTAGTCCCTCAAATTAGAAAAATATCATTTCTGTCTAAAAATTTTGCATTGACAATAATGTTTATTTCGAGTTTCATGACAATTGTTTTGTCAATGTCCTCCACCGAGGCCAAGTCAATAACAGACTTTATCATTTCACCAACAATTACCCCCTCAAGCCTTCTCAAGTATCCTTATCTCATTTGATCAGTGATGTCGCATGCTGCTTCTCCAATTGTTCATCGTATTCCCTCTTCAAATAAATTTCCGGTTTATAAAATAAAGAGACACTCGTGTGCCCCGATTTCCAAATAGCCAAGAGCCATGCTTTGCCTTTTAATAGTTCTAATTTTGTTTCTATTCTCCATTGGATTTAGTTTTGCGGATGTATGGGGTCCTGCAGCTGTAGCTTCAACTACAGGTGCTCGATACTATGTTAGCTTCCTCCATAATTATTTGATTTTGTGGTTATTTCCCATCAAATTAAGTATGATGTTGAGAATATTTTTCTTCATATCAATGGTACGTGGAAAACATTATGAATGCAAAATCAAGGGCATCGAATCAGATTGGGGTGGCGACTGGCGAGTATCGTAGGCTTCACAATTATTTTCGAACCATTGGAATTGATCAGCGCCTTGCATGTCCGCATACTCACAACAAATTGTTTCCATTGAATGCCAACATCTACATATTGTTGAGGTTGGACTCAGTCTACTAGCTCATTCAAACTTACCCTTAGTTCATTGGGAAGATGCCTTTCTTACTGCAACTTACTTAATTAGTCGCATACGAACACATATTCTCAATAATTTGTCCTCTTTTGAAAGTTATACATCATATCCCTGATTGCTCTTTCTTACGTGTCTTCGGTTGTGCATGTTGGCCTAATCTTTGCCCATTTTAGAAGCAAAATATGTGTGTTCATTGGTTATAGTGTTGATCTAGATCACATAAATCCGATGCACTAGCGGACGCGCAAGTGCGTCAATTTTCAAAAAAAATTGAGTGCGGGTGCTTCTTAATGCGCCTATTAAAAATAAATAAATAAATAAATAAATAAATAAATAAATAAATATACATACACACTGATGAATGAAGTTAAACATACATAATATACATCATATTTAACAAACTTATATCATTATTATATTATTTACATATTTACAATATGAAGTTCTTAACAACTTTGATGTTTGCAGCTTTATCATTCTTCAAAAAAACATTAAAATTAGATTTTATTGAAGGATCTAACATTTGCATCTTTGCAACATGTTATAGCCAGTGATACAACGTAATTTGATTCTTCTATTTGACCGTTCTTCTAGTAAGGATCTCCGAAAAATATATTTTAGAAAATGAAAAATGAAAATGAAATGAATTATCAAAATTTTGTTTTATTTTAAGATATAAAATAACGAATTTGAAAAAGGAAAACAAATTGTACATATATATTTCAACATGTTTGGTAATAGTATGAATGTATTAAGAATGACTCATATTATTTTCGGATACTTATATTATTACCTTATGAAATGACTAATATAAAAATTTAAATTAACTCAATAAAAATAAAAGTTTTATTTATAAAGTTCATTCTATTAATTTTCATGCAAAAAACTAAGATATCAAAATTATTATTATTTACTCCGCAAAAATGTTACAAAATCACAGATTTATCATAGTTCTTTTATCACATATTTTAATCTTTCATATGTTGTTATATCTTTTTATTACTCTTTACATAACAGTGAATATATCTATCTATTTATCATATAATATCTTACCAACTCGAAGTACCTAGAAACCATGAAAATTCATCTAAACTCAAAATCGAAGATTTTTTTTATAATTACAAAAAAAAAAAAGAAATCGGAGAATTACAGAGGATTAACAAGACTTAGTAACTTAATGGCCGACTTAGTAAATCTTAGTGCGCGAATTAGAAATTTTTAAAGCGCGAGCTAGAAATTCTTAAACGCGAACTAGAAATTCTTAATTCGCATTAATGCGGCACACGCGCACCCGTCAGTTCGCGGCCGGAGCGCCAGTGCATTGAGGGGGTAGGAGGATTATGTGACTTATGTGTTGATCATCATGAGTACAAATATCTTGATTTATCAACTGGGCGTATTTATGTGTTCACGTTATCTTCGATGAAACTTTGTTTCCTTACCAACACCGTCCTCCTATGTTTGCCCTCGACATTCAACTCCTCCACACATGTCACTTTGCCTTTCAATCTCCATATCACATCGACTGCCCGCCAACACGATATGTCTCCTACCATTGATATTTCTGTGCCTTTAGTGTCTCATTCTGCAGGTACAGAAGATGGACCACCTGTTGGCATGCTACTTCAGCCTCCTCGCCAACTCTTGTGGCTGCCGATCCTTCTCTATTCTCTAATGCACCTTTCGACAAGTCTATGATTCTATTGTCACTGATGGAAAACTTAGAACACATGGCATGGTACAAGATCACGAAATAATATATTTAAACCCAAAACTACATCTGATGCCTTTGTTTGGTATCCTCTTCCTAAAATGCATGCCGATGGTTCCATAGATGAATGCCGATCATCACTCTTTCCACTATTAATGTTGAACCATCTTGTTACAGTGGGGGAGTCAAGTTCCCACATTGGCGTGCCACGATGAATGCCGAGTATGTTTTTCTTTTACACAATAGAACATGGTCTTTAGTCTCTCCACCTCCAAATGTAATGTCGTTGGCTATCGCTGGATTTACAAAATTAAAATGCATGCCGATGGTTCCATAGAGCATTAAAAAGCTGATTGGTGTCCAACAACTTTCATCAACAAGGTGTTGATTTTACTGGAACATTTGGAACAGTTATAAAGTCTGCTACAATTTGAATCATCTTGTCCATGCCCATTTCATATCAGTGGAATATCAAACAAATTGACATCAAAATGCCTTTCTACATGGTAACTTGGAAGAGGAAATGTACATGGCACAACCCAGTGATACATTCATCCATAATTTTCTCATCATCTTTGCAGATTGCACATGTCATTATGTGGCTTAAAACAACCTCCAAGAGCTTGGTTTTCGCGTCTAATTATCAGGCTCCGGGAAATTGGCTTCCATGATAGCAAATCTGATACTTTTCGTTGACGATATTATCATCACAGGAAATTCTGAAACTGCCACCAAACATGCATTCCGATTTCGATGTTAAAGAACTTGGTGCTCTGGGCTACTTTTTGGGCATTGAGGTCTTGCGCTCCGACGAGGGTTTGTATATAACTCAACGCAAATATATGGCTAATCTATTAACACACACTCACATGGCTGAAGCCAAACCACGCACAAGCCCTGTGGCCATTACCTCTCGCCTTTCTGCCACTGAAGGAACGAAGTTTTCGGATCCCTCACTCTATAGACAAGTTGTCGGCAACTTACGATATGTGGCTTTCACAAGACCCGATCTTGCCTTTTCTATTCACAAAGTTAGCAAATTCATGCATAACCCTTCGGAACCATATTGACAGGCGGCGAAGTGAATTTTACGTTATCTCAAACACAGTCTCAGTGGGATTATTCTTTGGTAAGTCCGCAAGTTTTGAAAATCAAGCATTTTCGGGCTCTTACTGGTCACGATGATCATCGTCGATCAGTAGGTGCCTATTGCATCTTCTTGGGTGGCAATCTCATTTTTTGGCGCTGCAAACAACTACTCACAGTTGCTCGTAGTAGCACTGATGCTGAATATAAGTCCCTCGCAGATGCATGCAGCTGCTGAACTACGTTGGCTGCAATCCATCACAGAAATTGGCTTAAAGATTCCTACACTGCATGTGTTATGGTGTGATAATACTGGAGCCAATTACTTGTCTGCCAATCCTATGTTTCATGCACATACTAAGCACATTTAGATAAACTTTCATCATGTACGTGATCAAGTTCGGAAAAAGAAGCTACTCAATTCATTTCTTCTAAAGACCAACTTGTTGATTCATCCACCAAACCGCTGTATCCATGCAATTTTATTAGCATTTTGGCCAATCTGAATGTCTGTGAACTGCCCTTCAGATTGAAGGGGCATAGAATAATCTATGGAGCAGTCTTCTCCTAAATACTTTGATTCCGCCAATCGGTCCTCTTACAAGGTACACGTCGAGAACTGTAGCCAATTGGGCTTGTAGTTGTTCAACTGCAGATTCATCTGTAGTCATGCCCTTTATTGGCTATAAGATATTGAAGCAAAGCTTTTGGTCTGCAACATCGAATTTCTGAACTTCGACTTCAAGCCATATAAACAGGGTTCCCAGTTTCTTGGGATCTTCAAACAATAGTGGGGTTCCCTTGTCAGCATATGCATGTGCAATGTAGTTTGTGGTTGCCCGGAATATTCTATGCAATGTAGTTTGTCAACAGCCTCCACGATCATATCAACGAATCATGATCCTATACAAAGGCAGTAACAACACATGGAATAATAATATTCCCGTGAAGCATAGCCTTTCACCATTTGTAATAAGAACTTTGCATTTCCGGATGTACCATGCACCAGATCTCTCTTTGGGCAAAGGGGGCAAGCAATTTCCTGGATATTACAATGATTAAATCGGCTATTTGGTAAAAAATAAATATTTTATAAGTCAATAATATTTATGTGACAGACTTTAAATAACGACCTAAGTATGTGCCGTCCCTAAAATAATCGGAACCTTGGATTTTATTCAAATATATATACTAGTTTTTGTTGTCACCGCACAAGGTGCGATGCCAGGTACCCGTATATTCGTCAATTTTTTTATAATCTGATAGAAAATAACATTTCAAATGACTGACTTTCACAATTTTTTTTAAAACAACGGCCATGCTACTATAATTGAATGGAACAAAAATCACCAAATGACTGACTCTAACTTTAAAGAAAAAAAAATGATGCACATCTTACTATAAACTGAACAAAAATAACATTTGAAGCTACACGCATCAACAACTGATTAGGATATATTTTTTCCTAGTCGGTTCAGACCAAACTCGCGAATCAGCAACAAAAATTTATTTAACAAAAAAATTTAAAAAATCTTTGATGAATAGTAATTGACTATTCATTAGAAAGTAAATCCTAAACCATTCCACTCTTATTTTATTATATATATATATATATATATATATATATATATATATATATATATATATATATATATTTGAAAGTACGTGCATCAACAACTGATTAAGATATATTTTTTCCTAGCCGGTTCAGGCCAAACTCGCGTATCAAAAAAAAAAATTATTTAACAAAAAATTAAAAAATCTTTGATAAATGGTAATTGACTATTCATTAGAATAGTAACTTCTAAACCCTTCCACTCTTATTATATATAGTTATAATATATATATATATATATATATATATATATCAGTAACGTATAATATATTAATAGATTAAACAGTTACAACAAAGTTTACGCCCAGATGAAGCTACATAATTCAAAGACACCAACAAAGATAAACACCAAAAAGTACACTGAGGAATACATAACGATAAAGTGTGTAACAGAAAGGCAAGCGGATAGCCGGAATCGCCGATAAGCACAAGATCGTGACCATAAAAGCGCAGAGACACTCTGAGTCGATCCAGATCCCCTCAAACCAACAGTCCATAGTAGGGTCGAGTAAGGGAAACTGTTTTCCAACATAGCTAAAGGTACAAAGAAGGAAATCGATGAGCATAAACTGATAAAAGATAACAAACGATCAAGCTCTCGTTCCAAAATTTCTCCTTGACAACCGATAACTCGGACCAATATTACATGACGCACGAAACCGAAGAGCGCAATAATCGCAGCCAAGTGATTTTGGATACCCAGTAACCAAACACAAATGACCAAAATCGCACCCCCAAACAATAACACGTAAATCATAATTACAAAACACCACACCAACTATAAAACTAGTAAATAGATAGGTAAAGAAAAGCAGCAAACGAATCTTTCGGACTCAAATAATACACGAAATACTCACAAATCACAAATCTCGGGCATAACGACACAGGAGAGTTATTATCACATACAATACGTATATCAAGGCATTATCTATATATATATATATATATATATATATATATATATATATATATATATATATATATATATGTCGGCATAATTATATCATTTTTCTGCCATCCAGTCCCTAAGCTTTATGATTATAAATTAGAATAGATTTTTTCTAAAGTATCTTTTGATTTTATATCATCAAGAAGATTCGGTTTAGTTGATATATTAGTGGCTAGTAGATTAGAAGGGTTTTTTTTAATATCTTTAGTTAAAAGCATAATGACTTATAAAATCTTATTCTAAGATTATGGAAATTCACGATATAATTAGGACAAAGGTTCATGAATTCTAAATTCTAGGATCACTGATAGACATCTTACCTTCTGTGGTTTGTAATTATACATTTTACCCCGTGGTTTACAAAATATAGCACATTGTCCCTCAACGGTCATAAACGAAGCGAGTGTTTTGCACCTGCCATATAAAGGTAAATTGTATATTTTCAAGTCATATAGGGGTAAACTGTCTATTTTCAAATCACATAGATATAAACTCTGTTAAAAACCCGAAATATGGACACACATATTAGATGTGAGCATGCTTTCATACCAGTCACTGTATAGATACTTAAAAGCAACATAGCACACATCTATTTTACATTTTCCTTCGTTTATTGAGCAAAAGTTCACTAATAGACTAGAAGTAGCAAAAAAAAAAAATTTGTCATTAAACAAGAACAGCAAGCAAAATATTCCATTTTCATAACTGAAATCACATATGGGAGGGGATAAAGAGAAACATCAACAAATAATCGAGCCCGAAATATCATAAAACATATCATTGACATACTATCATCTCCTACTAAAGCAAGGATGTTGATCTCTAACATAATAGGAGGCACGGCATATAGATGGAATTAAGAGAAGATTCGAGGAAGGTGAACGAATCGACCATTAAGATCGCTTTGGATGGGAAGAGTATGATGGGAATTTAACCTGCAAGACAAACAAATTTCTTTCTTTTTGTTAAATAATTTAAAGACTTTTCGATCAGATGATATTGCACATCAGTTTGGATTATGTTACGTTAACCCAACAGCTAACATCAATGTCATGGATATCAAGATACAACAATTCTTTTCGCAATCAGCTTCTGCTTTACATTCTACAACCAAAAACAAATGCAAGGTAAAACAGAATCTCATCTCAGGGCTATCTTCTGTAGTCACGTACTCCACCCATTCTCTGGTCCCGGAAACCAGAAGACTGCACAGAGTTCCTATGCATCTGTCTCTCTCTTTCTTGTCTTACATTCAATCTTGGTTCGGGATAATTTTGGGCTGGAATATATTCATAACGTCTGTGTGGACTATTTTCTGGACTCCATGAATCGTATTCGGGCTTCTCTTCAAGTTCATTTCTCTCCCAGGTCCCTGTTGGCACTGAGGCACGAACAGGGCCCCCGGGGCGGACATTGTTTATAGTTGGGTTCTTTTGATGGTAATTAATTGACTCATAACTCTGTATCGCTCTTAATGAATGGGGAACTGTAGACTCGTGTGTGTAAGGCAGCTGTGGATGTAATGGTGCAGATATAGGAGTTGGTAAGAATCTGGCCGATGAAATTCCCAGCGACACTGCTGATGTATTAATATTGCCAAAGTTTTCGGCCCGAGGTAGAGTAGGTGAAGCACGATTAGAGTTGATAACAGTGTTCGGGTTCAGCATTGTCTCTGGAGCCAAATGTTGTACACTGGAGGATTTGTTATGCGCAAGAATGGTGGCGACCAGCGGCGATTGAATAGTAGATTGCAAAGTTGATACTGCTGCGGGGTGAGAGATAAAAACTGGGGCACCCGTAATATGAGCTGTTTCAACTTTGGCTTGAAATGCTTTGCCTTTTGCCGATGTTTGCTGCCGTGAAAATGGGTTTCTCGTAAAGTCGCGCTTCACTCCATTCTGCAGTGACAAAAAAAAAAAAAAAGACAAGAAAGCGAGCACCATAACCAATCAGTTTGAGAACCATAATATATTAAAATGCAAGAGAAAAGTATCTAATGTGAGAAGCTTCTCATCATCCCATAATAACAGTTCATTTGTTAACTTAAAATTCTGTTAATGTTTGGTAAATCGTGGTTCTCAAATTCTACACGACATTCTTTAACGAGTAATCACTCCATTAACTCCTATGCAGCCACCATTTCAATTTAAAACGAAATATTCTGGATAAAAATTGGCAGTATCTCTGGTTTGATTTGAATTTACTTGAACTTGAGGTATTTGAGCTCGACTCAAAGATGAACTTTTAAGGGGAAGCAATATTTTCAACTTTGAGGTTCAAAAACGGTGGGAAAAATATGCTATGTAATTTGCATAACAATTCTTAAGAAACTACAGCTTATTTGGGTTCACTTTCATTATATATTTTTGCTCCTATCCTTCCCATATCTAAGAAAGACAGGCAGCGGAGAACGGTTGGGAAGTAAAAACAGGGGAAATTATTGCGCTTACGTATGATAAAGAAAAAAATTCTAGTAAATTTCTAAGTTGTGTACAAAATTTGCTGAAATTACGCACCGGCACAAGGTCGCTCGATGGAGTTGGAGAGGGCAGAGAAACCTCAACTTCATTGTCAGCCTTTGCGCCTAAACCAGCAAAATTACTTAATGAGGTCACCCCATTAACCTTAATCATATCAAGAAGCCTGACAGTCTCATTAATCGATAAATCACCAGCCTGGCCCGATGTCAATGCATAAACTATTTCCGGGTTCTTAAGCAACTCAGCTAGCAGTTCAAGATCTGGTTCAGGCACGCTACCACTAGGACCGTTTAATGTTGTTGAGACTGCAGCTACACTTCCCTCACAGTCATTAACAGAAACTTGTGGTGTTTCGAGTGGTTCCACATCTGGTAATTGCTCTATTGGAATTTCGAGAGTTAACGAGTCATCATAGTCCATATCGCTGTCCCAAGGTTCTCTTGGGTTTGTTGGGATTTCTTGTATTGTCCGGTAAATTATTTCTCTCTCTCGACGTATTCTATTTTTCTGAACTTCAACTTCTTTGCTGCTTTCTCCTGTACCGACGAGCCATGATTCCCTAATTTCCACTTCTGCGTGAAACAAACAAATGCCGGTATGAACAAAGACGGTATGAACAAAGACGAGAAAAATGCTAAACAAGAAACCAGGATAATGCAACTTAACAAAGGACACAGTATCTCCAATAAACTTCTTTTCTTAAAACTTCTGGAATGGTGTTTAAAGTCGATATATTGAAATGCTGTTCATGTTTATCTGCCAACATTGTCCATTCATGCGTTATTTGGTTTGCTAACTTGATCTATGGAGCGATAAACCGAACAAAACATGTTGTGGAAAGGCGTAATGGGATTAACTTGTTCATGGAATACTTTAAAATGCAGTGGCAATTTTTTCCCTGCTTGAACATGAAGAACCAGATTTTATGAGGACGTTAACATGCACATCCTTCAGACTTTAATAATTGTAGCATCGTGATCAAGTTCTCATTATCATATTTTTGAATTCTGATTCTCGTTGCAATTCACCATAGGGAGGGGTATTGCAGGGAAGGGAACGCAAGGTTATTTAGCTGAGCAAAAGAGACTACTTTTTCAGTAATATGATCGTTAACATATGACATCACCACCCAAGTAAGAGGTCACGTGTTTTGGCAGAAGGGAAAATGCAAACAAGTAACAATAAAGGGCTGGAGGAATGAGATGAAGAGAATGGCTACATATAGCACCTCATGGATGACTTGAAGCAACAGTGGATTAAGGCATAAAACGAGAAGAAAAATAACAAATTATTGGCACAACTGACGCACAGCAACTGCGGATAAGTCATAACAGGGGAACAAAAATAACACACTATCTGTGCTGAAAATTCTCGACCATACTCCCCCCTTCTTCTCTTCTGACTTCTGTTGCATTTTAAAGTATCAGAAAGTCCACAAGTAAGGATAGTATTCCATCAACATAACAGCATGTTTCTTGTATTGCGATTCCTCTTCTACTTACAATCGTATATAATCCTATTTCATTTTTCAATCAATATATTAGATTCATTGATTGAGAAATGCATTCAACACAGTTTATGCAAAATGACATTTATTCCATATAAAAGGGGGGGAAATGTGCCGACTTTCGTCAGCCATTTCACCAAAATGTACGTCCTCGGCAAAACCAAGATTAATTCACAAAATAAACCATATAAAAGTCAGCTCATCTGCCGTTGATTTTAGAAAGCTCTTTAGAAACTTCATATAACACATAATTTTCCACTAGAACAAGGGTAAGGCAGGTAAGAAGTTTTTACTTAGGTTTGAAAATGAAAAAAATTAAATTAAAAATTAAAAAAGCAAAACCAATAACAGTGGTATCTGTGAACCAGGAGTATTACCAATCCAAATGCATGTCAATGTAGTGCAATTCAAGTCAATGCAGTTGATTACAAGCTGAATAAATAACTAACTAGAAGTTAGTTGCATGAGCAGATGATCAAGCTCGAACACATCACTGGAAAGACTGAAGCAGTTGGCGGTTATCAAGAATCAGTTACAGAGCTTCTATAAAGGCATGGAGTGATGGTTTCAGATACACGAATACTCGAAGAATTGTTCATAGAAAGCAAGCAAGAGTGATAGAGAGGCTGGAATTTTTTTTTTTACTTTGAAAAACTCAAGATTTTCTTGCGAGTTTTTGAAGAAAACAAGATTGAATTTTGTGTTGATATCACTAAGATTGTAATCATGTACATTGACAAGAATAGTGGAATCACCGGTGGACGTAGGTGGGTGGTTTCTTTTTGGCAGAACCACCTAAAACTCGTGCTCATTTTATTGCTTTCATTGTTTTGATTTCTGTCAAATTGTTCAAATTCATCGAGCATGGTTAATTATCAAACAACGAAGAACTGCTGTGCATTGTTTCATATTGATCACAAAATATATGTTCAAGTTTATACGAATTGAGAAACAATTTCAACAGTATCAGGGAAACTCTTTTCAGCCAGTTAATGTTAATTTCTCCAAATGTTCTCAAAATTCTGAAAGCAAGCCTAAATATAGATTGTAACTTGAACTATCAGAGGAAAACAAGGACCACAAGAATGAGAGAAAAAGGCAACTGTACCTCGGGGTGTCCGCCATGTGATCGGGATTCTCTTGATCTTTTTCCATGGAGGCTCCTCCAAATTTGAACGAGTAGCTTCCTGCATACGTGAAACTTTGAATGCAGCATTATCAAGTTCCCTCCGCTCAACAAGATTTGTCAGAACAGACTTAGGTGTCGATTGCGGGACAATGGTCTGGGACGTGCTACAGTTATGAGTATTATCAGACTTTATTTCGGAACCATCATCATTCTTTGCATGTTTACTTTGCAAAAATTGTGCACGTATTTTTGCTTTCTGTATATCATCAGCCGAAAGTGGCCTGCTTTGAGTTGCAGGTGTTGATTTCACAATGTGTGTGCTATTCGCAATTATTCTTTGGCCAGCGGGCTCAACCATCTTAACCTTTCTCCGCACTCGAATTTCTGTGACTGGTTAAGGCATAGTATATACAAAACAAGAAAAATATACGGAAAGAACACTCCCAATGCCTTGGAAGCAATTATCATAAAAAGCGAAGTAGGACAAACAATTCCAAAAAGCACATTAATACCCCACATAAGAACATTAAGATAATCTATCAGATACCAACAAACGGGAGAATGCATGCTTGGTAGTGTTGCTCTGGCAATCACAACATTAGCAAAAGTCTGACAGCATTAATGCTCATGATTTTGACTCAGTTTGCAGCTAGTGTTATTCTTTATCGTTTTTGGCTACTTTCTTTTTGCATAACAAGTGAGATAGTGAACCTCAATTTAACTGTTCACTGATCCCAAACATATGATTTCAGTCTCTCAGTCTCAATGAAAATGGTGAATTCCCATTTAACCTGGATAAGTTAAATCATTTATTGTGATGTTTTCTACACTTTTAATCATGTAAGATATTGGTTTTGCAATTTATGACTCAATTTTATCCATACTACCCTCCAACTAATTCCTGCCATGTTGCTAATAGACCTCATCTTCTTTAGAGGTTTATAAGATGTTGCCGTGTCCATCTTTGCCAAAATTATGTGCATGTATACGCCCGGATTCAATGTCCCAATTGAAACATTTTTAGTTTGCAATTGTCACAAACTTCTGGCTCAGGTTAGCCTCCATCACAGTTGGTGAAAACTTGATGTGCTTAGGTAATGATTTTGTTAATTTAATAGTTTGTACTAGGGATGATATTTGAACACGTTGATTGTGTCCAATTAGCAGCTGTATGGCCATTTATTGAAGCAGTTAAAAGACGATCAAATCAAATAGGCCAGGGAAATACAAATTCAATTAAAAGTGGGTAAGCGCTCACTAGAAGTTGCAAGAAATTTGGTCTAAACTCAAAGAAATGGCCATACAGCTGCTAATTGAAGATGTATGGCCATTCACTATTGCCACGTATCCCACCCTAGAAGCTGAATTTCTCCAAGAACATATTAAACGAAAAGCAGGAAAATAGTGACCTACAAATGGACATTACACAGTCCATGGAGGAAGCTGGGGAATACATGTAAACCAGAAGCAAAAACTGAAATAGTCAGCTAGCTATCCAATGATATGATCTTCAATAAAGTCAGCCACAATCTTAGTTATCCATGATGTTTCCAATTCTGCCACCAGTTTTTCTTTCCAAAAACCCATTCTTTCACATCGTCATTGTATAAGTTAGGTAGTTTATAAAACCCAAAAATTCTACCTTGGCAACGCAGGCTTTGGCTTTAAATTCACAATTTCCTGGTAATTTTTTTTCATCAATCACAGCAGGAATATCGTGAGATCATTGTTTTACGTGACTCTTACTACCTACTCCAATAATTTGGCCAATGTGTAGTATTTGTTATTCCAGAGTACTTAATATTTAAATTTTTCCGAGAAAATTAACGTCTATTTTGTTATCTAACCAAAAGACTTCGGTACTTAATAGAATATAATGATTATTTTAATTTTAAGATAAAAATTACGTATGCTATTTATATATCAAGGTGAATCAAGTTGCATGGCCATCTTTTTATAAATTACGAAGTATAAATTACTTAATGCATGTCAATGCCCAACCAACCGCTCCCACATTGTCCCAAAAACGAAATCAAGAATAGTTCTCCAGTTAATTCATATGCGACAAGAAGGATACGAGATGACATGACACCTCGCCTTTTACTAGATTCCTCCCCTGATGATGTAAGCATCTTCAACATCTGTGGCGATTCCAACTTCCTGGGAAAGTAATCCAGGCTAAAAATAAATCCCAAAAGAAAAGTTTACAAACAACTTGATGTCGGTGGCAGGACAAAGTTGGATACCTGAAGTAGTTTGCATTTCCACTTGGTATTTTCAGATCTGCTTCCTATAGTATTATTAAGAGTGATCAGTGTGAAATATTATCAAAGTCAACATGTTTTTGAAGATGCTAAAGTTGAATACAGGAAGACTTACAGAGTTATCAACATTTGAATCCCAAGTTTCTTTGCCCATAACTTCTTTAATGCTGCAACAGCTAACAAACTAATTTTCAAAATACTTGAAACAACACTTTCTACAAATACAAGTTAAATGGACTTGCCTCTGCTTCAATAGCATCTCATCCAGTGCATCACCAACAGAATTGATACCATTGAGTTTGTTTGAATATTGGCTGCTGGCGAACATTTTGCTCCACGTAGACAATAAAATTCTTGCCCTGTTCGAGATGTCTGGTCTTCAAATCAGAAAAAAATAAGACAAGTAGCCAAAAAAAGTTCTGGGAAATATTAAATCATCCATGCAAAGAAATTTTATTCATTATTGATAGAATGCGCAAAAAAAAAACATCCAGGATGTGCAGATGACAAGCCTAAAAGTCATTATTTGATGTCCATGCCTCCATTTTACAGTCTAAAGATGACAACATACACATTTGAAAGCGGTCGAGTGATTTATCGCACATTCATGAAAACCTAGATAAGAGACTTAACATAGACATGCGTAGGTGGAAAAACTAATAGCAAAAGAATGCACCTGATGCCCTATAAAAACGTAGTTTATTAACGCTTTGCAATATAGCTGACATATGCACGGGGAGAGCCTTGCGTAATGGCAAATGACAAAGCAGCTGTAAATATAGGAATATCCTTTTAAGCCATTGATGGATATTAAAGATTAAATATGCAATAAAGAAATAATATGACTCCACCACCTTCAGAATAAGGTGAAGAACACTCGTTTGTTCTTCTATAGCCGCTTGACTTAGCCATGTTGCTAACATCATCACTCCACCTTCAGCCAAAAACCTGGAAACACAAAATAAATTAGATTATGCAGGAAAAACTACCCGTTTGCATAAATCATCATACTCAGTGATTCACCAAGGCAAAGTTCAAAGTACCAGTGCAGTAGTGAGATTTTTTCGATCCGCAAAATCCACTCCAGCAATTTAACCTGTCCAGAGAAAGATTCTTCACTCCTCATCAAGCGAAAAATATTGTCCATAAAATGACTATCCGACTTCTCTTTGCCAAATGAGGACACCTCAGGCTGCATCGATTGAGATGATCCTTCATGACCATTTGGAGCTATTGAGTCTATCGGAACAGGTTCTGAAGATACATTTGGATACGAAGTTGAGGGAATCCCATCATGACTCTCATCACAGTTCCTAGATCTGTCAGTCTTCTCTCCATACAATCTGACAAAGTTCCTTACTCTTGATCGCTGACCAGTAAAGAACTCCCGAACCTATAAGGTATAAGCATAAAGTGAGTATTCAGTAACTGTTTCAAATCATCAAAAGGAAATTTCTGCAGCAGCATACAGTCATATGGGACCAAGTTTTTAATACACCCTAAATTAACTTGACCGTTATCATATCAAGTATATGGATAGCATTTACATTCAATAAGCACATGAGATAAAGGTCAAAGAGTATTATAGGCGCTCACGGAACTTCTGAAGATCAGGTATTGCCTGCCCACAGATTGAGATTCAAGAGAAACCAAAAAGAGGATAAAGAGACCTGAGTAGCCGTAATCCCGAATTGAGAACTAATCTCCCGTGTTTCTCTCTTGCTAAC
Source organism: Haberlea rhodopensis (assembly GCA_907163345.1). Classification (NCBI taxonomy): domain Eukaryota; kingdom Viridiplantae; phylum Streptophyta; class Magnoliopsida; order Lamiales; family Gesneriaceae; genus Haberlea; species Haberlea rhodopensis. The sequence goes on along the minus strand of CAJQUN010000008.1, from coordinate 4,283,877 downwards.
TGCATCTTTAATAGAAAATACAAATTGCATGTACTTTACAGCCTTTGGATTCAACAAATCTCTAGGCCGCTTTCCTGAGAAAAATGTGACAGGCAACAAAATTAGCAAAACAAACAATTTTAAAAAGTGGACTGCCAATTAACCAACATTGTAAAATCGATCGAGTTCATTGCTGTAGATCGATGCATATGGTATATTCATCAATCAGTGATTGAACAGAAACCACTAACAGAAACCCCTAACTGAATCCCAAAACAAATTGGATACACAGCTAAAATAAAATAAAATAAAAAGTCACCTATTTTAATAGATAATGCTCCAGCAGCCTGCATAAATTTATAAGCGTGGTCAGAAAAGTAAAGATAAGCAAATGATTCGAAAATCAGTTAATGACTCAAAAAAACAAAAAAAGAATAATTTTAACGCAGGAAATTAAAGAAATAAATGACCGAACAAACCATTTCTTGGGACAGGGGATTGACGCCAGTGAGTTTACATTGGGTGGCAACAATTTTTTGGAGCTTTTCAATCTGCGTCTGAAAAAGATCGTTCTGAGCTGCCAACAACTCCTGATACGACGTCGCAGACCTCGTCGACACGACCAATTCCAATTGATTGTCCTTCGAAGACTCCATCCCTGTCTCCAAGGTATAATTAAAAAATACTTACCCGCTCAAGATAACAGAGCGTCAGTTTAAATTAGCAAAAGGGTGTAAAATCGTCGAATCATGGACCCGAAGATTTCGGTTCTGCAGAATCAGGCTAGGTTAAGAAACTGAGAAAGGGTATGGGAGATTTCGAGGGAGGAGAGTTTCGAAATTAGGGTTGGTGAAAGAAAGTTATGTAAAATGTAAAATAAAGAAAAAAAAAAGATTGCATTTGAAAAAGACTTGGTTAATATAACATAACATATAGAGCTGTTATGGGCCAGCCCGATCCAAACGAGCTGGCCCGCCCAACCCACGGCTCAAACGGGCCCAATTTGGGCCCGCCTCCAGGTGGGTTGGGAAAACCCCAACCCAACCCGACCCGAAGCGGGCCGCGGTTTGGGACGGGCTGGCCGTCGAAATATATTTTTTTTAATTTTAATTTTTTTAAAAAAAAATTTAATTTTTAAATTTTTTTTTAAAAAAAAAACTTCAAAAAAAAATTTACATCTAAACTTGCCGAACCTGAAACTGATGCTAGAAGAATACTGAAACTTGTTTCAGGTTTTATCTAGATATTAACACTACTACTAAAAAAACTTGATTAGTGAATCAGTATTTTACTCAATTTTGAAATACTTGTTAAGCAAGACCAAGTGAAAATTACATAGTAGATCGAATGCTTCAATGTGATATTGAGTTTTTATCTATGAATTGAGCCTAAAAAAAGAATAACAAATTTTTTTTAAAAAAAAAATATGGCCAACCCGCGGGTTGCCCCGCCAAAACCCACGGCCCGTTTGGGCTAGCCCGTATAGGCCCGCCAGCAGGCGGGCCTTAAAAATGCTGACCCAACCCGCCCATTTTGACATTTCTAATAACATGTAGTATTAAATATATTCGTAAAAATATTTATATTTCATAATAACATGTCTATATTTAAATGTACTCTACAATCAATAGATCATTTGTTTGGGTTTTTAACTAATTAGTCGGAAAAAAAAAATCAATTTAACAAAATAACCGACTTTTAGAAAAAATTAAACTAACATAATACGTTATTTCAGGTGGCGACTTCATTTGAAGTCGACACTTGAAGATGGCGTCTTCAAGTCTGGAAAAAAAATTTATTGAATGGGCAATTTTCAGTAAAAAAATTTAAGAAAAATAAACTTTTTTTTATAAGAATATGTCATTAGAAATGGCGTCTTCTTATGTATAAAAATCCGGATAAAGATCTCCATTTTCTATGCCGAAACGAAATCACTTATTTATAGTTTTTTCATATGGTTTTATTGTTGAAATTGTCGAATCTCTCATCTTAATTTGCCGCCCTTCAATGATTTTTCAGGTACAAATCTTGTTATATTATAGATTTCATCATCTTCCTATTTAGATTATATAAATTTTTAAATTGGATTTATTAATTACTTGTAATATTTTTAATTTTTTTTATAGATGTCTATTCAAATTTTATTGTATTAGAGAGGTAATATATTACAAGACTCGGATACCATTAGATATGATCGTGGTCCATTAAGATGTACAACAATATCCCGCACAACTAATTTTATGCAGTTGCTGAACGAAATATATAATATCATTGGCATCGACCGCAACCAGTTCCTTCTGAAAATATATGCAAGACACATGTTCAAAAAAAATTCCTGGATACGACAGTCAATTTTACCAATAGAAAATTATTATAATTTAGCATGACTATTGAATTCATAATATGTCATATTTGCTTGAAAATTTACATAGAAACAGAACCACGAAACTATGATTATATTCCAGAAAATATAGATTGTTTGCCTGTAGTTGCAGAATGACTGACTACCTCTGGTAGAGATCCAGATGACGACCCACGGATGTTGATATTATTGCTCATGACCCACTGGCAGACAGTTTTGCTGAATTGAGAAATGATATTCAGTCTGAACCATAGGAGATTCCGTCTGAGGATGAGGTTGATGACGACGAGGTTGACATTTCTGTCATGTCTGAAACAATTGAAGATCAAGATAAGGAGATACCAATCACACAAGAAGTGTCAGTTACCGGAAACAACCAAGACAAATACTTGTGTCCTTTATCCAACAATTACATTCTTCTCAATGACACATCCCAAAGTATTTGGAGACTCATTAGATATTCCAACAGGTAGATGGGAAGTTATTACGACCACTCCAAATGGTATATCCATCTAGATATGGTACTCAATACTAAAGCTCATCTGCAGACAACTGTAAATGATTACTCTGAACGTGTTGCAAAACGAGAGTACCGTGTCGTCAAGAGTACAAAAACATTGTGGAACGTGGTATGCATGAATGCAAATGTTATATGAAAATTGCTTTTAACGAACTATTATAGCATCTGGAGAGATAGCTTACGATTAGGTTGGCTTAACGGATCGAACCGGTCTTCCGATCCAAAACCAGCTGGTTCCGGACCCGGTAATCTCGGAACCAGATCGATCCGTTAAGGAATCGGATTGGATCCGATTTTGGTTCCATCCGGTTCCGGATCGATCCGATCCGTTCAATTTTTATTTTTAACTTATATTTTTTCCACAATATTCATAACAAATTCAATATATTTCTTCTTCATTTGATAATATAAATGCATACAATTAATTGTACACTCATGGCTGCAAATCTAAATAAAAAACATTAGTATTTAGCACTCTTCATAATTGATAAGTATTGTTTTGGCGTTTTCTTCTTCTTGCTCATCATAATGATTTACGAATTCATCAACCGCCTCATCTCTTCTATTCTTACATCATACTTCAAACCAATCTTTAAGTAATGTGAGCATGCATAACGAATCAGCAGATAGACTACTTCTGTATTCTCCGATAATTCGGTCACATGTTGAGAATGTCGATTCAGAAGCGACGCTTGAAGTTTGTACCGCATAAACGTCTCTAGCCATTTTGGTTAAGATAGGGAATTGTGCTGCATTTGCCTTCCCACATTGTAAGACTTCAAAATTGTATTCCGTTAGAAATTGATAATTAAGATAATTTGCAATTCAGTCGACGTGCTAGTAGAATGTCATTTTCCCTTCAGTTTTTTCCTCCCCGGCATCCTAAGCAATTGATGCCTCCGCCTCTGGATTGAGCTTGGGGTTCTTCTTCAACAACCCTTTGTTGCGACGATTCACTTGTCTGTTGATTATAATACAATTGAAACATATTTTGGAGATATTGCATTATAGACGTATTTTGATCGTCAACAACCTTCCAAAATTAGCACTAGGATTTAGTAATGTTGCGATGTAGTGCACGTGTGAGATTTGCTCCCAATACTTTATAAATATAGTTTACATTGCAATAATAAAAGTATGCAATTCATCATCATCTTTAAATTTTATAAACTTATCAAACATGTTAAATGCTAAAGGAAGAAAATAAACATAAGTTGGATAAGTAACACCGAAGCGTTCCGTCGCTTCTATGAAAGTACCTAACAGTGACACACAAATTTCAACAAATTCTCAATCCTCATCAGTCAAATAAATACTTGCATCGGTATCAGACATTTGATATGAATTTTAAAATGGAGTTAAAATATCTTTGTAGATAACATAGCATTCAACATATTGTACAACGAAATTTCATATAGTTTCTATTGGTGATGGAAAAAAAAAGATGCTGCAAACCATTAGATACACATAATTGTTTTCAATCATCCTTAACACGGCTCGTGCGTAACCATTTAGCACAATAATATTTTATCAATACATGATGAGTGATTGTCTTCATAACCAATTTTCAGTCATATTAATAACATGATATGCACATCTAACATGAAAAAACAACATCAAGCATTGGTTTCAGATAGGTCTTTAAATCACGCATTGCAACGTTGTTATTCGCAGCGTTGTCTAATGTGATTGAAATATTGTTGGGTTTTGGAAACCCGAATAATCTTGGTTTTGATGTTAACAAAATTTGTTATTGTGTTGCTAACATATTTCATCAAGTGTGCAGTTCATAATTAAGAGCTTGATGAATTACAAAGAAGTAGCTTGAAAATATCAAGCTGGACCAAGACTTGAATTCTGGCAGAGCGGATTGTTTTGATCATATCTCATAGCTCGGATATCGAACTGGCGTGCTTCAAAAGAGGTTGAACAGCCAACTCAAAATACTAAAAGTCATATTTCACAACAGATCGGCTATTTCGAATGTTATCAAGGAGAAAAGACGTATGCAAGATCGAGCTGTACCGCGAAGAAATAGCAAGCTGTTTCAGCAAGCAACTGTCAGTCTGTTGGGCATAACTCTTAGCTCGATTATCGGAACGGAACGATTCAGTATGAATTGGAAAGCTACAACAAAGATCTACAAGTCATATTTGGAAGTCAAAGACTGAATCGGACGTTAAGATGTCCAAAAAGCTTCTGCAAGTCACGCCTATAAGATCGAGCTGTTACAGCAAGCGACTGTCAGTCTGTTGGCCATAACTCTTAGCTTGCTTATCAAAACGAGATGATTAAGTATGGGTTGGAAAGCTAAGACAAAGCTCTACAAGTCATATTGGGAAGCCAAAGACTGAATCGGATGTTAAGATGGCCAAAAAGCTTCTGCAAGTCACGACATGTGCTGCTGCATCCAGCAAACAGACAGCAGGAGTATCGCCTCGTATTTCAAGCATAACTCTCTCATACGAACTCGAAATCGAGCGATTCTTGATTCCGTGGAAAGTTAAGAGAAAGGGATACAACTTTCATGTAGATCACTTTGCCCAGAAATCAATGAATCAAGAGCTACAAGCAATAGATCAGAAGAGCAAGTTTATCAATCTGTTTTGTATCAAGCTGATTGTCCAGACTGATCCGGCCAGACTGATCTGCCCTAGACTGATCCAGACCAGACTGAGCTGCCCAAGCTGATCCGGCCAGATTGATCTGTCCAAGCTGATCCGGCCAGTTCGGTCCGAAATACAAAGAGCCCAGAAACCATAATATGACCGTTGCAAGCTCGGGAATGGTGCAGAACCTTTTCCAACGGGTATATTCTTGTGTCTAACGTATATATCATTACTTGGGGCTATATATACATGATTTGGAAGCTCAATAACAGTTGATTGAAGATCAATCCAAGCCTTCCAAAGCAAACCAATTTGGGATTCAATTGAGGAACTTCAAAGACAAAAAGTTGCTAAATAAAGAGCACTCTACAAACCTTTGGCACCACTTACCTTGCTATATCAGATTCATTATGGAATCATTTGTGCCTTTGTATTCACTCTATACATTGTATTTGAGAGCTAAAATAGAAGAGTGAATACCATTGTAACGGTTGATGATTTATTACAACCGACGAGAGGTCTTTGTATGTGAGACATTAAAGAACATAGATAGTTGAGTTGCTAGGAGTTCTAGTTGGATGGGGAATTCCCAACTGGATCGGGTTTGTACAGCGGGATTGTATAAATCAAAGTCTTCTAGTGGAATCCTTCCATGAGATGGAAAAAGGGGAGACGTAGAAGGATTACACCACCTTCGAACTTCCATAAACAAATGCTTGTTTATTTACTTTAATTGCATATCTTTAAAATGTCTTTAAAATGTTTAATCGGTTATAGAGCGGGTTATGTCGAGTGTCTTTCGCTCGGTTTTGTGACCGAACTCGATATAATCTCTCGGTGCAATTATTTCAAAAATACGAGCTATTGAAGCTCAAGTTGGTTGAACTCGGGAGTGGAATGGCAACCCACCCCCGAAATCGATCCTGACAAATATATTATCCTGAATTCCATAATGTCTACCAGTATTGAATATATATTTAGCAATATCTAACCAGTATGTGCAAAATCTAACTCATCTAAAGACAAAATCCTTTTTTACATACACCAATTATCATCAATCCAATGACAAGTGACAACAAGATATGAATCAGATTTTACAATTGTCCAAATATCTGTTGTTAAGCTAACCTACAAGGCAAACTAGAAAGATGTTTAATCAATGTATTTCTATATTCAACAAATACATCCATACAATTTCTTTTTAGTGTGTGCCTAACTGCCTATAAATGTGTTTAAACATGAATTGTATAGACAAAGCAAATTCAATAAAACCAGGATGTTCTGCTTGTATAAAAGGTAGTTCACATCTAATAACATATATAGCAAGTGTCCTACTGTTAATTTCAGCAGTTAAAATAAAATTCGTGCCAATGAAAACATTAGTTTGTGCTTGTGTTGATTATCTACCTAATGGTTGTAATGTTGTCTCTTCAAGATTATGGTTTTTTACTAAATGTTTTTTAAATGTTCTGGTTCCTCCAATGGAACAACAAGCTTTATATTAATATTGTATCTTACATAATTTACAAATTACAACATATTCATTAGTACCTTCTTTTTGAGCGAGTTCAAAGTGACCACATATCTTACTCCTTTTGGCATAAGTCGGTTGTCTACTCGCTGCTGTAGTGGCTCCGGATGACTCCACTTATTGTCTCTCTTGGGCACTAGAAGGTTCGACAGGTTGTTCGGGTTCTTGCGTTTCGACGTTCATAGATGAACATCCAACATTAAAGTCAGCAAAATACTCATAACTTTCATTTAACTCGGGAACTGACACATGCAAATTCATTGCCGACGATTAACTAAGTGATAGGCGACCCGGGCTACGACCCCGACTGTGACGCCAACTGGGACTATCACTCCTGGATGAAGATTTCATTATTATATAAGTAATGCACAATGGAGAGAAATATATTAGATAGTAAAAATATAGAACTTTGAAAGATAGAATTGTGTGGATTTACAAATCACAACACACATATTTATATATTTTTAATTTAAAAATAAAAAAATTAAACGTAGCGTTGGCAACAGCTGAAATAGTCGTTGCCAACGTTACAATGCAACGACAATTTTAGCTGTTGCATTGTTACTTTTTTTTTTCTTTCAAATAACCGATTTTTCAATCCTTGGAACCGCTCCGGACCGATATATTACCGATTTCGGAGCGATCCAAACCGAATAGCCTAGTTCCAGTTCTGGTATCCCGGTTCCGATTCCAACCCGGGCTGGTCCGGATTGACCCGGCTCGATAAGCAGCCCTACTTGCAGCTTTTAACTTTCCGTAGTGGTATTCAATCGGATTACTTAACTTAATAGTGAACTTATAGTCTTGAACTATTTAGTCGTTAGTGTAAACCTAGACAATTGAAACCACTATATAACAATTATAACTTTCGTATTAGTTTCTCACGATGTGTCCATTCCGGTCTTGGACCACGCTTGGTTGCATAAGTGCTGTCCATATTTGAAGTAATCACACTTCGCACTCACGTATGTAATCTCTAAAAGAGTATCACACTATGCTCCAACATATTTATTACATGTCTTAGGAATCATTAAAGGTCTTTTCCTATCATCGAACCTCTTTTGAAGGTTTTACACCTCTTATCATAGAAATGGGTTGGAGATTAGTCTCCATTGTGTTTCTTCAATCTTGTAAGTTGGTTTTCCCTTTTGAACCTAGATCTTGAGATCTACAGTCAACTAAGTTGGATATCCACTACAAGATTTTTATTTTGTGGTTTAACCACATTCCCATCGATAAACAGTATACATGATCTCTAGGTAAACATTAGGTTAGCTGATCTGAGATATTTCATTTGGCTTCACATAGTCAATAGATATAATGCAATCAGAGATCATATGTTTAATGGTATTGTGGCTAAGACAAATATGTCTAGACTTACCATTATACATACTACTATATGACATTCATATAGCATATTGACTATCGCAATTAGCAAATGTTTTTCCCAATAAGGAATTTCTTCTAAGAAATTTTAAAGTCATCCGGCTTCTTCTTTCGCTTTATCCAGTACAATGAATTCTGATTACATAGTGGATCAAGCAATGAACGTTTGCTTGGAAGATTTCCACGACACGACATCTCCTCCAATGGTAAACACACAACCACTTATGGGCTTTGAATATTTCGTATTCGATATCCAGGTTGCATCACTATATCATTCTTTTACAACAGAATATCTTGTATAATACAATTCATAGTTCAATGTGCATCTTAAAATTTAAATACTCTTGTCAATGTCTTCCAATGGTCATTACTTGGATTGCTTGTGAATCTACTTAGTTTACTAACCGCATATGCAATGTCAGGACGTGTACAATACATACGATACATTAAACTGCCAATTATTCTTGAATATTCTAATTGTATGATAGGGTCACCGTTATTTATAAATAAGTGTAGATTCAAATCATAGGGTATTTTCACACACGATGTATCATTTGCGAGAATTTCTAATGAGACCGTGTTAGCATTCGTCCTTCAAGTCTCATTCAACTAATTTCTTGTGTATCATTTATAGTATAACTTGTACTTATCTTTTTAATATTTATCGGTTAAAAAAATTGTTGATTCATTGAAGAACAGTAGTTTCAATTACTTTTATTATGAATATAGTAATAACAAGAAATGTTTTTTATTTTGGGAACTTCATTTTGTAGCGAAGAGATATTTTTATTTTTATTTTTTGGACGTATGAATTATTGTTATCTTTTGTACCAGTAAATGTTTAAAGTTATTGATATCTCAATTTGATGATGGAAGATTCTTATACTTTAATTTGTTATATTTTGTTTCGTATTGTGCCATAACATTTTTTAGTTTTAATACATGATTTAGATATATATAATTTTTAGGATGACAGTGATATGATTGATGATTTATCATTTTTAACTATCTTTGATTTTTAAATGCAAAGGATGATAATATGTTTCATATCACATGATTTTAATTTATTGTTTTATATTGTTCTATCATTTTATTTAATTTTAATTCTATTTTTACTATCATCGATAGTAAACACCTTAGTTTAACTTGTAAAAGGCCGATCGCTAACTGCTCGCACCCGTACCCACCCGAAAATATTTGTTATGCAGTTATGGTTTGACAATTTAGCAACTCGCACGCGATGAGTTTTGTTGAATTTTTTCATATCTACCCACGCAAACCCACCCACGTACACCCCTACTTGCAACAGTAAATCTCAAAACTTATCGTAAAAATCTACAATTCTCATCATAGTCGTGAATACCTCACATTTCTGTTTGCAATATTTCACCATTTCCCACAGTTTCTACTCTACATTTAGCTTTTTGCTTAATTGTTGCAATGTATGTAAACTAGGATTTGTATATTTAAATTTTCTGGTAGTGATGCTTAGAGATGCACATTATTTGTTTTTTAGAACTGAAATATACATGTTATGCTAGTGGTGGTTCACTTGATTTTCATGGTACTTGTGCAACAAACTAGAATTTTTGTTTCTGCAAAAGGTGGACGAAATTATACTATATTGGTGCACTTATCCAGCATATATGCTAGATTAATGTGGTGCATTTATTGAACATTGTTCTGTTATAAGTGTACATTGTTTTGTTACGAGTGCACAAGATGAATATAGTGCACTTATCCCACGTGCACCGTTAAAGTCAAGCGGTACACTTGTTTGACCTTGTTCTTATGAGTGGGCGTCGGGTCGGGTTTATCGGGTTCGGGTTTTTTTGGGTCGGACACCCAAAATTTCGGTTAGTTTTTGTACTACTCTAACCCGACATTTTTTTTACACTACCCAACTGTCGGGTACCCAAAATTTGTCGGGTATCCGAAATTTGTTGGATATCCGAAAGCTGAGTCAAGAACAAGAAAATTCTAGATCTTTGCACCTTCAAATACAGCAAACACATTTTAAAAAAATACAGCAATCAAGTTTCAAAAAAATATTGTTTTTTTTGAGCCAAGAATATACTGTGCTCATAAAAAAACCCACAGTACAAGATCATTATGCAAAATGGAACATCGTATAATGATATGCTCCAAGTCTTGATAATTAAATTGCCCACCAATACTCTTAATTTTGTTTTGAGAAATCTATACATATTTATAACAGAAAAACATCTTACTGTGTGTAGGTGGCGGCGCCGATGAGGGTGTCCTTCCTTGTATCTGTCGTTTAGTCGACAGCGAGGCAATGGTAATTGTTACATCAGATATGATTACCGTGAATTGTTACATTACATTCTGTTATATGCTTATTAAAATAAAAAAATTACAACCAAATAATTACATTAATATTCATGTTAATATATTATTAATTAAGATAATATATCAAGAATAGTTATCTAAGAGATTACGCACTGAATAATCACTATGTGTCAAACTCTAAGTTTTTGATGACAAGTATTTTATAAAAAACACTGCAGAGAGTACATAAACCAAGCAATTCGCTTCAGAAAATGCACATCTATGATAATTGCGTAAGGTTTAGAAACGCCTTTTTGCAACTATAATTATTCAGATGTGTCTGGAACAAACCGCATATCAATGACTGTAGGTAATACTGATCCTGAACTTTCATATTTCCGTATATTAGATTTTGTGTGCCATATATCTAGTTACATTAAAAATCTATTTAGTATTAATGCTAAATTGCTAACAGAATTAACTATATTAACCATCCATTTCTTTCTGTACTCGTAGTTACTATATTTAAGTTATAACATCTATTTAAATGAAATCGGCTCAACATGAACTAAAGAGACAAAACAACGACAATATAAATCCAATTTAACGATCAATGTATTCCGCTTCAATAAAAACGAAGATTCAACTCAATTCACATCCCAACAACCCAAGAAATTGTTGTTCAAACAATGTTTTACACAAATCCGAGACCAAAGAGGGTGTTGCCGAGTAGTACAGTAGTTGAGTACATTCATCGTCTTTTCTTCTGGTTTTATTTTATTCACACTTGAATTGAGAAAGAGTCGACAAATGAAAAACTGGAGGCGTTTGTATTTATCCTGCAGTGATCAAGATGAATGATAAGTTTGTATACGGCGGAATACACAGCCAGAGTGTAAGGAGTAGAGAGTACCTGGCATTTCGGAATAAGAAGAAGATTGGCTGTATTTTACAGTTGGCATTGGATGATCGAATTTGCATGTACGCCCAAATTTGCAGTGTCCGTTCTGCAAATAAAAACTGCAGGCCTGCATCCCCTGTTTATCCCAAATCTTGTTTAAATACATTTAGCTCACCAATTGGTTAAGCGAAATAACCGTTCTACAACCTTCTAACTTTGCATTGTCTAGCAATTCGCCAGAAACATCCTTAGTTCTGCTTTTCTCGTTAGTTTAGTTGGTCGAAAGTTTTAACACTCGAGACGCAGTTTCAATTATTTGAAATCTAAATATTGAACTTTTTATATATTTCAATAAGGTAGTTCAAGAACAACAAAAAAGGATTAGAACTCCAACAAGAATCATGAAATTGCCACATTTTGCAAACCATATTAACTCGTTAATCTGTACACAAAAAGATTGATAGCCTTGTCACTGAAGCAGGCACAGAATAATAACAATAACAAGAAAACCAATAATAACAATCATGTAACGAACCAAAGAAATATCAAGCAGGTGAAAAGAGATACACCCAAACAATGAAAATACAGCACAAGTTACTTACAATTGAAGCTATGTCATAGTTCATTACATAAAGTTTAGTTCATCATCCTGAGTTATGTTTCATTATTCAAAGACCTCTCAAGTGACCATGTTCAGATATGGATTTGTAAATAGAAATGGTTGACCATAAGAAGGTACTTTTGTCCGGTGGATCAAGATTCATTCAAATACAAATGTAAAACTCATGCCATTAAAATCAAAGACCAGTCTGTCCATGTCTTTAAAACTGCTAAGATAAACTTCCACTTCGACGGTAAACGATAAATAGAATATTCTCACAGTACCAGCCAAGCCATGAACAAAACTAATCATTAACACAATGTTCCATGGGTTTGGATTTGAGTACCTCCGAAGCAGCTTAGGTGAAATCCTGGAAGGCACAAAATTAGGAGTTCTCGACAAATATGTCAATCAATCAAATATGTAAATATCAAAACACACACACAAACACATATATACAAACACCACATATGTTTAGACAGATAGCTAACTAGCAACAGCAATCACATTAGTTCGTTTGTTCAAATCAACCAAGGACATAAAAGGACCAAACTTACCGGGCGCATAGGAAGCCCCATGGGGCTAAGAGTACAATTAGCCTTTGACACGAGCCAATCTGGCGGATGGTTATACCTACAAGATGATCCATATTTACAATCCCCAGTTCTCATGTAGTAGTTGCAGTCGGGCTGACCAGGTCTTTCTGGAAACTGAAGTTCCTGATTTATATTGCTAGAAGAAGGTAACTGGATATAAGATCCTGTAATGGCAGGTGCAGAAGAACCTAGCTGTGACATCCCGTACATAGAAGTTGCCCCCGCTGAGGGTTGAACACCAGGTGACGGTGCAGGGCTTACTGCTCCCTACCAGAAAAACCAAAATCCATACGTTAGAATGAGGATATACAACTTATAAAATCACAAAATTTATAAGTTCTTTATCTGTAGAAAAACCAAGAAGAAGCTACCGGGTATGGATTCCAATTTGAAATGGGAACCACTCCAGGGTGAAGCAGCATGTGACCGTAAGCACCAGTAACGTAAGAACCAGGCACTAGAGGGGGCCTCGCAACCCTGTAGCTGGTCGATGAGCTATCGTACTGCTCAGGAGAAACAGAAAAAAGAGACTGCACATTCGCATAAAATGGACGTACAGATGCAGGCACAGGTGAGCCAGCTGGTTGAGGATGATCGAATTTACATGTTATGCCAAATTTGCATTTCCCCAATTTCAAGTAGTAGGAGCACTCTTTCTCTCCCTGTTAAGAGGAGTAATGACACAATCTTTAGAAATCGAAAATATGCGAACTTTCATGTATATATATATACATGCATATCTGTCAAAAAAGAATTATTACCGGACGTAATGGATATCCATAAGTATTTAGAGGTACATTGATCAATGATCTACCCGCATTTTTGGGGTGATTAAACCTGCAGGACGCACCAAATTTACAGGTCCCGGTTCTTAAATAATACTGCACATTTCGCCAGAACAAATCAGTAAGAGTATAAAGAATGCAATCGAGTGGTGCAATTATCCACATTTAATAAGATGATTAAACAATCCAAACACAATGTATTTAAATAAGCTTAGCTCAATCAATCGCTCAAGAACAGACTGCAGAGTACCTGACATGCTGGCTCCCCTAATCGCTCCGGGTATTCACCACCTCCAAACTGTTCACAATGAATTCAACAGCTTAAAAAATTTAAAGTGGCCTTCTAAAATTATCGGTAAAATATATACTAAAATCCATAGATTAAAAACAACGCTCGCTTAACTAAGGAGGTTAACAAAAATTTAACTTTTTTCAAGAGCTTACAAAAACAGAACTTGAATCAAAACGGGAAACACCCATAAAAATAGCACATTAAAACCCCTACACCCACTCAAGAACCACCGACAAAAAAATTAACAAAAGTAAAAACCACAGAGTGCTGTGATCAGGGGCGTACATAGCCGCCGCGATCCCGAGGGTGATGAAACCGGCACTTGGCACCGTACCCGCACGATCCGGTCCGCAAATAATACGCGCAGTCGGGCTGACCCGGTCTATCCGGGTACACTAATCTCTCCCACAAATTCAACCTCCGCATTGATTCTACATTGGTAAAAAAGGGAACCAAGTGATAAAAAAAATCCTTCTTTTACAACCAAAACCCTAAAAAATGAAATTTGAAGTTAAACAAACACAAGAAAAAAAACCTGAATTCGAACCCAACCCACCTTTCACACCAGGTACTTGACCCCACTGCCCATGCGGCTGACCCGACTGCGACCCGTACAGCTCCATTCCTCTCTCAACTCCAAAAAAATCAAAAGGGCAAAAGGGTGGCCAATAATCCTCTTCCACAAAAGTTTTATTCTATTATCCTACAAAATGATAGATCAATTTGATAATCGTCCGCTATCTTTACTACGTACGAGGAGGCCTTTGCGTCTTTGTACAAAAGAAATTTCCAAAAAGTTCCTCTTCCTTTCCGTATGAAGTAATAATAATAGTGTTCGTTCGTACGATCGTGTTACGCGGTCGCTCTCTCTGTTTTTCGTCAAACGATTTTGCTTTCGCCTTTTGTGGCTCTGTATCTCTCTCATCGGTATTTTCTATATAATTTTCCGTCCGTTTCCGTACCCGCCAAATGTGTGAAAGAAAGCGGGTTGAGCATTTAATGCAAAAGCGTGTTCCTTTACTCCCTTTGAAAATTGGCTTCAAACGGTTTCAAATATTAGCCGTAGCCGACACTCTATTTTCTGTTCACTTACCTATATCTCCAAATTGCGCCCAATCATTTGTCAGAGATAATTATTTTAATATTATATTTCATAAATATAAATATATATAGAGATAATTTTATACTCAATTTTAGAAGAGATCTTGAATTCTAGTCCGATGTAAATTGGCATTTGCCTACGTTTATTATAGTTTAGTTATACTTTGTTGTACTACGTACTTTGTTAATGTTGTACTTTAATGTTGACTTGTACTATCATTGTGATAATCTTGTAATGTCATTGTATTTGTTATTGTAATTGTAATAGTTAAAAAAAATTATGGTTTTTTTTCCCACATTTCAGTGATGATCGTTTCATTAAATGGGAAAAATATATAGTTTTTTTAAGCTGGATAAATACCGATTTTTTTAAGGATAGTTTTATTCCATCATAATTATAACAATTTCAAATTATATAAAACACAGCTCAAATAACAACAAATAAATTTTTAATTGATAATAAACTATGGATTCTTAAACTGTCAAACAATTATTGGGGCCACTTTAGGTACTTGAAATTTTATTTATTTTTCATTATTTTGTCTTTATGTGAGGCATATGAAAGGTTAGTGCATTTATTGCATGGCTATGGCTTTTTTTTGGTCGTAATTTTAATCACTCCACACAACGAATTGCAATGCTTATAATTTTTTTTAAATATTTAGTTTCGTTTTTGCGAAATTAAAATGTGATAAGGAACAAACAGTAAGGGTGTGTTTGAAGTGAGTAAGGATCAAGCGTTTGTAATTATAACTGATGATAACAGTGTATTTTAAATCTTTTAAACCGTACAGCAGCACAAGTACAGTTTCGATCGATTATACAGAAAGGACAATTGGTGTACCCCAAGAATCCTCCTCACAATAATTGCACTCCTTGCAATTCATGAGAATCGAAAACATGATCTTGGTTCTGATATTAAAATTGTAGGATCAAGCGCTTGTCGCTTTACTAAAAGCAATAGTTGATGGTAATTGTGCAACTCAAATATTTTAAATCGTACAGCAGCACAAGCACAACATTTCGATCGATCACACAACAAAGGTAATTGTTGTACCCCAACACTGAGATCTGATTTTTTGGGTTAATTTTAATAAAATCTTTGGTTTGGTTTAAGAAAAGAATTATCACATCTTATTTATCCCATTTTTAATCCGACTTTGTAACAAAATGAAATATATATAATTCCTCAAAATTTTTTACTATTTTAAAATTTGAAATTCCCGCAAAAAATTTCAACTTATTTCCTATAATATAATCCCAAAATTTTGAAGTTCCCTCCGAAACACGAAATTCCCGCCAAAATTTGACATTTAAATTTTCGTGGGCATTTTATTCCTTATATCAAACAATAAAATTAACTTACCGTTTTAAAATCATATCAAACATCATACAACTTATCATACTATATTATTTATTATCATCTTACAATTTTAATCATTATATTATTTATCTAATGCAAGTCTCTAAACGGTACCTAAATATTTCGATCAGGCAACCTATACGATATTGATATCCCAGATAATAAGTGACTGATATCTTTAAACATTTTGGTCGGGTAATATGTACGATTTTGTTACTCATAATAATGTGCGACTGACATTTAGGATGTATACCTTAGTTTCCAAGATTTTGCAAGATGTGTATATTATGTTCAGATCAATTAATTTGCTCCCATTTTGTTATATATTCAGTTAAGACTAGGAAAATCTAGAATATTTCAAAACTTCGTTTAAACATTATTATTTCGTGGAAGACTTGGATGAAAATCAGTTGAGATAGTTATCAGGCAACACAATAAAAGATAACAATTTAAATAATAAAATAGGAAAAATACATTAAAACACTAATATTGTTTGAGTTCATTCCTGATCAGTCCGTAGAGTTTTCAACGACCCGGTTAAGTCCATAAAGTATTAATAGTTTCTCCATTCAATCACCAACATTAAGTCGATCGTAAGAAGCAAACGGAGAGGGACTGAATCGGGAATATGTTTACAACTTTAGAGACTGAATTGAGAACAACAAGACGCAATTTAGCCCATAAAGTTTTAAAATTATCCCCGAATCAATCCCCGTTTTCTTCTCACGGTTGACTTAATATCGGCAACTGAACCAGATTTTTTTTAAAAATTTTAGGGACTAAACCAGGGGTCACTGAATATTCTAAGGATTGTGTCAAGAATTTTTTTAAATTTTAGGACTAAACCAGTCACTCAATATTTTAGGGACCGAACGGGGATATTTCAATCTTTAGGGACGTTTTATTGTATTATCCCAACAAAATACAAAAAGTAAAATCGATGCAAGGATGTAAAGATGTTCGAGGTAGTATAATCTAAGTCACATAATCCTCATATCACTCTTCGCGCACTGACGCTCCGGTCTCGCACTGACGCATTGAGTGCTTGTGCGGCGCTTTAAGGAGCACTAAATTTTACTAAGTCTGCAGTAAGTTTTACTAAGTCGCGCACTGACGCACTGGTCGTGATCTGGCTCATTGAGTACGCATACGGCGCTATAGGACTAAGTTTTATTAAGTCATGTATTAAGTTTTACTAAGTCGTGAACTTAAATGTTAGATATTCATAATTCTATGAAAATAATATAAGTTATTTTTAATAAATTCATAACATTACAAAACATGTTGAAATACATAGGTAATATTTGGTTTTATTTTTCGAGTTCATTATCTTATGACCAAATATTAATAATTCATTTTCATTTTTTACTTTCCAAAATATATTTTCTGAAAACAATAATTTTCCCTATTAGAAGAGCGATCAATAAAATATTTGAATTACATTATAAATAATTAATGATGTAGGTTTATTAAACATGATGTGTATTGGGTATGCTTAACTTTATTTCATCAATATGCGTGTGTGTTTTCATATTGTATACTTGTAAATATTACAATAACGATGTAAATTTGTTAAATATGATGTATATTATGTATGTTTAACTTAATTTCATCAGTGTGTGTATATATATATATATATATATATATATATATATATATATATATATATATATTTTAATAGGCGCATTAAGGTTTACCCGCACTAAATTTTTTGGAAAATTGACGCATTCGCGCATCCACATCCGCATCCGCTCACGCATCAAACTTATGTGACTTAGGGTATAATCCTCTACTTTCTCTTTTATACAATTGCTGAGTTTCGACATACAATCCTCTATAATCTTTATAAATTACTACAACCGTGACTCATGATTTACAATTGAATTCATTTGTTCTTCTTTCTTCTCGACTCTATAATATAATATTGATAGAATCAGTTCTCCAACTTTTCTTCTTCTCGAAAGCAAGGATGATGAGACCAACGAGGCTTGCCTCAGCGGTCACCCTCCCACCTTGGGATAACTCAAGTTCGAGTAAGTAAATATATTTTCAAATACAAACTCCCCTCCCCAAAATAACTCAAGAAAAAGCAATGATGATGATACGAAAGAGAGGTATTAACTAGTATCTACTACTACTAAAATCTAACCACTTCTTTAGCTTAGCCATTTAATTTTTGACTCTCAATCGGGTAATATTTCAATCCTATTTGGTGTGAAAAAGTCCCGAAATGAACTCTTCGGTTTGACGCAAAAGAAAATAAGCTAAATTGAAATAGGAAATTGAGGAACTTGAAATATGAAAATGAATCTAAATTGAAAACTAAAATTTGCTAAAATATTGCCAAGAATTTGCTTGAAGTTGTCAATGATGATTAGTTGTTGATTGAGTTGTTCACTAAGGTTGCGTTTACAATTGCTTATTCAAATAACCCAAAAAGGAGAGATCAAAGAAAAGAAAAGATGAAAATGAAAGAATTATTGAAACGTGGTGGTGATTGAGACACTACTTTTGAGTAAAATTGAGGTAAATTATAGGGTTCTTATCAACGAATATCTCTTGATTTTCCAAATAGTATTATATAGATATGTGGTTGAAAATAGTCAATTTACTCCCATGTAGTTTTCAAAATAGTCGGTTTACCCCTATGTGGTTTGAAAATAGACAGTTGGGTGCAAAATGCTTACTTCGTGAATGATGTGCGAGGGGACAATGTACTATATTTTGCAAACCTCGGTGTGTTAAATGTCTATCTACAAACCACGGAAGGAATGTGTGATTTAAAGTATATTGATTTAATACAATTTTGAACTTCCATTCAAATATTATCTTACCCTTTAAATTATATGTCTATATGACCATTTAATTTCAAAATATTGTCTACATTTAGTAACATATATTTGTGTTTAAAATGAAAAAAAACTAAGAATGAAAAACGGTAAAATAAGATTGCCAATAAAAAAATTAAATGAGACCACATTTCCAATTAAGCACTGCTTTTCTTAGACCTTATTATAGGGTGTTTGTAATTATTTATTCAAAATATTTTTATGTTGCTTTTATTTAAAACTGAAAAGTTGTTTTATTTAAAAAAATTGAATGTTTGTTATTAAAATAAAAAAGACAACTTAATAAACATTAAATTATTACAAGAATTGCCACATCATAAATAAAAACAATAAAAAACATCAAATAATCTTTTTTCTTATATATGAAAAACAATTTTGAAAAAATAATCCCAAAGAAGTTTGTTTTTTTCCCGTCGATATGTCAAATGTCAAATAATCGAATCATATCGTTGGTGCGATTTAATTTGAAAGAGACGAAACAATTTGTACAGTGAACATAACAAACTCAGCCTCTCACCAGCGAGGACAATCGCATGTAACGAACAGTTCAACTACAAGCTTCGTTGTCGAAAATGCCTGTACACCGCCGTAACGTCGACCTCCGGAGCGTAGAAGACAGCAGAGGACTTCGTTGCGTGGAGGTCAGTAAGAATTATCGATTGATGGACGTGGTTCCACTGCAATTTTTGTGCGATTAAAATCGTATGAAACGTATTTTATTTCGAAATTGGAGTCAGTTGAGATAACGTGAAAGAATTAATCATCTTTATGGTCCGTTATTCGTAGTGTTGGTAAAAATTCGTAATATGGCTATAAAGATGCTATGAGTATAATTGTGTTCTGCGACTTAGTTATACTATTGGAAAATTCTCGGTGAATTAAAATCCAGACCGCCCAGGTTCTCTAGACGTGATCTGTGCAATTCGATCCCGCCTAGCAGAATGTTGAAAAAAGAGGGCGCAATCGATTGCGCCTGACAGAATGTTGAAAAAAGAGGGCACAATCGATCCCTCCCGTGCAGACTTGAAGGCAGACTTGAAGGAAGGGTGTGTCCCTTCGCGTGTAGATGCGTTTTCCCGTGACTTGGTGCTTTCAATTGATGTCTTTTGGTGATATCTCTTGGTTTAGTATAAATAACATCCACATTTCGAATTAAACACACTTTTTCCAGATATTAGTCGCAAGATTAAAGAAAATTATGTGCATCTTGTTCATCATCTTCCTTGTTCAAAGTTTGAGTGCCTTTAAACTTTTGTAATTCATTGATTCGTGATTTGAAGACCTTCTATCACGAATCATAGTCGTTGTATCTTGGGAAACGAATTGTCGTTGATACCATTAGCACCGTAGCGGAGCAATATTGTTTGAAGGATGGAGATTCTAAATCTTGTCTTGACAAACAATCATTGAACCATCTTGTTACTTTGCCTTATTGCTATACCCAAAGATACATATTCAGAAAATATTCCAACAAATACCTGTAGAAAGGCCTCCATGGATAAGTTTCTCATGGAGGCTTAAAAATATTCTGTATATAATAATATGAACGTGCCTCTAAATCTTTGGATGCTAGAAACACCTTGATTCCATATCTGAATTGGTTTTCGTGCAAGGTAATGTCCATTTATGTTGATTGATTTGGCATTTAGATGCAAGTCTTGGATATTCCTACTTCACTGGTCTCAGTTTCATTGCTTCATAAGTGGTCCATTCTCTCTTTGCTTGAATGTTTAGCCAATTGTAGGTTAAACTGGGTACAGATGTACTCTCAAATCCAAGCCGCACGCCTCTTGTAGAGCTTGGTGAGGTACCATAATACCAAAGCTTGCCAAGCTACCTCGTGTGGAGACATTTATACTCTTTGAACTAGAGATTCAAGGAATGTGAGAAGCACCTGGAAGAGGCCAAAGATTGTTTCTTCATGTAATATAAAAATATGTTCTCCCTCGCTCCTGCATGATCTTGTATGTGCATTCACTGCCATCTTTACTTGCCTCGGGTTTTCGCAGAAGGTATATTCAAAACGATAGCTTCCCAAAGTAAAAACTTAACTATTTAGATGAGAGGCAATTCCATGGCAACCATTTGATGTCACTTCTCTAGAGTTCTGTCTATTATCTAAAAATATAGGTACTCCCCAAAAATTATCTTGGTTGAATGATTATAACCATTATGACTCTCTCTATTTTTGTAATTTCCATTTTATCATGCTGTAGTCTTAGTTTTACATGATGATCTTAGTAATCTTCAGGTCAAACTTAATTAGCACACTAATCTCTTTTCCCATGTTAATATAGGGAGAAGATTATGTTTCTGTCCCCATGTTCGAATATCATTTCATTATCTTCTTATGGCATTGTTGTTGGTTTGTCGCCGTCGTCGGAAATAAACGCAGCTTAAATGTAACATAAAATTTTTTCAGATCTAAACCCAAGGACTATCGAGCTATATTTATACATACTATCAAATATAAATTGCACGAAAAGAGATTACCGTAATTTGATGAAAATCTGAAAGCGGTGATCCCTTGAGTCCAAACAAACCGATCAGATCTATAACCCAACACCAGTGCTAGTTTGATGTTAATATTTCTTCAGCATGAAAGATGTGATTATCAGTGATTTAGATTGGTATGTTTCATTCGGTGTGTTTCTTTCAGGTTCAGGGGTAATATATTTATAGATAATGAAGTCACTAATGAACTCTGGGCGCATAAAGCCCAATATACCAACATTTGGTAATGACAAGTACGCATATGGAAACTAAAAGACTTGGAACTGCTTTAAGGATTACAAATCCACCAACTGATCATAAGATTAACTAGTCTGGTTAAAACACAAAACAGAGGAGATACCACAAGACTCTTATTTATCACAACTAAACTCTTATTCATCACAACATTGCCCTATTATCAAGAGGTATATATCCATCTATTAAGTAGAAGATGGCTTCAACAAGTCTGATATCCTCGCACCCAAGCTTTGCTTTGCCTCAGGAGAAACACCATGCTTGCCGATGATCGACTCCAACACTGCTTTCGACAGTTGTTTGTTCTCTATCACCGCATTCTCTTTCTCAGGTAAAGTACCATCTTTGGAGAAACTGATCTGTAGTGGAAAAATGAGAGCGTATCAATAAACAAAACTTGTTGCAAGCATGACAGGCAGAATCTTGTTTTGTTCAGCATACACTCACCACCAGTGATCCTAGAGGTGATTGAGTGAAGCAGATAGATGCCCCAGGAGGGAAGGTTTGGTTCTTGAAAATCTCCAGAAATTTGTTGGTTGCTTCAGACTCGGCATCGCTGAAGGTTCCAATTGCTTTCCAGTATGCAACGCAGTTCTCCACCACCTTCTCAGAGTACTGTTGACCAGTTAGCGGCAAGATCATCCTCACCTGAGTGAATTTGTCGAAGGAACCTACAAATATGCAGATGTAAGCAACAGAAAACAAAATAATAACCCATAATCCGAAATCATGAAAAAACAGCGAAGATCACCTGTGACGATGTCTTTAAAGAATTCGACAGAATCTGTCAACTCTTCGGCGCTCTTGCCCTTCCACTTGTCGGCGAGCGAAGTAATGGCGTTGTCCTCCAGGTAAACACCTATAGCGGTGAACTTGATGAACTTTCCCTCGATTTCCAGCCCCCTCGCCCCTGCACTCAGTGGCCACAATCGTCGTGATTCTATGACAATCACATCCATAATTCAAGAAAGAACAACCAGCACTCACCTGCGCCGCCGAGGAAGAACGTCTTGGTGGATCCCGGCGGCTTCACCGCCGGTGGGAACTCGCAAGACTCGACCTGGATCTTGGTGACAGACAGTGGCGTTGACATCGCCTCTTCACCGATCACTTAATTGTTTCAGTAATAAATATGTGAATGGTAAGCAATTCGGGGTTTGGTGTTATTAATGAATGGTTAGGAAATCGATGTCTTTTTTTTTATATCAAAATTTGACTGACAGTTTCAAGAAAAAGTATGTGGTGGGTGGAAGCCATGAATGGAATAGGGGGACATAGGGAAGAAATAGATGGTTTGGTATGGCGTTGCAGGCGTTCATTAATCACACCAAACCACAAATGCAAATGCCATTTTTCCCCCCCAACCACTATACATTGTTTGTTCCCAGATTTTTTCCCCCAATTTCTTGAATTATATTCTCATAATTGTTAGTTTACTTCACTGTACACTGGTGTTCTAGAGCACGATTGCATATATGTGGAATTTATATTTATGAATACTAAGTATTTATTGAAGTGTGGTTTTCTATGTTTTTTTTATGTTTTACTTTAGATATCTCTGTCAATATCCTCTCCTTTATAATATGTGATAATTTCGATGCTACAGTCAATGTATTATTTCGATGCTGTAATCATCGTAATATCATATGAGTTGAGAAAGTGGATCGAGGCCCACCACCTCGAATCATTTTGGGGCATCAGACCCTTAAGGTTTTACCTTGATGATGAGATCGGAATTCCCATAATACGGATGGATATGGACTAGGGCTATGACTAATAGGCCATCTAGATTATAAAATAATTAAAGTTTTAAAAACCTGATGTGACTAGAATGTGCAACTAAACCAACCGGCAGGTACCAATTTTGTTTGAACAAACAAAATTGGTGGTTGTTTCACTAACTCCCTGACAACACATTCCAAGAATGTTTACCTTATCAACCGAGACAAGATCAAAGTAGGCAGAATCTTCATAACACTGTGATACAATCTTTCATGCCAACTTTTTTTCTTTTTTAGAACCTTTGGCTTGATCTTATGAGGCGTGCATTAAAAATAACTATATATATATGTTTGTGAAAACCACCTCTACGATAGAAATTGAATTATAAATAAGAAGATTTCGTATAGAGCACTACTATTTCTCCAAAATTCGATCTACCAGTTATGAAAGACATTTAAAGTATGCAGGTGTATTTAGAAAAAGCTCGATTTCTTTCATCTCGACCTTGCATTTTCCCAATTCAATGGGATTCCAAATGTTGCTGTTGGAGCATGTATCTAACAAGTCAACTTCTGGCTATGAGATTTGGATCATCTTTACGTAAAATATTCTTTATTCAATTATGATAATTTTATTCATTTTACCTATATGTTATTGCATATATAAAGATTTTGAAATGTATTTGCCCAAAAGTTGGCAATGATGAAATATGTTACTTGTTTACCGCGATCTATAAATCCATTCTTGATCGATGAGCTGTCTATTAAGAAGGATATAAACTTGTTCGTTTGAGACCAGGATTTATGATGTGACATTGTTGTGTTTTATGAGCACAGATTTATTTGGCTCGGGAAAACTATCACATTTTCCCACCATGTGCGCTACATGCTGCACGCACCCGCAACTTATACCCACACGTCCCACCACTTTGTGAATCAATGGTGGCCCAAATGCAAATCCAACACAATAAATTGATTATTATGGATGAAAATTGGTAGGGAAAAACTTTTGGCTCGGGAACTATCAAATTCCCCACCATGTGCGCTACGTGCCACACAAACCCGCAACTCATGCCCACACGTCCCGCCACTTGGTGCACAATTGGTGGCCTCAAGTATCTTGCCAACATCAAATCATTCATAACATCGGAGGGACGCATACCCCTTTCCAAGACTCGTGCGCATCTGTACATGTGAGTATGTTTCAAGTAGAGAATATATATAGTTACAATTATGCACCATAAATCATCACGACCTAATGCACTACTATATCTTTACTTGACGAGCACTTTTCCGTGGATTGTTTTTCAACTCCATAATAAGGATCACAAGGTGGCAAATTTCATGTAATTGTAGTCGAGTAGGAGCTTCTGAATTGTGATTGGGGATTCATTATTTGCATTCGTGTGTGAATATCCTGTGTGTTTTGTCAAATTAATGACCCTTGGAATTTCTTGCTAGAGTATGATTATGTTGTTGATAAAAAGAGTTTCTTTCGTTATGTACCTCAAGTTAAGACACTCTAAATTTTTTGTAAATTATTCGGTTCTCTGTGTCTATAGATCCAACATCCATTAAATCTATTCAAAAGTGGTGCAAAGAAAGCAATTTCTTGCTGGCCAATAAAACTGTTCTTATACAGTGTTCGGATCCAGGACTAATTACTAATTAGTTGGGCTCGATAAACCCATTCTTCAAGCAGAAACATAGCACACTACGTACAAAATTAAGGAAGTTTTTCATTGTAACTTTTTCCTAGTTGAAATTTCGTGCGAATGGACGTAGAATTGCATTAATATAGGCATTAACTTGGTTATTTGAAATGCAAAACTCAAAATCTAAAACATAATAATTTATCACGTATATAATAGTGAGATTGATCGCCATGGTTCCACTCTAGAATTTGGAATCAGGTATCTAACAAACATATATTTAGGTTGTATTTAGATGGAAGGTTTTCATTTCAGTAATCGATTTTGATATCTGGGTATCATGTTCAGCCCAATTCTTGCCCTTACACTAGTATGATCTCGTCCGGAAGTGCTCAGCCCGGAAATAATTGACAGGGGCGGGTTCTGGGGGCCGTTAAGAGCAGGTCGGGGTACATTACTTACACTGATGATCAGCTCGGGATATATGCATGGGTCGGGTGCATTTCAATCAATATGCTCAGCTCAGGGAGTGTCTTCAATCCTACTGGGTTGGACCAGAGAGCGCGGGTTATTAGCCCGACCTTAAACTTTTAGCTTGGCCTCCCCTACAGAGTTCGGGAAGGTACTTTGGATACTAGTGTGGTCCTCTACCCGGGAAATATATACCTGATTTTTGTCTTATTAGGGGACCACTTGCCAAAAGAACCAATCATATAGTGACTAGTGTTTGGAGGGAATATTTTCTGGTATTAATGGAATCCTCTAGGTAGTGCGCAAAAGGCGGTTATGATGTTTTGTCAGTGGTCCCCCCAGGTCCCAGCCAGGCATGATGAGGGCATCTTTTCTCTCACCATTCCATATATATACAGGGGGAATATCAGGTGAAGGAGGAACCGGACTCCCGCAATTTTCAGAGAAACGTGTGTTTTTTACTATATAACAAAGGATCTTGACTTGATCATCGGAGGTATCCAACCGGAGAGCACTCTCCGACCTCCTTCTCATCTTTCCTTTTCAGAATCACTTATTTCTAGTAAGTGAGGAATTATTGTTAACCAAATTAACCCGCTACCCAAAAATCGAGTTAACAATTGGCGCCGTCTGTGGGAACGTGAGTATAAGACGTTGATAAAAATGGTGAATACGCGAAGAACGAATCAGGAGGCAAATAATGAGCAACGGGCACCATCGGTGAATCGAGAAGGGCCACCACCGATAGCAGGCATAACAGTGGGAGCATTGACTTTCGAACAACTCACACGCCTCATCTCGATAACGGTGGAAAAAGCCATGAAACGAGCCATGGATCAATCCGAGAGCGGCCGGGGGGAGAGTATTCGAGAAAATGAACAGCCCGAACAGGTGGCCACATCCCACCCGCTACCGCAGGAGGCCTCAACCTCGAAGGCGAGGTGGAAGAGTTAAGAAGGGAGGTCAGAGTGATGAAGAAGGGAATCGGAGGTCACTGTGCTCTGAAAAAGGGTATTCCTTTCTCCCAGGAGATAGTGGAGGAGAAGCTCCCAAATAACTTCCGGCCCCCGAATGCTGGGGAGTATGACGGAAGCACGGATCCGGAGGAGCATTTGGGCAGATTTGAGAACGCTGCCATGTTGCATTGCTATTCAGACCGCTTAAAGTGTAAGGTTTTCGTCACGACCTTGGTAAGATCAGCCCAGCAATGGTTCAATCAACTCGAACCTTCTTCAATAACCTCTTTCTCAGAATTTAGCTCGGCTTTCCTTCACCAGTTCACCAGCAGTAACCGTTATAAGAAAACCTCGCTGAGCCTGTTTGAAATGAGACAGGCAGAGGGCGAACCCCTTCGAGAATACATTAGGCGCTTTAATGTCGTCAGTCTTGAGGTACCTGCCTGCCCAGCAGAGATTTTGATCAGCGCATTCACCCAGGGCTTAAAGGCAGGAGAATTTTTTCGTTCTTTAATAAAAAGACCTCCTCCTACCTATGATGATCTCCTGACACGAGCGGAGAAATATATTAATGTAGAAGAGGCCCAGAGTACCAAAAGAAAAGAAGGTGCACAAACTGGTGACAGGCATGGCAGGTCTGAAGGAAAAAGGCCCGCGGAGGATGCAAGACTCTGACGTTTCTCCCAGTTTACGCCCCTAAAGGTTGCTAAAGAGGGGGCTGTCCGGATTTGTGAGGGGCAAGCCCCTCACACATCTCCGCGAACTGAGGACGAACCGAGCAAGGGGTCGAAAAAAAAGTATTGTGAGTTCCATCAGATCGCTGGGCACAGCATGAGAGAATGTCGTAACCTGGATAGTGGACAGGAGCTAGCCATGCGGAATAATCCCCCGCCCAGTCAGGGAGTATCTCGTCCAAACGTTCCCTATGGTCTTCCACGAGAAAGGGGCCGAGGTCCATACCGAGGAAGGGGCAGAAATGGGCGTACTAATTTTCGCGGCTCCTTTCAGGGCAGACCACGTGGATGGAGGCCAGTAAGGAACCCAGGAGAACAGGAACTACCTAAGAATAACCCGCTCCCCCGAGGTTTTATCAACATGATCTCAGGAGGAACTACTGATGGTGATTCTAATAGAGCTCGGAAGGCTATGAGCAGGAGGGAAGTGATGAGCGTGGGAAGGGTTTTCGACGCTGAGGAAGAGGTGGTAATTAGCTTCGGTCCTAAGGATGTGGAAGGCGTGCAAACACCTCACAATGATGCCCTGGTAATAAGGGCTACCGTCGCAAACTATGAGATCGGAAGAGTTTTTGTGGATTCAGGAAGCTCTGTAAATGTATTATTCCAGGAAGCTTTCCAGCAGATGGAGTTAGGTGAGTATACTCTTGAGCAAATATCTACTCCTCTCTTTGGTTTTGCAGGACATACCGTATACCCTTTAGGGCAGATCATTCTACCCCTTTCTATGGCCAGGGGGAGAGCAGGAAGACCCGTTTAACTTGTTTCACTATTGTGGAAGCCCCGTCTTCCTATAACGTCATTTTAGGTAGGCCCGCCATGAATGAATTCAGGTCTATAGCTTCCACTTTCCACCAAAAAATCAAGTTCCCCGTCGGGATGAAGGTGGGAGAAGTAAAGGGAGACCAGCCATCATCAAAGAGGTGTTACACTAGCACAGTGAGGGTAGAGGTGAAGAGATCAAAACGGACCGACGGCAATGGCCCGAAGGATCAAGGGGTTCATCTCATACGAAGGGCTCGAGAAGGGCAGGAGGTACACGCATTGTTGGAAGGAGAGGACGAGGTGGTTTTGATCCCAGGACAACCTGAGAGAACGATAAGGGTGGCAGCAGACCTTAGAAACAAGATCTGTTGAGGTGCCTGTCAAGGTATGCTGATGTGTTCGCATGGTCTTCTGTTGAATTGATTGGGATTTGCCCTGAAGTTGCACAACATCGGTTGAGTGTCGATCCGAAGGTCAATATAATCAAGCAAAAGAAGAGACATTTCGGACCGGAAAAAGACAAAGTCATAAGCCAGGAAGTTCGAACTTTGTTAAGAGCGGGGCAAATAAGGGAAGTCCAGTTCCCGACCTGGCTCTCCAACGTGGTCCTGGTGCCAAAGTCGTCCGGGAAATGGAGGATGTGTGTTGATTTCAGGGATCTCAATAAAGCTTGCCCCAAAGATTGCTACCCTTTGCCCCGCATTGATCAGCCCGTAGATTCCACGTCAGGGTATGAGTTATTATGCTTTATGGACGCCTATCAAGGGTATCATCGGATCCCCTTGGCCAAAGAAGATCAGGATAAAGTTAGCTTCGTCACCTCCGAAGGAACATACTGTTACGTGGTTATGCCCTTTGGCCTTAAAAACGCCGGGGCCACGTACCAAAGATTGATGGATAAAATATTTGAAGGACAGGCGGGGCGGAATATTGAGGTATACGTTGATGATATACTGGTAAAATCAAAGGGCAGCTCAGATCTCATACCTGACTTGGAGGAAACTTTTGATACCCTAAAGAAGTTTGGTCTGAAGTTGAATCCTGCTAAATGTGTGTTCGGGGTAAAGAGCGGGAAATTTTTGGGTTTTGTAGTGACAGATAGAGGAATAGAGGTCAACCCCGAAAAGGTAAGGGCAGTGCAGGACATGGTTTCTCCCAAAAGCATAAGAGAAGTCCAGAAGCTGACTGGCCGAATTGCCTCCCTAGCCCGATTTATTTCCCGGTCAGCGCATAGAAGCTATCCTTTCTTTCAAGTGTTGAGAAAAGCAAGGAACTTCGAGTGGAACGAAGATTGTGAGAGGGCTTTTGCTGATTTAAAAAGACATCTGACCGAGTTGCCAGTATTGGTCAAGCCAGGTCTCGGAGAAAAATTGTGGGTCTACCTTTCGGCCACGGAGCATGCCGTTAGCTCGGTATTAATCAAACAGGAAGGAACAGATCAGAAACCAGTTTATTATGTTAGCCACGCTCTCCGGGGTGCCGAGCTCAGATATCCCGAGGTAGAGAAGCTAGCACTGGCTCTAGTTACAACTGCAAGGAAGCTGAGACCATATTTTCTATCCCACCCTATCACGGTATTGACAAATAGTCAAATCGGCAGAATCATGACACAACCCGATGTATCAGGCAGATTGGTCAAATGGACTATTGAGCTTGGCGAGTATGATATTTCCTACCAGCCTAGGACATCTATCAAGGGTCAAGCCTTATCAGATTTTTTCGCAGAGATGATTGGATCCGATCTGGAAGAGGCGTGGAATGTGTATGTTGACGGAGCTTCCAATAACGAAGGGTGTGGTGTTGGAATAGTATTGATCTCACCAACCGGCGAGAAAGTAAAAGCTATGATCAGGTTAGATTTCCGAATATTCAACAATGAGGCAGAGTACGAGGCAATACTAACTGGGCTGAAATTAGCTCGGGAGGTAGGAGCCAGTAGGGTGGTCCTTCATTCAGACTCCCAATTGGCGGCCCAGCAGGTAAATGGAAATTTTGAGGTCAGAAGCGAGAAGCTGGTGGAGTATCTTAAGGCAGTCCAAGAAATGTCTGAAAGTTTCTCTGAATGGAGTATAGTGCAGATACCTCGGGAAGAGAATCAAGAAGCTGATCAGCTAGCAAAATGGGCCACGTCATTAGGGCCCATATGCCGAAGAGAGGTCATTTGCCAAACCGAGCTATTGCCATCAACTCAGATAGCATTAGAGCCTCCCGGCACGGAAAGTTGGATGACCCCAATCATAAAATACTTAAGGAACGCAGAGCTACCTTCGGATAAAAAGGAAGCGAGAAAAGTAGAGAGACAGTCTTTTAGGTTTGCTCTGGTTCAGGATGATTTATATAAGAGGTCTTTTGCAGGGCCTTTGCTCAGGTGCCTAAAGGAGGAAGAGGCTAGGTATGTGCTTCACGAGATACATGAGGGTTGCTGTGGGGATCATTTAGGGAGCCTGGCCTTGGCACAAAAAACCATACTAGCAGGGTACTTTTGGCCAACACTGAGAAGGGATGCAGTAGAAGTCGTAGCAACTTGTGAGGGCTGCCAGAGGCATGGAAGAATCCAACGACAGCCGGCTCAATTCATGAAGTCCGTGATATCAGCTTGCCCATTCGACCAGTGGGGGATGGATATCGTGGGACCTTTCCCCATTGCCCCAAGGCAGAAGAAGTTCCTGATAGTAGCCGTGGACTACTTCTCAAAGTGGGTTGAAGCCGAGGCTCTAGCTCGGATCACTGAGGAGGATGTACTGAACTTTTTGTGGAGGAATATTGTATGTCGGTTTGGGGTGCCAAGGAAGTTGATTTCCGATAACGGGAGACAATTCCAGGGGCGAAAGATGACCACCTGGTGCCAGGAAATGAAGATCATACAAGCCTTCACTTCCGTGGCCTACCCCCAGAGTAATGGACAAGCAGAGGTCACTAACCGATCTATAGTACATGCATTAAAAGCAAGGCTATATGGTAGGAAAGGACTGGGCTGAAGAGCTTCCCAGTGTACTTTGGGCTTATAGAACTACGCCTCGAACTCCTACGGGGGAGACGCCTTTCAGCATGGTTTATGGTTCCGAAGCAGTCTTGCCCGCGAAAATAGGAGCGACCTCGGCTAGAGTCCAAGCTTATGACACTGACAATGACGAACGCCGAGCTCTAGACCTGGATATGATCTGCGAAAAAAGGGAGAGAGCCATGATCAGGATGGAGTCCTATAGAAACAAGGTCATCAAAGCCTATAATAAACGGGTGATGCCTCGGAGTTTTCAGGTTGGAGACCTGGTACTCAAAAAAGTCCAGTCAGCAGAAGTCAGGAAGCTTGACCCTAAATGGGAAGGACCCTATAAGGTTATTCAGAAGGTGGGCTCTGGAGCATACTACCTGGGAGATGCGGAGGGAAAAAAGCTAAAGAGACCCTGTAATGTATTTCATCTTAGAAAATATTATTCGTAGGTGTATATTTCTACGATGTATGAGCTCAAGATACCGAGTTTTGTTTCTGTTTTTAATGAAGTCTTATTCAGAAATGCATGTCAAAACCCTGACTACGAAAGTTATGGTCCGCCCTGACTATAAAAGTTATGGTCCGCCCTGACTACTATAAAGTTATGGTCCGCCCTGACTATGAAAGTTATGGTCCGCCCTGACTACTATAAAGTTATGGTCCGCCCTGACTATGAAAGTTATGGTCCGCCCTGACTATGAAAGTTATGGTCCGCCCTGACTACTATAAAGTTATGGTCCGCCCTGACTATGAAAGTTATGGTCCGCCCTGACTACTATAAAGTTATGGTCCGCCCTGACTATGAAAGTTATGATCCGCCCTGACTATGAAAGTTATGGTCCGCCCTGACTACTATAAAGTTATGGTCCGCCCTGACTATAAAAGTTATGGTCCGCTCTGACTATGAAAGTTATGGTCCGCCCTGACTACTATAAAGTTATGGTCCGCCCCGACTATGAAAGTTATGGTCCGCCCTGACTATAAAAGTTATGGTCCGCCCTGACTATGAAAGTTATGGTCCGCCCTGACTATAAAGTTGTGATCCGCCCTGACCAAGAAAGTCGAGGTCCGCCCTGACTATGAACTCTAGACGGTTCCCTTCACTGTCAATGGTAATTACCATAAACAGAGATCAGATCAGGCAAAAGTAATCTATATGATTCGCCAGTACAGGTCAGTATTGTTTTATACTTATGACTCTGTCATTTCTTCTCAGTTCAGTTAGTAAAATATTCTTCTCAGCTCAGTTAGTAAGATAACATCATAATACAATTTTTCATTAAGTAAAATGGTGCATGAATTACAAGACGTTCCTTCAAAACAAAAAAAAAAAAAAAAAAAGGAGGGGAAGTAAACTTTAAGGAGCCGGGTCAGACATCCGATCTATAAAATCAGAGGGGATGTTATTCACGATGGCCCGCAGATCTAGGAAGTCATCTGGATCTTGATCCTCCGGAGGAAAACCATGAGTCCTAAATTGATCTTTGCAGCCCTCGAAGCCAAGATCCAAAAATCGAAACGCCTTCGCTGCAAGGAGCCTCTTGAACTCCTCGGACTTCAGAAAAGCCTCTTTTCGACCAACTTCTCCAGCGACATATGATTCCAGTTCAGAACGTGCGCGGCTCATTTCAGCTGAAGACTTTGTAAGGGCAATCTCTTTCTCCTCAATAACAGATCGTAGTCGATTGACCTCAGCACGGTATTTTGACAGCTCTGCCTCTACAGTTGTAAGCCGGGCATTGGCTTCATTCGACTCAGCCACAGCAGCTTCAGCCCGGTGTACAGCATCTCGGGCTTTCTTCCTGGCATTTGATGAAGATTGGCCATAGTTGGATCCCCTCCTAACGCTTTCGCGTAACATTAGTAAGCCCTGGATAAGGATAACCCAGTAAGAAGATATTTGCAAGGAGGCAGGTAAGAACAATAAGAATATGTACCGATAAAGCTCGGGATAGCCCCTCCTGGGCCAGAGGTCTCCACTTCATCCCCGCCATGGCTTGTTGATCTGCGCCTGTAGTAATACACTCCAAGATCTCAGCCGGTAGTCCAGAGGGGGCCCCAGTAATCAGACTGGTGGACTGTGTATATTCCACGGGAAGTCCAGGAGAACCTGCAGTCCGAGCCGACTGCGGGCTTTGAATAGAGTCCTGTGACGTTGCAGTCTGTGGTCCTGGAGAGGTGGCCACCTCTCCCGGGCCGAAGGACCAGGGACGTTCTCAGCCCTTTTCCTTTTGAGCAGCGAGTTACCACCACCCCCGCTCTCTTCCGATTGGAGAATGACTATTGGAGCAGCCTGGGAGATAGGAGGCGGCGAGGAAGCTCGCCCTTCAGTGCGGGATTTTGGAATCACCTTTCCTTTCCCCTTTTTCTGGGAAACCATGGCCGAAAGCATCTGATTGAACGACATTTTACCTGTACGGGAATGAAAGACATGAATAGCAAGTTACTAGAAATAAAGTCAGGTTAGTAGAGGACGCACCAGGAGGAGGACTAGCCGGGTAAGAGCTCAGCCTATATCGCCTGAGTACGTCCTCTCGAATTAGTACAGTTGTATCAAATTGTCGACGCCCAATGGCTGACATAACTCTCTGATAAAATATGTCTTCTTTGTATCGATGCGGAAGAGGACGACCCGGGGGAATAGAATCTCTCCAGGCCATTGGGCATGACCAAGGTCTGGGTGGTTTAATAAAGAAAAATGTTTCTTTCCACCCTTTATGGGAGCTCGGGATTTTCTCCAGAAATTTACACGAGGGCCTGGACCCAAAGTAGAACAAACCAGGAAAGGTGGTGTTTTTGACGTGGAAAAAATAATGTAGAAGAGGAGGAGAAAAGGGGAGGTTTAGAGATTGGAACAAGCAGGCCACGGCTGCCATAATCTGATAGGAATTAGGGCTAAGTTGGCTAAGGGAAACGCAGAAAAAGTGGGAAATATCTTGATACAGAGCCGGAATGGGGAAGCGCAATCCACTCCTGATTTGTTCGACAAAGAAGGGGAAGAATCCCGGAGGGGCAAATGAGGACGGTCGCCCGACCTTGGTATTTGAATTTCATGGTCGGGAGGAATGACATGACGACGGAGAAGAGGCTCCGCCTCAGGTGAGATTCGAGAACTAAGAACCTCATACCAGGGCAGCCCAGCCCGAACCAGATCGCGAGGATCAACCTCGAAGTTCTGGGGGGAGGGGTCACGAATAGATGTAGGAAGAACTTGAAGAAGAGGAACGGCAGTAATAATTGGCTCTGCCCGGTCACTCAAGGTCGGAGGGCTCGAAAGCCCCGAGCCCGAGGCATCGGCGGCTGACCCCCTAAGGGCAGCCCCGAAAGTTGAGGATGTTGAGGCAGACATGAAAGAGTAGAAATAATAAGAGCAAGGGTAAAGAACTTACAGAAAAATCCGTGCAAATGGAGCGGAAGGAGGCGAAGAAAGAAAGTGATGCGAATGAAGAATGGGGTTTGATTGATAAGCGTCCAAAAGATTGGGCCACTAGGGCCAGGCCCATTTCAATGGCCAGGATCAAGGGAGTTCAAACGTCTCGGCTGTAGATATTGCCGCGTGGCAGTTATATCAACACATCAACGGTCTTATCTTGCTGACACCCTGTCTTGTCAGGAATTCAAAATTTGAATCTGACAGTACGATTCAGGCCTCGATCCAAGCATAGTCGAGAACAGCGTTACACTAGCTCGACTAGGAGGGGATACTCATGATATCTGGGTATCATGTCCAGCCCAATTCTTGCCCTTACACTAGTATGATCTCGTCCGGAAGTGCTCAGCCCGGAAATAATTGACAGGGGCGGGTTCTGGGGGCCGTTA
Organism: Haberlea rhodopensis; assembly: GCA_907163345.1. NCBI lineage: Eukaryota > Viridiplantae > Streptophyta > Magnoliopsida > Lamiales > Gesneriaceae > Haberlea > Haberlea rhodopensis. The sequence continues at coordinate 4,248,852 of CAJQUN010000008.1, read as the reverse complement.
AGAGCAGGTCGGGGTACATTACTTACACTGATGATCAGCTCGGGATATATGCATGGGTCGGGTGCATTTCAATCAATATGCTCAGCTTAGGGAGTGTCTTCAATCCTACTGGGTTGGACCAGAGAGCGCGGGTTATTAGCCCGACCTTAAACTTTTAGCTTGGCCTCCCCTACAGAGTTCGGGAAGGTACTTTGGATACTAGTGTGGTCCTCTACCCGGGAAATATATACCTGATTTTTGTCTTATTAGGGGACCACTTGCCAAAAGAACCAATCATATAGTGACTAGTGTTTGGAGGGAATATTTTCTGGTATTAATGGAATCCTCTAGGTAGTGCGCAAAAGGCGGTTATGATGTTTTGTCAGTGGTCCCCCCAGGTCCCAGCCAGGCATGATGAGGGCATCTTTTCTCTCACCATTCCATATATATACAGGGGGAATATCAGGTGAAGGAGGAACCGGACTCCCGCAATTTTCAGAGAAACGTGTGTTTTTTACTATATAACAAAGGATCTTGACTTGATCATCGGAGGTATCCAACCGGAGAGCACTCTCCGACCTCCTTCTCATCTTTCCTTTTCAGAATCACTTATTTCTAGTAAGTGAGGAATTATTGTTAACCAAATTAACCCGCTACCCAAAAATCGAGTTAACAGATTTGAAATATGGATTTGAAATGACTTCAATAATTAGGAATTTTTTTTAAAAAAAAAAATTAGGTAAGGGGGATGACTCGAAACCCAAGACCTTTACATTGGGAAATAGATGACAGTCACTAAGACCATTGCATCGTAAAAAAATATCTTAAAATTGAAAATAGAATTAGCCAAACGATTTAAATAGATTTGTATTAAGGATTTGAAATCTGAATCCATCGAATATTTCCATCCAAATGGAGCCCGACAGTCTTTCTTGAAAAAGTGTATTTAAACATGTTTTTGGGGCATCAGATCCAGTTAGCACTTAGCAGTGACCGTGCACCAGCTTTTGAAGGGAAAAAGCACTCCACTCAAACACCATCTTCCTTTATCAATAGAGCGACAAACATCTCAAATCTCATGCAATTTTATCAAACCTTCTCTCCTTTCAAATTTCATCATAAATAAATGATCGACCACCGTTTCTTGGATTGAATTCCCCAAATGATGACCGAGAATGTACTAAATATGGCATTAGAAAATGGTATCATGATCTTCAGCAAGAGCACTTGCTGCCTATGCTACGCAGTGCAAATACTCTTCCAAGAACTCCATGTAAAACCTAACGTCTATGAAAATAGACCGCGAGCCGGAGGGAAAAGAAATCGAGAAGGCCCTGATGAGGATGGGATTCAGTGGGCTAGACCCGCAGTTTTCATCAATGGAAAGATGGTTGGTTCGACTAATGAAGTCATGTCTCTCCACTTGAGTGGCTCGCATGAGCATGTAGTTTAGTTATGATATGTCTATAATTAAGTATTTAGATTGTCAAAATGAATGTATTACTTATCTTGGTTGTATCTTTACTGAAACATTTCATATGTGGGTCGTGAAAGAAGTTGGACAATTTCTTTAGTGGCTATATAACATAATTGCAATATTTTGGAAAAATCGTAAAAATAATTGTGTACGTTTGACTTTTAGTCCAGTAAGTAGTCCAATAAGTTGTATTTTTATTTTTTTTATGTTTTATTGTTCTTTTTCGTTGGAGTGTGCGTTGGATTCATCAATAATATCCAACGCTGAGATTTCATACCAGTAATATTCGGCATCATGTCAACTTTTCCTAATATTTTGGTCTACCATCATTACAATTTGACCAAAAATAGAATGGGTTTGATATATAACTATCGAATACAAATATATTTTATTGTATGATTTTTATATCTGAATTGTTAAAAAATAGAAAGGAATCACTTTCATGATCCAAATACTTGAATGATGGTGGTGTATGTTTGTTAGAGAGTAATACGATCATCTATACGTTACTTTTCATAACCATTACATTTATATTGTTGGGTTTTTGGCCCATTATTCCTTGTTGGGCTTTGGCCCACCTTTCTTATTGCCTATTAACCGAGCCCCATTCCATCTCCCTCTTCACTCTCCCCATCCTCCAGAACCTTCACTCCTCTCCTGTCTCTTCGGCTGGCTTTGACCGTGTCCATTGGAACTTGCTCTCCTTCATGGCTGGACCTCGGTACTCGTCTCCTTCAGTGCTATTAATCAAGGTATTTGTTCCCTGGTTTGAGAAGCCTGAAACCAGAAAATCCTTGGTGTATTTTTTCGTCCCCCCTTTTGTCTTCGTGTCTCTGTTTTCTTTTGTGGTTGACCGAGTGCTTTGTGCTTTCTGTGTGAGAGTGGGTGCACTGTGTGTGTGGCCGTGAGCTTAGGGTGGTGCTCTTGTGGTCCGTGGTTGGTGCTGTGTGCGCCTCGAGCCTTGGTGCTGTGTGCACTGTGTGGCCGTGAGCTTAGGGTGGTGCTGTGTGCGCTGAGTGGTGCTGTGTGCGCTGTGTGTGCTGAGTGCACTGTGTGTTGTGGTGTCTGCCGTGGGTCTTAACCTTTGTGGTTAGTTTTCTGGTGGAGCTGTGTGCTTTGGGCAGTGGTTCGGGTAGTGTCTTCGGGCAGTGTGTGTGTCTCCACCTTTTTGGATTCGATACCTTGGTTCCCCGGTGACGACGTTGAAAGGAAACCCAGCTCGACCTGAGCCCTAATTCCTTACTCTTGTTTTGCATTTCAGTTTATAGTTTGTATTTGAAATTGTATACTGTGATTGCTTTGTTTCTTGATTGCAGGTTATCAATCGACGATTGAAAGCGGAACGAAATCCTTACATATATAATGGTAGTTGAATAGTTCTCACACAACTAATAAGTAAAGTATTTTGGGAGCAGAAAATATATATTTTCTTAATAAAAATTTATTATCTGTTACAGGAGTTCCTTCTTTATACCGAATCTGAACTAGCTTGCTCATGTAGAAGAGTTTGTTGTTGCCACTTTTGGAGGCATATAATGTCTCCAACTTCGTCCAAAGTGTACGAGCATGAGTCTCGTTACAGATATGATTATACACGTTGTCATCGAGATGTACCCGCAGACCTGCTCGTGCTCAGTGTTCCATTCGCCATCTGATCTCTTCTGGTTTAGTCTCGCTGAACACCGGTAGGTGCATCTTGGTGACAAACAAGAGATCTTTCATCTTACTTTTCTAAAGTTGATAATTCGAGCCGTTAAGGTTAATCGTCATGCTTGTACGTACCCCCATCTTTTGTGTCTACTACCAAAGAATTAATCGTTAAAGTCTGAACACAAAAGAAATTAATCATTAATACTGTCTAGAAAGCCTTTTCTGATGTGGAAGTTCAGACTAAGCTGCAACCACAGAGCATACGAGGACTTCTTATAGTATTTGAGAATCTGGGTCTGATACCAGTTGTTGAGGTATCAGAGAAATCAACATATAATTGAGGTAATTACGCAGCGGATATCACAAGCAAATAAGCAACAATTGAACAAGATGAACACCAATATTTATAGTGTCCAAATTGGGCTACGTCCACTCAAGAACCCTCAAGAAAATTATTTTTTTATTGATAACAAAGAAGACAATGGAATTGAGAATACAAAGTATTTCACTTCACTTTCTCTCCACTAATTCTATTCCTTCCAAGGATAAAATCTACTTAAGAAATTCTAACACTCAATCTCACTTTTACATCAACACTTTAATTTGTAGAAAAGGAAAAGATTTGTGTTTTTTGGATGATTTTAGTATGAAGAATGGATGGTTATTTATATGTGGAGATTAGTGAAGAAAACAAAAATTAATACATCATTGCTCATATAATCAAACCCATCAAATTTGACTAAACACAAAACATGTGCTAATTGCTTGTCCAAGTTGTATGTTGAATTCAAAATATGTGTGCTTGATTATTAACATGGAGGCCAATGAGATGTTTTTTTTTATAGATGGTTAGTGTTTATGCCTTCTTCTGGGTGCAATGCAGATACAAGTAGTGCAGAAAATCAGAGTTCATGTTGCTGCGACGTGCTTTCGAATTCAAATATTTGATGCGGGAAAAGCTGCCGACTCAAACAGTAGTTTTGAAAATTTACCAAACTGTTTAGATATTAGTTTTTGAGATTGAATTATTGGACAAAGGTGATTCATTTTACCCATTGAAAAAAGTGTTAAAAGGAAAAAGGAAAAAGAAAGAGCAAATTAATCCCAAGATGGAAACAAAATGGGACTAAGATTTTCTTTAGTTTTCTATTCCTGTTTCGAATTGGGACACAATTTTGTCTTGTTAGATATACGAGTCAATAGTCATGTTCCGTAGTTTCCTATTATTTATGTATAGTTCAAAAGTAAGATGGATGAGCCACATAAATCTCTCTCTTTTATTTATTTTGTATGAATCGAAAACCTGCGGTCACTGTCATTTATGTGTGCACTAGGTAAAATTTTCGGAACACACTCAACCATGAAAGTGTTGATAGGAAAACCGAATTCAGTCACGCCCACCGATTTAGCCAGAGGCAAATTCTCTGTTAGGCTACCAAGTTGGATGTTGTTTTAGAAAGTGTGTAGGCCTATAGGGCCATTAACCACAAATATCACAAACTTGCTTAAAGAAGGCATTGGGTCGTACGAAAATGATATTTGGGACTGATATTTTCCTTGTTCCCAAATGCCTTTTGCCTTGTTATTTGATTGGGTGTTTCTGTGTGAAAAGAATCTTGATACTCTATGATTCTTTAATATACTTGCCTTTATAAAAATGATATTTTACACCACCATGTACAAACCATCATTAATAAGATTTTGCATAAGGATGACATTGGAACGTGTTCAAACTCGAACTCTCATTGACCCATCTCGTCAGAGCGGGTCTGAAACCTGCCTCGTTTTACATTTTTAATTTTTTTTATAATTTAATATTAAATATTCATTTCGCTTATTTGATTGCACAATAAAGTGCCATTGTTTAATTTTATATCAAAACTCATGTGTTCATGTTAAAGAAGTTGGACATTTTGAAGGGAATGAAAGCAAAATAATACGTATTTGGTAGCTTAAATATAGTTTTACAATGCTTATTATAAATATTTACTAGAGAAAAACATGAAATTCAATCACAAAACTCAATTTTTGTGTTTCAAAATTAATTTCTAGCTAAATTTTCATATATACAAAAACCCGGGACCCGGGGCGAGGAGGGTAAACCCACCCCGTTGTCATCCCTAAATTTTTGCATATGTTGGTGTATGAACAAAGTGTGGTTGACAAGATTTTATATGTGTTGGATGGATTGGAACTCACACCCGATGCTAAGAATTTTGCAGAGTATTTTAAAATACAAATGGTTGTGTTTTTCTTATATCTTATTTTAACAACACAGTTGACAATTACTAGAATTTGAAAAGAGTGGAATTTGAAAAGAGTAAAAAAATGTTCACCAATTTTGAACAATCTGTCTAAATTTCTTTAGATTAGCAAGCACACGTGAAAAGGCGATAAGGTTCTTCTCTCTTCTACACACTCTGCTACTAAAGAATTGCTCAACAACTTCTGCAAATAATTTACCAATAAAATCATCGAAGATCCCTTGTTTCTTTTCCAAAAATTGGTGAACCTTGAAAATTTTCACAGTATGAACGGTGTAACGGACCAAGAGAATAACGCCTTTTGTGATTATGAAATGCGTCTCTGCGATTTCTGCAACGAATCAAAAGCCCTTCTGTATTGCCGCGCCGATTCGGCAAAACTCTGCCTGAATTGCGATCGTGAGGTGCACTCGACGAACCAGCTCTTCATGAAACATAGCCGATGCCTCCTCTGCGATACGTGCAATTCTTCACCGGTGTCGATATTTTGCTATTCAGAATCTGTAGTTCTTTGCCAGAACTGTGATTGGGAGACCCACAAAGATTTGAGGTGTATTCATGATCGTCGCCCGCTTGAAGGGTTTAACGGATGCCCTACTGTAAGTGAGCTGCTGAATTTTCTTGGGTTTGAGGATTCGGGGAAGAAAATTTTGGATCTTGGTGATGGGAATGATGAGGGGTGGTCAGATCTGTTGGTTTGGGAGACGCCTTCGATTGTGAGTATCGATGATTTGATCGTGTCGAATGATGATTCTGATTCTGGGCATAGTTTTCAGGCCATGGGGGTGCCACCTTTGCCTAAGGTCCTCTCCTTGCCCAATTTTCTACTTTTTTGGTTAATGTTTCTGATTATGAAGTTTTGATTTTGTTCAATATCATGAGAAGTTTGAAGGTTTCACTAGGTGAGAAGCTTACACTCTTTTACCTTATCATTTTATGTTCTTTGTTTTTAGATTAGGAGGGTCTGTGTTGTTGTATTTCACTGGTTTTCCCTGGTAGTGTAGTTAATTAAGGATGCATACGAGATATTCTCGTATTCTTAATCACTAAATAGCTGCCGTCGAAGCTTAAGTTAGTGATGAGACTTGCAATTAATGCAGTTTATAGAAGATCGTGGCAGCAAGTATAGCAGAAGAAAATAGATAAGAGTACCACTTGTGGCTATAATTTCTTTCTCCAGATAAATTGGTCTTGCTTTTGATCTTTCTTCTGGATTACTGTCCCTGCAAAGGAATCATTGTTACAGCTAATGTTTTGTCTGTTAAAACATGAACCATCTCTATCCGTTTGAGTTTTTACAAAGTCTGACTATCTTTGCAAAGGTGATACTTGATGACTGAGTTTGTGTGCATTTGATGTGGCAGTGTTATCTTTGATCTTTTTGGGGACTTACCATCTTCTGGGGATTTTTTGTGCGTGCTTGTCGTTGTAATCCTATGTTTGAATTGCGTATGTACACTAAGAATTGGAGATTGCATGGGTATCACTTATCAGACTCTGTTCACTTCTACCAATTAGCTTGATATGTCCAATCATACGTTGTTAATAACATGCTGAGATTGTTTACTTCCTAGTTCCTATAGTTAACTTGACCTCTCGTATATTGTTTCTTAATCAGAATCGAAATGCGGCATGTGGTAAATATAAAGAAGAAATACTTTGCCAACTTCGTGAAATGGCGAAGGCAGAACCCAACTTCAGTAGTTGTCTGGAAGACGTCGATTCTCATGTTGGTTTGATATCACAAGCACCCAAAAAGTATCGGTTGATGGACAAGTACAGCAGTCCAGTAATGGACAATAACGCGGAACCGACAATTGTGCCTTCATACGAGGTAATAACAGTCTTCTCTTTTTTGAGATAGATAATCCATAATGGACGACAGTCTTCTTCGAAAGAACGATAGGAATGAAGTGATTTTGCTTTTTATTTGCAGACAAGTGCACATGAGCAGTTTGATTATACTGGTGTGATTCGAGATCAAGGCTTTCATTCTCCCTTCTCGAGTACCTTCATTGAAATGAACCATTTAGTACCCAACAAAGATTCAGATGTTGGCGATTCGGGTACTGCAAATGGCTGCCACGAAATGCAGCTGCAAGTTCTTACAGACTCCAAAATGCTTCTATCCATTTCTAAAGTTGGTACACGAGAATTGAACAGCCAGGAAAGAGACTCTGCAATCTCACGATATAAAGAGAAAAGGAAAACTCGGAGGTAAAAACTTATATGTTATTATGCTGTTATCAGGTTCATCTTTAGAAAACATTTTGTGTCAATTCGTTCTGCAACTTCATTCTTTTCTTGAGTTTCAGCTGTGTTAAAACATGACAAACGAACAATGCTCGAGTTACATGTTAAAATGAAGATTAATGATAATTTAAAATCCCCATCTTTGCATAATCGGCAAGAAATGGTTTCCAATGTTTTAAGTTCCTCATCCTGACCATAACAATAATGTTGAAGGTCTCTGTGCTGAATTCTTTTCTCTGTTGACAGGTATGATAAGCAGATCAGATATGAGTCGAGGAAGGTGCGTGCAGAAGGTAGGACAAGAGTTAAGGGGCGTTTTGCAAAAATGGATAGTTAAAACAAAACGAAGAAAAAGGGCTCCTTTCCCTGTAATGGATCGAAAAGACATCGATAAACTTTATGTGGTGTCTCCCTTCTCAAGGACCAAGGTGAATAGTATCCGTGGGCAAGCATGGACCAACTATAGTTTATATAGGCAAAAGTTTGTGTTTACTTTAAAAGCCTATAATAAGCATGAAACATAGATTTTGTTTCTTCCCCTACTCTTGTGTCTTTGAATGTGCACAATATATATATATATATATATATATATATATATATATATGTTGTATAGTTGTTTTAAATGCATAATGTTATACTTTGAAGATTGATAATTTCCTGTGACCAATTTGTTGGATGTTCATCTACAAAAATGCTGGTGGCTCTGCTGCATAATCACCATGTAATCTTGGTATCGGCTATATATTTTCATCGCAGATTTAGTTATGTACATTTCCAGATGAACCTTTATGAGACAAACAAATAAATCATAGGAATTGGCACGGAGCCACAATACGTTTAGAAGAAAACTCAATTGCCTTGTGAAATTGCTATCAAGAACTTGAAGAACCATCAGGTCTGTAATGGATATCGTTCAAAGTCGCAACATTCTACATGTACACTGTTTATTGCCCAGAACTATCTGCTGATCGTACCAATAATGAATTAATGATACACGACAATTTGTTCGATCAAATATGAATCTGCACCTAAATATTGCACATAACAGATTTAAACACTTGGACGAACAAGTGTCACGACAAATCATAAACCCGCTCCATTCCTAGTGACGCAGCCAAGTGTAAAACTAATCGCCTAAGAAGCTGCCGTTCACGAAAACCTCGAGCCTGCATCTGCATCCATTGTCCAAACAAAACCAGGCATATCCATCCTCTGTCCGGCAACAGTCCTATAGACATATAGTTTCTCGGCAGGGCAGCTATCGGGCCTAGAATCTGGGGGTCCACTCTCGTCTATAACTTCAACATTGAGTTGGGGCATCTTCTGACCGAGTAGCTTGCATGCTCCAAAACTAATCGAGCAAGAAGACATCCAAAGGGATCGCATTGTCTCCAGCTTCCCAGCATTGGCCAAGAGTGCCTGATCCCCGAAAGGGCAGTCCATGATCTCCAATTTCCGAAGACTTACACACCCAGACAACACATGATGTAGGCCCAAGTCGCTATCCCCCGCAAAAGCTATAGAAAGCATCTCCAATTTCTTAGCATGGGTCCCAATATATTCAAATACTTTATCTGTCAGGAGGCCGGAGAGAGAGAGGCGCCTTAGTTCCTTGCAATTTTCTACAATAGCCCCAAAACCATTGTCAAGTGGTTCGAGGGTCAAGTAATCGGGGGAGCGAGGATCAAGAATGCACAGGCGGAAGCGGATCAACTTTGGGCGACTTTTTGCTATTGTAAGTAATGCAGCATTTGACATCTGGCGGCAGAAATATAAAACAGACTGAAGTTTGGGGCAGCCATTGGCTACAGCGACAAGCCCTTTTTCTGTCAAAGATATATTTGGTTCATTTCCAAAAGGATCTGAAGGAAATACACGAAGCTCTTGCAGGTCCTTGCAAGATGCAGCAATGGCTTCAAGACCAATGTCTTCTATGTAATCCAGAACCTGCATAATCAGTTCTTCAATAACTTGACAAATATAACGGGAAAAGGAAGCAAGCATAACAGACTGAAGGTTGCAAATACTAAAAAAGGCAAGGAAACTATAACATATGTTAGGAAAAAGAGGAATGTAGCATAAACCATAAGAATCTTGATACATGGTAGCATCAACATTTTTCTGCCCAAAATGCTCTAATATTTCTCGAACAGTTTTATCACATATTATTATATGAAATTCCAGTAACAAAACAGTATTTTGGATAACTTACCCATAGACGCTGTAGGTTTGGACACTGGCTAGCAAGCTTGATGAGATCCATGCTTTGAATAGTCGCATAACTCAAATTCAAGGAAGTAATTCCAGAGCAAACACAATACATTGCTGGAACATAAGCCGGAACCACATCCCAAAAACCAGACAAGCCTTTGAGCTGCTTGCAAAGTGAAAAGGCATCTCCCAAGTTTGAGAAGATATCCGGGTGAATTTCAGCAAAATAGGCACCTGTACCTAGATCAGTCAACTGAGGAGTATGCTTAAGTAGAATAGGGAGCTTCTCAAGAGGCACAGCACGGTTTAGCCTAAGTGTCCTCAGATTTGGGCATCGTGCAACCAAGCGCTCCAGGGCAGAAAAATTCACCTCTGAACCCAAGCAAGATATATTAAGAGATACTAGTGAGGAATAGTTGTCCGGAAAATGGTTGAGCCAATGACCACTCAAGTCCTCCACTTCACTCTCCCCCAAGTCTAGTTCTCGGAGATTCCTGCATTTCATAATACATCAATGGCTATAATTGAATAGTACTAAAATTATATACAAAAATGTAGCACCGGGCATTTGGCCCTTAACAAATTACAATTGGTGACTCAAGCACCATGTCTCGGCTGATCTCCCGGCAAGGGCAATCATTGTTCGTTAACAATCTCCCTAGTCACTCCAATAACTGCACCAATTTATAACTCGTAAAAATTGAAAATGTGATATTGGCTTTTATATAAATTGTAGGAGTGAATGTTTACGGTTTTGCCAAAAGCTATTGCTATTAGTAATTGTGTCACTCAGTATTCTAAATCATATAACAGCCCAAACTTCAAGCTTTAACCGTTTTCTCGGCAAGGACAATTATTGCTCCCAACAAAAAAACATGTATAAATGCAGAACTTGGCATAACCAAATTTACCTAGGAATAGAAATAACCAAAAAAGACGAAATTTACTGAAAATTTTAGTCAATGTATGAATGTCCGATGTTCAGTGTGTTGAACTGGTTTCACATAATACTATACATAGTGATTAGTGAATTAAGTTGAGATTATAAAACTCACAGACATTGGGCAAGCCATATATGTTACGTAACATAAAAGTAACACAGGTAAACTTTTCTGCCAGAAGGAACGCAAGCAAATGGGATAAAACGAAAAAAAACGAAAAAACAGAGGAAATTTTGTACTTCATTAAATTGGAAAAAAGAGAGAATCTATTTGACAAGCAAACAAAGGGGATTGCACATCAAGCTGAACTACACAAAGAAGCAACCAACATAGAAACATTGCACAAACAAGAATATCATCGTCCTAATTTAAATGGATGTAAGACGGAAGATAACACAATAATCGCTTATAATCGACAGCATGTTTAATCAAGAACTGTGAGCATCAAATGGTACATAAACGGACAATTCTCACCGCCAATGGGAAAAAACCAACTCAGAGCGATGAAAAAAAAAACAGCATTCAGTGCTCGCTCATGTACTTTCCAGGAAACCTCACAAATGTTAAAATGAAACAACAAACAAAATGAATCGTGAATCATAATTTACTTTCTAAAGCTAAGAATAAAAAAGTAAAACTTTTACTCCACCGATGCGTTATTCATTTCTCAATGACCATGTACTATTAAATTACTACAAATCTCAAATTTATCAACCCGTCGCAACCAAATTGTGAGTTAGTTAGAATACACCTAAAGTTCCCACCGCCAATGGGAAAAAACCAACTCAGAGCGATGAAAAAAAAAAAACAACATTCAGTGCTCGCTCATGTGCTTTCCAGGAAACCTCACAAATGTTAAAATGAAACAACAAACAAAATGAATCGTGAATCATAATTTACTTTCTAAAGCTAAGAATAAAAAGTAAAACTTTTACTCCACCGATGCGTTATTCATTTCTCAATGACCATGTACTATTAAATTACTACAAATCTCAAATTTATCAACCTGTCGCAACCAAATGGTTAGTTAGTTAGAATACGCCTAAAGTTCCCAATCCACCAAAACACAATAAAAAAAAAATTATCATCATTACCACGTGTTTCGCTTAAAACCAAACAAGATGCATCCAATATCGAGTAAAACAAAAAAAAAAGGAATAAAAACAACTCGAATAAAAAAAGTAATACTTAACAAAAATGCATTACGAATATATCACCTGCAATTTGCGGCGATAGAAGCGAGACCTTCGGTGGTGAAGCCTTCACATGAAGACAGCACCAATAACTTGAAATTCTTAAACGATTTCGAGATCATCTCCAGGCTTTCATCACCCACAACCATCCGCTTGAGCTTAATCTCCTCAAGAAAGGGATAAGCACTAGACATGGCGACGATCCACGGGTGCACGAAACCACCCCAACCCTCCGGCACGAGGTTAAAATCCGCGAAGTGCGGCTTCCCCTTCAGCTCCACCGACCGCACGTCGGGGAACCTCCGGATCATGATCTTCGGCGTCACGGCGTAGCAATTTCCAATGAAAATCCTCCTCCGGCACCACCTCTCGATCTCGAACCACGACTTGCAAACCAAGGAAACCGCGTTCCGATCTTTATCGGAGCTCAGGAACGATAAAACGTGCTCCAGAACTTCCTCAGGCAACGCGTACGCCATGGAAACCGCTGTAAACTGTGCCCTAGATCTAAGGGTTTTGTAGATAGAGAGAGTGGAGAGAAGAGGGACAGCACAGATGCTACGAATGACCTGTAATAACTTATTATAGATCAGATATGGTCTTTTTTATATTATTCAAGGGTTCCATTTTAACTGGTGAGGTCAGGATTTAACCAGGGTTCTTATATAAACGGCAGGAAGATCAACACAGCTGTGAGATTCATGGAGCCGTTAGATTTAACGGCGCAGGCCATTGTCTCCATACGGCTCACGGCAAGTAATTTTGGATTATTGTGATTGAGACCCGATTTATACTTTATTTTGATCCATAATTAGAGGATCATGATTTTTTTTATTAAAAAAATATTTAATATAATTAAAATTATTATATATTACTTTATTTATTACTAATTATTATTGTGGACTGTGAGTAACAACTATATTTAATAGGGCGGCAATCAAAATGTAACTTTGGATTGTTATTTTAATACATTTTATGTTATTTTTGATTAAAGTTAGAAAATAATCAAAAGCATTGAATTTTTGCTATTAAAATAAAAAAATAGTTTAATTAATTTTAATTTATTACAAAATTGGCACCACATAAGTTAAATGAGTCAAACGCATCTCATGATTTGCTTCTCTACTTTTGCTTTTACTGCTGTTTTTTTAGCGAAGTAATAGCAGAAGCAAGGAAATCAAACACCCAGAATCTGCTCTTATTTTATATCTAAAAAGCAGATAATCATTTTTGATAAGCAATCCAAAACACTCTCGTAGGCTGTTATCTGGTGATTTGACCCGTTTTTATCAACAATAATTTCTGGTAGAGTGATAAGCGTCCAACACTATATATTTTTATAATTTGAAAGTGTGTGTTATACAAATTAAATATTGTCTGAACATAGTATAGAATTTCGTCATATATTAAAATATATATCATTTGATCAATGATTTATAAAAGATGATGATGGTTATTATAATAACAATAATAAAATACAGGATTGTTTATTGAACCTGGATGGATTCATAGTGTTCCGGCACTATCTTAGTTATGGTAGTGTGGTTTTCGGAGTTTTTATTACTAGACCGTTTTCTGATCACACATTTACTAGTTGTCTATTTGTCAGTGCCCTAATTTGGTGGTTGTTTTTTCTTTTGTATTTGAGATGTTTAGTCGTGTCTGGGCTAGTTCTAGTATAACCTGTTTTATCTATTAATATAATATATGTTTAAAAAAAATTACCGGATTTTATTTATGAAGCCCACACTTGGTTCTCTCGGCCCCGCGAGTGGAAAACGTCTTATTCCCTTGCAAATCATATAATAATGATTCTAGGGTTTTGTAAGAAGTTGAGCTAGTGGCATATAATCCCTTTATCGTTTGTCAAATAGGTAAATTATCCTCATGTGATTTGAAAATATGCATTTTACACCCATGTAGTTTATTAAATAGGCAGTTTACCCCATATGATTTGAAAATATTTATTTTACACCCCTGTGGTTTGTGAAAGTAGGCATTTTACCCCCTTATAGTTTGTGAATATGTCTGAAATACACCCTACACATAGGGGATAAACTGCATATTTTGTAAACCACGGGGGGTAAAATGCCTATTTTTACGAATTTCGCAATGAGGTAAAATGCATATTTTTAAACCATATGGAGTAAACTGTCTATTGTGTAAACCACAGGGGGTAAAATGTCTATTTCAAACCACATGGAGGTAATCCGCCTATTAAAAAAACCATGGGATGTAATCTGCCAAAAACCCGTAAGAAGTTAGATTTAAATTTCTATTGGAAAATCGAATTATTATTTTATCATGGATAGTGCACATGGGATTAGTACCCATACGTAACGTAAGCATATACATTATGCAACAAGATCTTTTTTTGTATATAAATGTCAACTTAATAATGGATTTGGTGCATATAATCTGGTGCTATGTATTGGATGAAGACCCTTACATTGAAATCCATGTCTTCTAAAGTCATAATTCATGGGCGGAAGTCTATCCAAGATAAGAGTCGCTACGAAATCAAATTCGCAGAAGAGGAGTTTGTATTATGGACAATAGCATTTTGTGCAAAGAGGTAGAGGAAGATGGATGGCATCTTCTTTGCCCGTGCCTTGTCTCGTACCAAGTTTGGGGAGAATATATCAAGTGGCTTGGAGTTCATTCCATACAACATCAAGAGCTAGGACTCCAACTTCATCAACATGGTGGGATGTGACGGCCATGTATCACTAAAGAAAATTCGACTCTCATTTTGTCGTGCACAATTTGGAACATTTGGAAGACTAGTGATGTCACCAAAAAGTGTGATCTTTAATAAATGTCGTGCGATGATGCAACAAACGATTTATCTTCTATAAACTGAATTGAACCGCTCCAAAACATGTCTGTATATCAAAGAAAAAGGGTAAGATGACTCCGCCCGTAGGCGAAGCCACTCCGACGCTCAAGTCGGTATAGATTTCAATGAAAAGTATTGAAATTGCAGAGTTTGCATAATATGAAAGGCGAATTATGAAAGACATAAGCAATAGCGTGTAAGTATTGCGTAAGTGAACGTACATGAATGAGGGTTATGTGCCCTCTATTTATAGATGTAGAGATAGAGTCTCAATCAATATAGAATAAGAGTTCTAGTCAATCTATAATTGTAGATTTCTAGTCAATCTGGGAGAAGAGTTCTAGTCAATATGAAATAGTATTGTATATGGCAACTTGATCCATGTCTATCCCGAGAATATTGAGAGATGTCTTCCAAAACCCTACAACTCCTTGATTAATCAGATTGGGTCGGTTAAACCCATTAGGTAGATCAATCCCCCGTCGAGGGATATCAACTAGTAATAAGATCATTTCAAAGATGTAGACTTTTCGGTAGGATTAGTGGTTGACATATGATAAATCATTACTTTGTAGTGACAAGTAAAATATGTCTTATCAAAAAATAATAATATTAAATCCTTCAATTTTTATATTTCAGAGTGGAAGAAGAAGAGTTCAAAATGTTTACGTAAAGTGCAATTTGAACCAAGCAACATTATTGGTCGAAAAATCAGCATTGATAACGACAAATTAAGGGTGGGCAATGGCACCATTAGCATCATAATCTTTTAATTTAATTATAATGTCTGCATTAATCCAAGTGTAAACCATTGATTCTGCACATTTTTTTTCTTATTTTATTTTAATAAAAATATTAAAAATATTGGGAACGTGTGATTGCAAATATTTCGATACTTTAAATCATTATCGTACGTACTTCCCAAAGTAATATTTTGTAAACTATAGTTAATGATTGATTTGTTGTAGCATCAAAAGGAACGAGATCTTCTTAGAAAAATATGATGTTATCCGCACTGAATATATCAACAATTGACATCGTATTGACATAAAATATTTCATATGAAATATGAAATATCACACATCATCGGTGGTGATGCTTATGAGATCAGAACAGATGATAGAGCAGATGTTATTGACTTGTCGATCTCTATCGCCACTGCACTGCTGGATTAAAGGATAATTTCCTAAGAGTTCTGGTATCCTTATTTTAGAAAGGTTTCGTCATGGCTTTGCCCTAATACGTGAACTTCCTCACCTGAGTGAACTACTTTACCTTGTTTTTGAACCTTTTACAATGACTTTCCGCGTATTGAATGCATCTTCTCTGTTGGGATATCATCAAACTAACCCTACGATTGATGGGTTTGAACTCAAAATATTAGGCACAAATGGATGTATTTGAAATAAATTAAAAATAATATTTCAATATAATATGTATAGTTTTATCTATTAATAATATTTGGCACATGATAATATAGGGTAATTTTATGTAGAGATTATAATAATATAGGATTACATTTTATAATGGTTTTTATTAATGTTTTTTTGTGATAACACTAGGGCATAATATAACTGGTTCTAGTAATGAGCAGATAATTACAATCTAAGCGTGGTGAAAGACCATTATGTTACAACACGATTTCATAAAAGTTTTTCTCATTGGTTAAAATTGACTTATTTGGGTGAGGGTATAATGGGAAAGATCCAATGGTGAAAAGAACATTATCTTACTAATGAATTTATCAAGTATGCATCGAAATCATGTCGGAACGACAATCAAGTGGAGTCAGAGTAGCCGAATGATCAGCAACAGTATCAATCATTTCATGTCAGTTGAACTGATTTCATCTGAGGATTAGCAAATCTAATATATATTATGTCAGCGGGATGGTCAGCAGAGCTTAACAAGAGAAGACTACTTTACTGATAAGCATATTTGAATCCAAACCTATCTCGCTGAACATATGAAGATCAGTTAATACCTCGCTAACAAAATAAATCAATTGAGTATTCAACTCAATTGATACATATGAAGACCAACTGAGCAATACTTGGAGTATAAAAGACAACATTGACAATAATCAAGCTCATAACTAGTAGGTTAACCAGCAAGGTAAAAAAAATAACATAATTGCAGATAGCCAATAAGCCAATAAGATCGTTAGAATGTCACACAAAGTACAAGAAGAAACATGATTCATATATACACTTTTCACCGGAAATATTAATGTATCTAAAGGGCAAAACGATGTCAAAGGATATATATTTCTACACTAAGATTCAGGAGACAGATCGACAGTGAATGCATCAAAGTCAACCAAATGGGAACCAATAAGAATATCAACTTAGTAGATAACATACCCCTAACAATCGCACGAATGTTGAATGTATTATCCGATCACTTTTAGGATCACACATGTGACTCAAACACTCTATTGATTGTATTCGTGAGCTTAAGTGTAAAGGGTAATTTGTGCAACTATGAAAGATTATTGTCTACAGAGAATAGTGGAGATGGATCAGATAAGTTAGGAACTAGGAGTCTAAACTAATATGGGTTTGTACAACCAAATGTATGAATCAAAGTCTTCTAGTGCATCTTTCTATTCAGAGGAAGAAATGGAGACGTAAAAGTATTACATCACCATTGAACTTCCATGAATAAATCCATGTGCATTTTATTTTCTCTTTATTTCATTTGCTGATTATTTGAATGTTTTTACTATGATGTTTTTATCTTGTTCAACCAATTACAGAGCGTGTTAATTTGAATGCATTTCATTCATCGTTTGGTTATTATAACCAATTGCATCGAGAAATTAGATCGAATTTTGTTATTATAACCAATCTCAATATAATTTCTCGGTGTAATTACTTCAAGAATCATAGTTATTGTTGTTCAATTGACTGAACTCAGCTAGATGGGCTTTTGTAGTCATATTTAAATGGCTCTATTTCTTCAAAACAACTGTACCACCAGTTGGCCCATAAAGTGAACTCATTGGTTCCCAAAAGTAAGTAAATAAACCAAGTCCCTGGAGGCATTTGGGTAGGTAATATGCTCGAGCTGATATATTCTAAAATACCAACTACAGAATATTGAGTTAAGTGTCGTTTTATGTGATAAATGCAATAAGATAACACGACAGTTCAAACAAAATTAATATGGTAAAAAAGTCAAGCCTAATTTGGTAATGAATTGCTGACTTTTAATGCATAGTGAAGACATGAAATTGTCCAAAGGAGATGCTTCTTGTTTACTGTTTACGATACATCACAAGAAAAACACAAAGACCAAACACTTGGAGGATAAACTTGTTTTTCTTTTTAGTGGGGGACGAGCAATTTTTTTTTTCCGCGCTTATGAACTCGAACTCGAGTTGCTCCCAAAAGGTTATATATATATAATGTGTAACTACCTTAGTGGTGTTGGGATATGCCCTAAGACAACTCATTAGATGATTGATTTTGGCATACAATGTAATATGATTTTATTAATGACAATTCATTATTATATATTATTCCAGTATCTGTGTAATATGAATAAATATATATTAAACACCCTTAGAATAAAATTGTATTATTCTTAAATATTGTCCATAGTCAAGTATAATCATGAATTAGGATAATGATAATGCATTGAGACTAGTATGTGTTGATTGATGAATATGGATGTGAGATATCGAATCAACACATGGGTACATGTTAGAGAACTATGTACTGGACAGACCCACCATGAGAATGCCAAATGGAAAGCAATTCTCATAGTGATAATATTGTATGTAATCCTTACGACTTGAGATCCCCAGAAATCCCAACATAATAAGTAGTGTATCTTGATATTGTCAAACGTTACATGTAACAGGGCAAACTATAAAGATAATCATTGGATACACTACGAACTATGTAGAGAGATGTTGAGTGATCAAGATAGGATTTGTCTGTAAGGACCCTAGTTCCTTAAGTGCGGATTAAAGGCATAATTAGAGCTAACATAAATTATCAGAGTAAAATAATCGTGTTGAGACTATGAGCCATAAGAGTTACAAGCCAAAATAAGGACCGTCAATGGATTAATTACACTTCCAATCAAAATAATGAATGTTATCCACTATAGTTTTACACTACTCCTAGAGTAGACACTATAGAAAAGTAATCCTGTCCTTTCTTTCCCAAAAGTGTTCTTCTCAAGCTCACCGCCTCAACCCGTCTTAGCCCTTCTATCATGCCAAAATGTACTTATAAGGACAACCCCCAAACACGAGCAATGATATCATTCATATGCAACACAATATGAATATAAAGCGTAAATGCATAAATCATAATAAAACACTTCCTGTTTTCCCCATGCATTTTAAACGCTTCCAGTTTGGTTGTCCCTGTACCATAACTCATGAGTATAATCAACAGATTATTTAATGGTCTACACATGTCATGACACAATACCATCTCATCAAAACCAAATACCAATCACCAACCATAGTCTGTCCATCACAATGTATTTTAATGCCCCTCGCTTATTTACATATAGGCGGCATAGAATAACCTCGCTTCAATGGACATGCGGCGCTCCCACCCATCGCTTCACATTGAGCGGCAAATATTCTTTCCTCGCCCTATATGATAACCACGCTCAAATGTGACATGCGGCGCTCCCACCCCTCGCTTCACATTTAGCGGAAACGAACCAAATAGCGGCAAGCATTAAAATCATCAAGGGATGACCACGACTCATGGGATGTGCACCAATAACCATCATATGCATATACAATCATCATGCATAATTCAACATGTATTTGCATCCACAATGCATAATTCCACATATACTCGCATCCACAATGCACAAACAAAGAGTATATTAGATACATGTACCGTTGGGTGCCCGTACGTCCTCTACGTACCTTTCCAAAAAGTAGGATGTGGTAGGACTTCAATTCCTTGGCTGTGTCGCCACCTGTGATGGTTCTACACATTCACACAAATCAATATTAGAACCCAATAATAGTCCGATACCAAAAATCCTACAATAAAATCCAAAAACATCATAATTTGTGACTCGCGATCGATCGCGGCAAAGGGCCGATCGATCGCGAGATCACACTGCCCGAACATCAATTTTTATTCTTTCGGCGATCGATCGCCACCCTCGCCGATCGATCGCCCAAATGTGGCGGTCGATCGCCATAAGCTTCTGGAGCGTACTGCCTCTTCGCGATCGATCGCCAAAAACGGGCGATCGATCGCCGAGCCCTGTGTCGAAAAATCGCCATTAATGCTCCAAAACTCCATTCCAACCCATACCAACTCCCCTACCAACAAACAAATAACATTAAACACACAATAACCTTCCATAAACACTTTAAACATCTCAAAAAGTCAACATTCAACCAAAACCACAACAACCCAAAACAAACCCATTTTAAACCATTTCAAATCCAATCCAAACACAACAAAAATGACATGGAGGCATCCATACCTCTTGGGGACCTCAAATCTCCCAATAAACTCCACAAATCAAGGTTTTTGGAATGATTTCTCTTTACCCCTAAGCTCAAACTCGAAAATGAGGAGGGAAGGGTTTGTGGGAAGTGATTTTGGGGAATTTAGTAAAGTGTTTTGGTAAAGGTGGGGGTAGAGGTTTTAAAACAAGTCCAATTGTATCCCCACAACTAACATGATGTATTAAACATCCCAACATGATATTTAAAAAGGCATTTCATCAAAATGCATCATAATCACAATTAAACTCATGCTTTCCATTTAATTGATAATCATAACAAATAAATCATGCTAATATACAATTCTCCCATCATGCACAACATGTACCCTGAAATGCACTCCCGGGTCACCCTTTCCATGTGACCATGCATTTCCATAAGATAAATAAATCTAACACATAATTAATTACCACCATAATTAATCATATAAACACAATTAATGCCCAAATTGCAATTAATCATTTCGGGGATATCACAATACTCCCCTACTTATAAGATTTCGTCCTCGAAATCACATGCACTTACCCCCAAAAGAAACTAAACATAATCACATACCAGAGAATAGTTTCGGGTAGTGCTGCACCATATGCCGCTCCGTCTCCCACGTAGCCTCCTCGACACCCCTGCGATCCCACTGAACCTTGATCATAGGTATCACTTTGTTCCGAAGTCTACGGTCTGCTCGATCCAGAATTCTAACAGGCCGTTCCACATAAGACACATCGGATTCTAACTGAACCTCAGAAGGCTGCAACACATGAGATGGATCCGGCTCATACTTCCGCAGCATCGACACATGAAACACATCATGTATACCAGATAAAGAAGGTGGCAGAGCTAGTTGGTAAGCTAAGGTGCCAATGCGCTGTAAAATCTCGTACGGTCCAACATACCTCGGAGACAGTTTTCCGCGCATCCCAAATCGCACAACGCCTCTGAAAGGCGAGATCTTCAAAAAGACCTTATCTTCCAACTGAAATTCCAACGGTCTCCGCCGTTTATTCGCATAAGCTGCCTGTCTGTCCTGGGCTGCTTTCATTTTCTGTCTTATCATCTTTATCTTCTCTTCCATCTCCCGAATCAACTCCGGTCCTCCGACCGATTTGCGGTCCAAATCATCCCAATACAAGGGTGATCTACACCGTCTGCCATAAAGAGCTTCAAAAGGAGCCATCTGAATACTCGTCTGGTAGCTGTTATTATAAGAGAACTCTACCAAGGCTACCGAATCCTGCCAAGAGACATCGAACTCCAATACACAAGCTCTCAACATGTCCTCGAGCGTCTGGATAGTACGCTCGGTCTGGCCATCCGTCTGAGGATGATAAGCAGTGCTCAATCTAACTTCAGTTCCCAAAGCTGACTGAAGACCTTCCCAAAAATGAGACGTGAATCGTGGATCTCGATCCGACACTATGGAAATGGGGATCCCATGCAATCTCACCACATCTCGAATATACAACTGCGCCATCCTCAAAAAGGTGAAAGTCATGCTATAGGATGAGCTACCTTAGTCAATCGATCCACAATCACCTAAATAGCATCAAAACCCGAAGCACTCCTCGGCAGGTGAGTCACGAAGTCCATGGAAATGTGTTCCCACTTCCACTTTGGTATCTCCAAGCTTTTCAACTCGCCACCAGGTCTCTGTCTCTCTGCCTTAACCTGCTGGCAGATCAAACGCCTCTTAACAAAAGTGACGACATCACTCTTTATTCTTTTCCACCAAAACTGACCACGCAGATCTTTATACATCTTCTTCCCGCCTGGGTGGATGCTAAGTCTGCTACTATGAGCTCGCTCCAAGATCCCTCTACGCAACTTCGGCGTACTCGGAACCACCCAGCGGTTACCAAATCTCAAGGATCCGTCATCGGCCACTCTGAATTTCGTTGGCTGACCAAGATGTACTAAAGATAACCACCTCTGAACCTCATCATCTGGCCTCTGAGCTCTCCTGATGTTCTCATAGATATCTGGCTCAGCCAATAAGGTCGATACGTACACTGGTGATGCATCTATGTCAAAATCATAGCCCAGATGGCAATAGGAGGTCATCATAGCCGACAAATGGATGACGTCCTCAGCAGAACTCCTCACTTTCCGGCTCAAGGCGTCTGCTGTCAAATTAGCCTTTCCAGGATGGTACTCAATCTCACAATCATAGTCCTTGAGTAAGTCCATCCACCTTCTCTGCCTCATGTTCAGCTCCGCCTGAGTGAATAAAAACTTGAGGCTCTTGTGATCCGTGTAAATGGTAAATGAAGTACCATACAAATAATGTCGCCAAATCTTCACGGCGAAGATGATAGCCGCCAATTCCAAGTCATGGACTGGGTATCTGGTCTCATGCGGCTTCAACTGCCTTGATGCATAAGCTACCACATGCCTATCTTGCATCAGTACACACCCAAGGCCCTGAAGTGATGCATCGGTATACAAAACAAATCTGGAGTTTTCCGAAGGAATCACCAATACTGGCGCCGTCGTCAACCGGTGCTTCAACTCCTAGAAGCTCTCCTCACAAGCTTCTGACCAAAAGAATGGTACTCCCTTCTGGGTCAACTGTGTCAACGGCTTGGCAATCTTCGAAAATCCCTCGACAAAGCGTCGATAATAACCGGCCAAACCCAGAAAACTCCGTATCTCAGGTACAGAAGTGGGTGCAGCCCACTCCATCACAACTTCAATCTTCCTGGGATCTACAGATATCCCGCTGCTCGATATGACATGCCCCAGAAACACTACACTGCTCAACCAAAATTCACACTTGCTGAGCTTGGCATACAACTGGTGGTCTCTGAGAATCTGGAGCACTGTCCTCAAGTGTTTCACGTGCTCTTCCTCGCTCCGGGAATAGATGAGAATGTCGTCGATGAACACGATGACGAACTGATCAAGATACGGCTGAAACACTCTGTTCATCAGACTCATAAAGACCGCTGGAGCATTCGTCACGCCGAACGGCATCACTAGGAACTCATAATGTCCATATCGAGTCCGAAATGCTGTCTTCTGCACATCCTCCTCTCTGACTCGAATCTGATGGTACCCGGACCTAAAATCAATCTTGCTATAAAGTCAGGTACCTTGCAACTGATCAAACAAGTCATCAATCCTTGGGAGAGGATATTTGTTCTTTACTGTGGCTTTATTCAGTTGCCGGTAATCAATGCACAATCTCATCGAACCATCCTTCTTCTTCACAAAGAGAACCGGTGCGCCCCATGGCTATATCCCTTGTCAAGGAGTTCCTGCAACTGCTCCTTCAACTCTCTCAACTCTGCCGGTGCCATCCTGTAAGGTGCACGAGAGATAGCGGATGTCCCCGGTAACAACTCGATCCCAAACTCAACTTCTCTAGCCGGTGGGAAACCTGGGATCTCTTCTGGGAATACATCAACAAATTCTGCCACCACTGGTACATCCTCAACTCTCAATTCTTTATTCTTCCCAGACGTGTCCATGGCATAGATGAGATAGCCCGTGTGGCCACGTTCCAACAGCTGAGTCATCTTGATTGCTGAAATCAACGGAATCTTCGCACGAAAACCGTTGCCATAAAAAGTCCACTGAACTCCCAAATCAGATCTGAACCTCACTGTTCTCTGCCGGCAATCTACCATTGCCTGATATCTGTTCAGAATTTCAATACCCATGATGCAGTCAAAGTCTGACATGCCCAACACAATCAAGTTTGCCTTCAACTCGTTGCCCTCAAAATAAATGAGGCAATCTGCCATAAACTGATCAGCAACGACATTTCTTCCAGTGGGTGTCGAGACCATGAGAGGCGTGGGTAAAGAAGACGTGTGCATATGGTGTCTTTCCACAAAGCCCACAGATACAAAAGAGTGGGAGGCACCTGTATCTATCAAAATAAAAGCAGGGTACGTAAATAAATGACACATACCGGCGATCACCTCCTCTGGGGCTGCCTGCGCCTGCTCTCTGGTCAGTGCATACACCTGTCCCTGGGACGGTCCCACTGTTTGACCTCCCGATGGTCGAGGCACAAACTGCTGCCTCTGGTGTACTGTCCTGTCATCAAATCTCGGCCTGTTGCCCTGAAACTCTGACTGTCCTCCCCGGGTGGGGCAATACCGAGAGATGTGGCCCATCTTGCCACAGCTATAACAGGCAGGGCACTTACTCGAAGAATGTGGTCCTCCACAATTGTCGCACCTTGGCTCTCCCGGCCTATTTCCTTGCGTAGGCCCTCGGTTGGCTGACCAATTGTTCTTCTTGCCCTCCGGCTTCTTCCCAAAGAATTTCTTCCCACCGAACCGTGAAGATGAAGTGGCACCACGAGGTTTAAATGGTTCTCCTCGGGGGGCCTCAAGCTGTCGGCAGCTTGTCTTTGTTGTGGTACTTGTGGTGGCATAGTACTAGGATAAGCTCCAACTCCAATCTCCGCAAGCTCTGCTCTTGTGAGAGCATCATCAAAAGAAGTGGGGTTATTAGTAATAACCCGGTCAAAGAGCTCCGGTCGCAACCCCTTCATAAAATTTCTCATCTTTGCGTGTCCATTGGTGGCAATGTGGGGAACATACCTCAGCAACGAGGAATACTGCATGGCATAATCTGACACTGTCATGCTCCCTTGTTTCAAACTTGCAAACTCGTCCTCCTTCGTCTGTCTCGCCGCTGCAGAGAAGTACCAGTTCAGAAACCGGGTTCTGAAGAGTGTCCAATCAATCACAGCACCCTGTGCTCTCAGTTCCATTACCGTGCTCCTCCACCACATCAAAGGTTTCTTTGCCAACTGGAACTACGCCAGCCTCAGCCAAGCTGTAACAGCACAAGGAGCTGATACAAATATCTGCTCAAGTCTTTCTAGCCACTCCTCAGCCTCCTCTCCTGATTCTGTTCCCTCAAACCGGGGCGGGTGGTAAGACAGAAACTGAGTCAAGCTGACCTCACAAGGTAGTAATAACTGAGCCACTGGTGCCATGCCTACAGCTGGTGGAGGTAGAGGGTTTTCCTGACCAATACTAGCGTTCACGCTCCCAACATCGCCGACCTCTTCATTAAGGTTCCACGCATTCATAGCAGCCATGCTGTAACACAAAGGTTAACAACAATTCCAAAACAAATATATATGTTATGCCGTTAGATAACAGGAATGGTAATAAGCATGTTAGTATAACAGGATATACATCAATATGCACCACATGCATAAACATGCTTCAAATGTAAGCACCTAGCCAATAATGCTAAGGCTACCCTTCTCTCGTTCCCGGGTTCTCTAACCACTGCTCTGATACCACTAATGTAAGGACCCTAGTTCCTTAAGTGCGGATTAAAGGCATAATTAGAGCTAACATAAATTATCAGAGTAAAATAATCGTGTTGAGACTATGAGCCATAAGAGTTACAAGCCAAAATAAGGACTATCAATGGATTAATTACACTTCCAATCAAAATAATGAATGTTATCCACTATAGTTTACACTAATCCTAGAGTAGACACTATAGAAAAGTAATCCTGTCCTTTCTTTCCCAAAAGTGTTCTTCTCAAGCTCACCGCCTCAACCCGTCTTAGCCCTTCTATCGTGCCAAAATGTCCCTACAAGGACAACCCCCAAACATGAGCAATGATATCATTCATATGCAACACAATATGAATATAAAGCGTAAATGCATAAATCATAATAAAACACTTCCTGTTTTCCCCATGCATTTTAAACGCTTCCAGTTTGGTTGTCCCTGTACCATAACTCATGAGTATAATCAACAGATTATTTAATGGTCTACACATGTCATGACACAATACCATCTCATCAAAACCAAATACCAATCACCAATCCATAGTCTGTCCATCACAATGTATTTTAATGCCCCTCGCTTATTTACATATAGGCGGCATAGAATAACCTCGCTTCAATGGACATGCGGCGCTCCCACCCCTCGCTTCACATTGAGCGGCAAATATTCTTTCCTCGCCCTATATGATAACCACGCTCAAATGTGACATGCGGCGCTCCCACCCCTCGCTTCACATTTAGCGGAAACGAACCAAATAGCGGCAAGCATTAAAATCATCAAGGGATGACCATGACTCATGGGATGTGCACCAATAACCATCATATGCATATACAATCATCATGCATAATTCAACATGTATTTGCATCCACAATGCATAATTCCACATATACTCGCATCCACAATGCACAAACAAAGAGTATATTAGATACATGTACCGTTGGGTGCCCGTACGTCCTCTACGTACCTTTCCAAAAAGTAGGATGTGGTAGGACTTCAATTCCTTGGCTGTGTCGCCACCTGGGATGGTTCTACACATTCACACAAATCAATATTAGAACCCAATAATAGTCCGATACCAAAAATCCTACAATAAAATCCAAAAACATCATAATTTGTGACTCGCGATCGATCGCGGCAAAGGGCCGATCGATCGCGAGATCACACTGCCCGAACATCAATTTTTATTCTTTCGGCGATCGATCGCCACATTTGGCGCGATCGATCGCCACCCTCGCCGATCGATCGCCATAAGCTTCTGGAGCGTACTGCCTCTTCGCGATCGATCGCCAAAAACGGGCGATCGATCGCCGAGCCCTGTGTCGCGAAAAATCGCCATTAATGCTCCAAAACTCCATTCCAACCCAAACCAACTCCCCTACCAACAAACCAATAACATTAAACACACAATAACCTTCCATAAACACTTTAAACATCTCAAAAACTCAACATTCAACCAAAACCACAACAACCCAAAACAAACCCATTTTAACCATTTCAAATCCAATCCAAACACAACAAAAATGACATGGAGGCATCCATACCTCTTGGGGACCTCAAATCTCCCAATAAACTCCACAAATCAAGGTTTTTGGAATGATTTCTCTTTACCCCTAAGCTCAAACTCGAAAATGAGGAGGGAAGGGTTTGTGGGAAGTGATTTTGGGGAATTTAGTAAAGTGTTTTTTTTGGTAAAGGTGGGGGTAGAGGTTTTAAAACAAGTCCAATTGTATCCCCACAACTAACATGATGTATTAAACATCCCAACATGATATTTAAAAAGGCATTTCATCAAAATGCATCATAATCACAATTAAACTCATGCTTTCCATTTAATTGATAATCATAACAAATAAATCATGCTAATATACAATTCTCCCATCATGCACAACATGTACCCTGAAATGCACTCCCGGGTCACCATTTCCATGTGACCATGCATTTCCATAAGATAAATAAATCCAACACATAATTAATTACCACCATAATTAATCATATAAACACAGTTAATGCCCAAATTACAATTAATCATTTCGGGGATATCACATTGTCCCTCCTATATAACATGAGAAGTGTTTGGGCCCTTGATCAAGTGAGACTAAAATGCATGGTCATGCTCGAATGAGTCGATATGTGATATCGAGCTTATTCGTTTAGTCTAGTCTACTCAGGGATCAAGAAATAAAAGATTGAACTATACGAGTATGACTTATTCCATGACTCGTGTTTAATCTAAACACATATGACAAAAGGATTAAGTTACATGTTGATTATAATCACATGCCATAGGTAATGTCGAGTCAATGACATTATTGTAACTTTGGTACTCTTTATGTGTTGCTAGATACCGCTCATTGGTTGTGAGATAAAATTAGATTTTATGTCACTGCCAAGATTGCAAGATCTTAATGGGTCGCACAAAAGATTAAATCGATAAAGTGAGTTAAATTCATTGGGTAAATTAATCTTATTATGAAGAGTCTTAATCATATAATACATACATACATATATATATATATATATATATATATATATATATATATATTAAATATGCTTGATATACATAGACGGGAAAAATTGGTATGGGCCAAAAAGAGTTTTTCGAAAACTTAGTCTGATGCCGCCTCATATATATATATATATATATATATATATATATATATATATATATTAGGTCAAGAAAAAGAGAGAGAAGTTAATAGTGATTGACAAAATCTCAACACAGAAAAATAGTTACGGCCGTGCCTTTGTTTAGAACAAATAGCCGTCACTCTCCGTCCCTTTCCTTGGTTGAGTTATCGAGTCTAGCAACTTGATAACTTCAACATCTTTATCGATTCGATCGTGTGGATACCGTAGAGGCAAAGCTGTGAAAGTTTTGCTCGACTCGTGGACGTTCATCTTTGAAGATTCTGCATCAACACGCTACAAATGTATAACTATCTACACCCGATATGATTACGTCATATAGGTCCTCGGTGGTAATCCAAATTTTATTTATTTCCGCTGCGTTCATGCTCGTCGTATTCCTTACAGTGGTATCAGAGCTAGATTCGAAGCTCATATCCGGGTTATGCGATAAATTGTTTTATCATGTTTTGAGTTATTGTTATCATGCTAATTCAAAACGGTAACGATTAATAATTACATATGAGATATATATGTGGGAAACTATCGTAAAAATATATATGATATATTTACGAGTTTTATGTATAAGATACAATTGTATGCGCGCGACCGAGCCATGCAAGGTGTGCGACCTCGCCCACGAGTGGGCGGGCGACCGCCCACAAGAGGCGGGCGATCGCACCCCTTGCATGGGCGGGCGACCGCCCACAAGGGGTGGGTGTCCGCGCCCTCGCGTGGGCGGGCGTCCGAGGCCATGTGATGCCCTGAGCGTGCAATATTTTTCCTATTTTTTTTACAGTTTTGTGATACCCGGGAATTATTAGTGTTAATCCCGGTGTGGTAATAATCCTTAATTGATTTTAATTGTGGCAATTGTGTATTAATTGCGGTTTTGGGACTCCCGGGGATTTTAAATCTTGTTTTTGGAGTCGTTGGATCCAAGGGATGAGATTGCATTCTCATCGTGGTGATAACCTTGGAATTTGGTCTTTGGTGGGATTTGGGGTCCGGAGTGCTTTGTACTGCGGCTGGTAATGAGAATTGAGGTTAGAGAGATGGTTTTTGAAAACAGATGATTTTTAATGAATCGTGATGTATTTGTGGAGGAGTCGGTATTTTGGAGCTTTGGAGCTATATATACCAAATAGACTCGGTATTCCGTCATTATACGGAATCATTTCCCTCTCTCGTCTCCCTCACGCCTCTCTCACCCCAAACCCTTCCCTCTTATCCTCTTGGAAGCAAAATCGTTGGGGGCTCGTCTTGGGAGCCCGATTTCTTGAAGAAAGGTTGGTAATCTTCTTCTCCTCACCTTTAGCTTCGATTTGATTATAGTTTTGTGCTAAATGGTTGAGTTTTGGGTTTGATTTGAGGTTTGGGGATTTTGTTAAAAATCTAAAATGTTGATTTTAGTGTTTTTATTGAGTTTAAATGGTGTATTGGAGGTGTTGAGGTAGTTAGGGTGTTGGTTTTGAGTTTGGGTGAGAAAAACACCATGGAAGCTCGGATTTTTCGGAAACCCGCAGGTCGCGATCGATCGTGGCTTGGCGCCGATCGATCGCGACATGTTACTGAATTTGGGAAGGCGGTGAACAGTCGTGGCGATCGATTGTGAAAAGTAGGCGATCGATCGCGAGGGTCTTGGCGATCGATCACGCCTGATGGGCGATCGATCGCGGCACTGTTTGGGTTGTTTTTTTGGAATTTCGGAAAATATTGGGATTTTGAAATCGAGGTTTAAATGGCCCGTTTTTGGGGCAATGTCTACATTCCAATGGGAATGCTATACCTTTAAAATGGATTGATTGGAGCCAAAATTTAATAAAACGAAATTCTCGGTTGGGTTTTTGGCTATCTTTTAAACATGAAAAATAGAATATTTTGGGTATTATGCATGCTTAGCCGGGGGCTTTTATTTTGGTAATCGTCATGGATTGACGATATGTTTGGGGGTTATGAACGTGCTTGGGCATGTGGTTGCATGCTTGTGTTTAATTGTGAACTATTTATGTGTTAGCACATAATTCATCGGGTCGTGGGACTCACGCAAGGTTGGACTCGAACTACGGAAGTATAAGGTACGTATGACGTACGAGCATAACCTATTATAATGTTGCAATGTAAAATGCATTGTATGTGGTAATTGCATTAAATGGGCATTGAAATGTATGGTATGTAGTATTTACAATAAATGGATAGTGATATGCATGGTAAATGGTAATTGCGTTAAATGGACATACATTGGGAACCATACGGTGCCACTATTGAGCGAGCAATGATTTGGGATGCTGTCGCCGTTGAGCGACCATCGGTTATGACGCCGCTATTGTTGAGCGTGCGCGGGGTTTAGAATGCCGCTATTGTGGAGCGAGCAATGAAATAGGAACATGGAATCATTGGCTAGATATATGTGATATCTACAATCTCTTATATAATGATTTTACAATATTGACTATGGAACTGGCATATTAGGAATGGTATTAGTTAATCTATGTGGCGATTAACTGGCTTTAGGAATTTGATGAGTTTGGTTATTTTGAGAACAGGGACAATACAGGGGATCACGGATGAGGATGATGCCATCCAGGGAGTATCATTTAAATTATGGCATTCACATTCTGTAAATTATGAACTGCAATATTATGATTATTGGATTGGTGGTATTGGTATGCTCACCACGTGTGGGGGCTATCTCTGTTGGGACAGGTGTTACAGGTGTAGCAGCAACTTTGGAGTTACGCTCGGGCTGTTGATTTGAGGTACTTCCCGGATCGATGTACCAGAGCTGGTTGAATAAGTACATAGATCCAGAGTTGAGATCGAGTTGTGCTTGGGAGGTGCTTCCAGGATTGAAGTACCAGTAACGGTATCCGGTAGAGTATTTTATACATCAGATACACGCTTATTCCTTGGGTGCTCTTATGTGAGTACATTTTACGTGTATATGGAATGTATAAATGGGCTACGGCTTTTCTCTGTTAATTTATGGTTTGCATGCAATTAAATATGGAATTGCTAAATGAACTGAGATCATGTTAGTGTATTATGAGGGTGCATGTTATATATGTAATCTTGGTTGCGGAATTTGAATATCATGTGGATCAAATGCAAGAAATTTTCTGGATAGCATATGGTGTTGTACTTGCATGTGGCTTTTCCCCATGATAGTATGATTATATGCACTAATGGTATGGATTAATACACTAATAACGGGTTAAGGGCACGAGGGTCCTTACATTAGTGGTATCAGAGCAGTGGTTAGCTTTTTGGGGCTGTTGAGGGCCTATGAAATTGTTAATGGGAATGAGAAGCACATACTTATGCATGATGGTAGTTAGTGTTGCGTGGCACAACTATATTGCTTATGCGCGTTTATGATATGTGTTCATAATTGGAGTATGTTATTGCTAACCATGGTGGTTGCAGGGTCATGTGAGACATGGAATATGCATTACGGTTGCATAGATATACATCTGAGTGATGATTTTAATGCTTTGCCGCTAAATATTGAAGCGATGGTAAAATTCAGCATGTCACATTTGAAGCGAGATGCGTTAAAATACACTCATGGCGGTGGTTATTGGAATACGGGTTATGCATTACGGTTGCATGCATGGCGTAGCGATGTGAATACTTGCCGCTGTCATATGATAGCGATGAAGAATATTTGCCGCAAATATGTCGAAGCGAAGGATAATTCCGCTGTCATATTACTATTGCGAGGGATATTATGCCGCTAATATGTCGAAGCGAGGGGTATTTCCGCTGTCATGCCGAAGCGATGGTAAATGCCGCTGTCGTGTCGAAGCGATGGTAAATGCCGCTGTCACGTCGAAGCGATGATACCACCGTCATGTCGAAGCGATAATGCCGTTGTCGTGTCGAAGTGATGATACATGTCGCTGTCACGTCGAAGCGATGATTGCGCTGTTATGATGTAGCGATGCGATCGGGAACAAAGTGCTGCATTTAATGTGAGCCACTTCTTGGGTCCGAAAGGAACAAAGTGCTACAAGAATGTGAGTACCTCTTGAGTCCACGATCATGCCGCCAGGTATTCTATTGGCGATGGTTCATGCCGCCAGGTATTCTATTGGCGATCGTTCATGCCGCCGGGTATTCATAGCGATGGCTTATTCCGCTATTCTATTGGCGATGGTTCATGCCGCCGGGTATTCTATTGAGCGATGGTTCATGCCGCCGGATATTCTATTGGCGATGGTTCATACTGCCGGGTATTACATAGCGACGGGTCATTCCACTACATCTATGGCGATGGTTCACGCCGCCAGGTATCATATAGCGATGGTACATTCCGCTACATCTATGGCGATGGTTCATACCGCCGGATATCTATAGAGATGTTTTATGCCGTTGACTCTATGGCGAGGGATCATGCTGCTGATTCTATAGCGATGGGTTATACCGCTATGTGTGTAGCACTGGATCATGTCGCCTGCGAGCGATGGGTGCTGCTTGTGTACCGCTAGTGGACGATGGATACATGTATTCCACTATCTTGATAGCGATGAGGTATGTCATATTACTTTTGTTAGCATTATTGAGAATACTATGTGTTGTTATATACCGTCATGTGATTGACGATGAGATTATGGATGTCGTGTATCGACATGTACCGTCATATGTTTGACGATGTTATTTAGATGTCATATGATGACATATACCGTCACGGGATGACGATGACATAGTGGATATTCTATGTAGACGTGTAGCGTCGTTTTGATGAATAATACGCCTGAATGTACGTATTTAGCCATATGGTCTGAGTGCTGATGGCGAGCACATGATGGTGTCCGGGTCACTAGTTGACGAGACCATTATGCCGAGCAGATTGCTCGATGGATTATTGGATGCATTGTACAGGTGAGGGTACCGCATCATGTAATATAGGTAAATATTTTTGAGTAATGATATCCTTTGGGTATACTCGCTGGATTGGCTAAGGCCAAGCGATTGGTGGTAAGAGTAGTCATTGAGGAAACTACACGCTTGTTGTTGTGTTGTGTGTTAGGCATGGG
Source organism: Haberlea rhodopensis (assembly GCA_907163345.1). NCBI lineage: Eukaryota > Viridiplantae > Streptophyta > Magnoliopsida > Lamiales > Gesneriaceae > Haberlea > Haberlea rhodopensis. Next base: position 4,215,613 of record CAJQUN010000008.1, on the reverse strand, counting down.
CACACCCACCCTGAGGGTGTGGAATAAGTCCTAATGGATTAGGATTGCATCGTAGTTGAGCAAGGACACCGGGTTGTCCATTGCGCTTTGGTGTTTTAGAGATATGTTGGGTGATGACCCACAACTCTAATGGTTTGTATGGTATGGTATACCGGGATGGGACGTGTGTCACGTTGATAGGTTGGTATGAGCCTATGGGGCCAACGAATCGTTAGCCAGGTATTGTTGCAGTGCTTTGGTGTGCTTGTGTTAGCCATTATGCTGCTCGTTGGATTCGAGCTGGGTGAATCATATGGTGATACGATGAGGGGTATGGTAGGCTTTTGTAGTCTCCTTGTGGCATGATGATTGAGGCAGGGAGTACCTCATGGAGACGTTTATACGTCAAATGTTTCGAGAGACTTGTTTTGGGACAGCTCAATTTGGTTGGGAATACCAACATGAGTGTCAACAAGTCGTTGTTAGCTCTGGTTGAGCATTCTTGCATATGACATACAATGGGAGTCACAATGGTTTGTGAGATATAGTTAGTGGGTGACACTACTATATTGATTCTATCCCTTGGCGAGATTTGGATTGTGTTGTCATGGAGACAGCTGGTATTGGTTGAGGGTTGATTGTGAATCAACCGGGGTAAGCCCTACTAGTGTTGGACTATGTGATGGCTTCGAACTTCCGGTGAGACGTTCGAGGAGACGTCTCTGGGGTAATGCTCGAGGTTTTGAAGACTATGGCATTGGTACTAAGCGTCTTTAGATTGAGTATACATGGCGTATAGTGGTTTTGATTTGGTAATAGTAGCTTTGATGCACTATTCTGAACCAGTTGCGTATTTTGGTTCTGGGATATGTTTTGGTATAAACATATCCAGTTTTCCGAACGACGGTTCGAGGTTGGAGGGTCATGAGTCCATGACATTTTTTCCCTGTGAGGAAGGCGGTATTGTTGTACCTACCGATTGGGAATCTTTGGGAGATTCAATGAGTTGGTTCGTGTGGTGTCAATGTTGGAATCACACCATTGGTCGTTGGTCTGTCAATCATTATTCTCCACAAGGTAAGAATAACTGGGGATTGACAGTTGGTTTTGAGACTTTGGGTATATTTAGAGATACCCGAGTCTATTGCATTGAGTATGCTTGGTTTGATGAATCTCCGGGGAGAGATTGTGGCACCTGGGGATCGGTAATCTCGATGGCATGATGTATTCTGAGGAATAATCGTGAGGTCCAGTTGACTTCCCCTGAGGAGGGATTGTCGTGTTTTGGGACCATGGTAATTCTTGCTGGTTAATTCGATAACTTCCTTGTGTTAGGTTTGTTGAATCCTAGGGTAAACGAGGAATGACCAGATTTTGGATTAGTTCAGTGTCGTGGTTGACACGTGGGGCGGAATGTGATTGATTGTTTAGCATGTCCTTTCGAAAATTTGAGACCTTGTGGAGTCTCGATGGTGTGTTCGGATCGAGATGTGATTTCTTGCGACACACGGATGTAGACATCTTTGGATGTGTGTTTTGTGTTGATCGGTAGCAATGAATTGCCCGATCCGTGTTGCAATGTGGTGCAACTACTCCTTTGATGGAGATGGAATTGGAAAGAGGAAGCCGGACGTAGGTTGAGTACACTGTAGTGTACTGGTGATCACTTTGGTAACGATGTAAATTTAACATCGTAGGCTAAATCGTAAAGATATCATCAAGGCGATATCTATTTTGGAATCACGAATGATTAGCTTGATTTGCAGTTAGGGTTAGCTGACTGCTTTCGAGATGGTTAGCATTAGTGTATGCTGCCGTACTGTTGCGGTTGTGATGGTTTGGGAGGTTTACCCATTCCAGGTTTTGGTGCGAGGTCGGTATCCTCGCGGTTGGTGCGTCGTTCATGTTATGTTCATGATTCGACATCGTGGATCCGTTTGGATTGCGTATTATCGACGTTACGTGGAGTACGCCGTACAAATTTTGAGGACGAAATTTTATTAGTGGGGGATAATTGTGATACCCGAGAATTATTAGTGTTAATCCCGGTGTGGTAATATTCCTTAATGGATTTTAATTGTGGCAATTGTGTATTAATTGCGATTTTGGGAGTCCCGGTGATTTTAAATCCTGTTTTTGGAGTCGTTGGATCCAAGGGATGAGATTGCATTCTCATCGTGGTGATAACCTTGGAATTTGGTCTTTGGTGGGATTTGGGGTCCGGAGTGCTTTGTACTGCGGCTGGTAATGAGAATTGAGGTTAGAGAGATGATTTTTGAAAACAGATGATTTTTAATGAATCGTGATGTATTTGTGGAGGAGTCAGTATTTTGGAGCTTTAGAGTTATATATACCAAATAGACTCGGTATTCCGTCATTATACGGAATCATTTCCCTCTGTCATCTCCCACACGCCTCTCTCACCCCAAACCCTTCCCTCTTCTCCTCTTGGAAGCAAAATCCCGTTGGGGGCTCGTCTTGGGAGCCCGATTTCTTGAAGAAAGGCTGGTAATCTTCTTCTCCTCACCTTTAGCTTCGATTTGATTATAGTTTTGTGCTAAATGGTTGAGTTTTGGGTTTGATTTGAGGTTTGGGGATTTTGGTTAAAAATCTAAAATGTTGAATTTAGTGTTTTTATTGAGTTTAAATGGTGTATTGGAGGTGTTGAGGAAGTTAGGGGTGTTGGTTTTGAGTTTGGGTGTGAAAAACACCATGGAAGCTCGAATTTTTCAGAAACCCGCAAGTCGCGATAGATCGCGGCTTGGCGCCGATCGATCGCGACATGCTACTGAATTTGGGAAGGCGATGAACAGTCGCGGCAATCGATCGCGAGGGTCTTGGCGATTGATCGCGAGGTTTGGCGATCGATCGCGGTTGTCAGTGCTGCGGGCAGTGTGCTCGCGCTATCGATCGCGCCTGATGGGCGATCGATCGCGGCACTGTTTGGGTTGTTTTTTTTGGAATTTTGGAAAATGTTGGGATTTTGAAATCGAGGTTTAAATGGCCCCTTTCCGGGGCAATGTCTACATTCCAATGGGAATGCTATACCTTTAAAATGGATTGATTGGAGCCAAAATTTAATAAAACGGAATTCTCGGTTGGGTTTTTTGGCTATCTTTTAAACATGAAAAATGGAATATTTTGGGTATTCTGCATGCTTAGCCGGGGGCTTTTATTTTGGTAATCGTCATGGATTGACGATATGTTTGGGGGTTATGAACGTGCTTGGGCACGTGGTTGCATGCTTGTGTTTAATTGTGAACTATTTATGTGTTAGCACATAATTCATCGGGTCGTGGGACTCAGGCGACGTTGGACTCGAACTACGAAAGTATAAGATACGTATGACGTACGAGCATAACCTATTATAATGTTGCAATGTAAAATGCATTGTATGTGGTAATTGCATTAAATGGGCATTGAAATGTATGGTTGTAGTATTTACAATAAATGGATAGTGATATGCATGGTAAATGGTAATTGCGTTAAATGGACATACATTGGGAACCATACGGTGCCGCTATTGAGCGAGCAATGATTTGGGATGCTGTCGCCGTTGAGTGACCATCGGTTATGACACCGCTATTGTTGAGCGTGCGCGGGGTTTAGAATGCCGCTATTGTGGAGCGAGCAATGAAATAAGAACATGGAATCATTGGCTAGATATATGTGATATCTACGGTCTCTTATATAATGATTTTACCATATTGACTATGGAACTGACATAATAGGAATGGTATTAGTTAATCTATTTGGTTATTTTGAGAACAGGGACAATACAGGGGATCACGGATGAGGATGATGCCATCCAGGGAGTATCATTTAAATTATGGCATTCACATTCTGTAAATTATGAACTGCAATATTATGATTATTGGATTGGTGGTATTAGTATGCTCACCCCGTGTGGGGGATGTCTCTGTTGGGACATGTGTTACAGGTGTAGCAGCAGCTTTGGAGTTACGATCGGGCTGTTGATTTGAGGTACTTCCCGGATCGAGGTACCAGAGCTAGTTGAATAAGTACATAGATTTAGAGTTGAGATCGAGTTGTGCTTGGGAGGTGCTTCCAGGATTGAAGTACCAGTAACGGTATCCGGTAGAGTGTTTTATGCATCAGATACACGCTTATTCCTTGGGTGCTCTTATGTGAGTACATTTTACGTGTATATGGAATGTATAAATGGGCTACGTCTTTTCTCTGTTCATTTATGGTTTGCATGCAATTAAATATGGAATTGCTAAATGAACTGAGAGCATGTTAGTGTATTATGAGGGTGCATGTTATATATGTAATCTTGGTTGGGGAATTTGAATATCATGTGGATCAAATGCAAGAAATGTTCTGGATAGCATATGGTGTTGTACTTGCATATGGCTTTTCCCCATGATAGTATGATTATATGCACTAATGGTATGGATTAATACACTAATAACGGGTTAAGGGCACGTGGGTCCTTACAAGTTTATAAACCTAGAATTAAATTTTAAAGGGTTTAGAAGTTAATTCATTAATTGTTATGTCCTATCATGTCTTATGTGCTGTTTGAGCATGGTGCATGGTTATAGCCATATGACCTATTAGATTGTAATTTTGTGAATGGTTGTAATTTTAAATACGGCCTGCGAGTCGTGCCTTCTCTATTTTTCTGAATGTATTCCCTCACATATGCTCCCCTCGAATGTAACTCGAGGTCTTCTCTATATCATGTAATTGTTATATAATATAGTTTTAGATTTTCTCATTGGTTCGAGAAAATCAGTAGTTCGGGATATATATATATCATCCATCAATATTAAATATCAAATGATAAACATGCATCGCATACATCAGCATAAAATAAACGTGACATGGTTATATCCCGAACTACATATTTTCATTATCAATATTAATAAAGTCATGGGATCTTTAAATCCCCCTAATAATATTAAGTCAAGTTAGATGCCTTTCAATTAAAAGTACTCGTCAAGACTTCGATTGAACATGTGTAGGTTTGCCAAAGCAAATACTGCGACACTCTTAGTAAGGCGCGAAAGGATAAAAGTGATATCCGTGTGACTTTAAATTGGGTTCGACTTAACTAGCGTTATCTCAATAGGATTGAGAACCTAGATGCATGGGGTTGGGTAATAATTCATTAGATGAATTAGAACAAAGTGTTGTTCGCCCAACCATTCAAGAGTTACATGTGATGTAATTGACAAAGTGTTGTCTACCCAAAAGCTAACTCAAGGTTAGGTAAAATATGGATCTTGTCCCACTAATAGTTTATGAGGTTTGATGATTTTAACTAAATAGTGGGAGTTTCATTTAATATAAGACCTTATTAAATGATTAAAATCATAAAAATTATTTTGCATATTTATATTGTAGATATCCATGGCATCGAACAACGTTACTAGTGCACTATCTTTGTGATCGGTCCTTGAGAATGACAAATTGAATGGACAAATTTCCTAGACTGATATAGGAATCTGAGGATTGTCCTCAAAGAGGAGAAAAATCAATATGTCCTAGAGAAACCCTTACCTGCTGAGGAACCTCCTGCTACGGCCGTAAGGGCTGATAGGGATGCTTACAAGAAGCATCAAAATGACGCTCTTGATATTGGGTGCCTAATGCTTGTAACCATGAACTCTGAGCTTCAAAAGGAACATGAAGAAATGGATGCGTTCAATATGATTGAACATCTGAAGCAACTTTACCAACAACAAGCTAGACAAGAGAGGTATGACGTCTCTAAAGTGTTGTTTCAGTGCAGAATGGTAGAAGGAAGCCTTGTTGGAACTCATGTACTCAAAATGATTGGATACATAGAGAATCTTGAGAAACTCGATTTTCCGTTGGACCAAGAATTGGAATCGAAGTGGGGGGGGTGAATGAGATTCCTTGGCTACTTTAGCTTTTTAAAATGAGTTTGCAAAATAAAAGAGTTTGCGCTTGCGGAAGGCTTAAGTCAATCGATAAATAAAATAAAATAAGAAGTAAGCAAATAAATAAATGTGTAATGAAATTAAAGCGGTAAATGACAAGGATATTTGTTATAGAAGTTCGGCGATGAATCGCCTACGTCTCCTCTTCCCGGTTAGATAACCTCCAACCGAGGTTCCACTAGAACAAATGGTCTTGGCCTTGAGGGCTCCAAGTTAGCCACAATACAACTCTTGCCGAGTTTACAAAGCTCTTCCCGAGCACAATACTCTTCACGAGTATACAAAGCTCTTCACGAGCTACCAACACTCTTCACGAGTATTCTTGGCCTTAAGGGCTCCAAGGATAGCCACACACTTGCACCAACTATTCTTGTTGATGACTTTAAAATTTCCAACTTGCTTTGGTGTTGGAGAACCTTACAACAACTCACAAACACCTTCACGGTGTACCAACATGAAGACAACAAGACTCTATCAAAATAAAAGAATTACAAGCTCCAATACAACAACAATGTATGGAGATTGCAAAGCTATTTGAGATTTGAATTGGCAAAGCTTTGATGAAGTTTGTAGGCTTGTTTCTTGTCTTCAAAATGCTCCAAAGCATCAATATTTATAGTGTAGGAGGCCCCTTAGGCTTCTACTAGCCGTTGCTACACATAAGGCTTGAATCACTCGTGCATCGCCTCGGACATCGCATCGGGCGATCTCCATCGCCACGTTCTAACGTTCAAATCTGGCCCAGATCGCCTCAGGCGATGTACCCATCGCCTCGGGCGATCGCCCGTTGAAAATTTGCCGTAGGATCAATTCTGGATCGCCTAGGGCGACCATGCCATCGCTTGGGGCGATCTGGATCGCCTGGCGCGCAGCGTGCCATCGCCTGGGTCGATGGTGCGCGGCGTTGGCACGCATGGCTCGGATCGCCTGAGGTGATGGCCCGGATCGCCTGAGGTGATCTGCCAGATTTCAACATTCTCAAACTTTGCACTATTCGACCATCTTAAGCTCATTTCTGGGAAACATGGTAAACATGAAAGTTGTAGCCCTTCCTCGTATATAGGTGGGTACAAAATTTCATTCTATTTCATTAAGGTATGAAGAAGTTACGTCCAAAATGCTACAGCCGCTCAAACCTTGCTACAATCTGCACTTGTTATGACTTCCATGCCATTTTGCTCCATGATGCAATCCGTATTGGACTGAGATATTTGAATATGAAATCTAGAATATTGAGTTGGCTTTCCAACTTCTTTGGATTCACATTATTCGAAGTATCGAGCCAAGATATATAATCAAAACATTGCACTGCGCTCCAATTGGTTTCTATACGAATTTGCCCACCAACGGACCATTGGTTTGTGGGTCTTCATCCCATCATAAGAAATTGTTCCAACATCATTCCACACATGTTGAACACTTAATTTGGTTGTTCATAGATCTCATTCCTTCTCGTCCAAGCTCAATAGATTCCTTGATAAAAATCACCGCTTGTCCTATGAATTCACATATGTTATTGTATAACTTGGGTTCGCTTCCATTGGTCTTCCCAACCAATTTATCAATCTAACCATGTACACTAAGTAGACATATTAGTACAACAAACACAAGTTTTGTTGATCATCACAACTCAAAATAAACCGGAGATAAATTAACGCATTAAACACAACCATGCGTTTAAGGCTCAACAATTCCCCCCTTTTTGATGATCACAAAACTTGATAAACTTGAATATGTAATTATGCATGAAATGTGAGTAAACATGACTCCCCCTTAACAATTGCATAGCACATACAAGATTACCAAGTAAATCATATACCCAACAACTCTCCCCCTCAAACCATGTATACACAAGCTCTCCCCCTTAAACTATGCATGAGTTAAGTTTCAAGGTTTCAAGTTAAGCTTCAAGTTTATCACAACATTCTCCCCCTTTTTGTGATAATCAAAAAGCACAAAATTTAAATAAACATAGCATAATTATATGTTGCCACATAGTCATATTTTAACACTATACACATGTTCCTCATCAAGCATGTAATAAGCATAACAAGCCTAAGATTAAATCATAGAGATGAACCACAAACATGTGTTTAAGGCAATCAACAATAAATTCCAAGTGTTGCAAAGCGTGCATATGTTCTACCATGAGTTCATGCACTTATGCCTAATTATCATTAAAATTATCAATGCATCATTAGATAAGATTATTAATCACATAATTGCACATTGCATATTCAAATTTAAATACAAGGCATGTCAAGATACTTACTATAAAAATATAAGCATACATCATGCATCAAACAATTTATATGTGCATATGCTAAGGGGTTATGCATTTTACTCCAATGAATATTGAGCATCATATTTATTGGTCACAATTAATTTGTGCCAATTAAATTTTGAATTGCTCTTTTAAAATGTATAAAATAAATTTTACCTCCGATGACAAGAGTGCGTTCTTGTCATTGGTCCTATGCCTCGCGCCTCTTCTATATGAGTGAATAATATAAACTCCTCCTTTGAGTTGCTTGTGCCTTCATCCTCCATCCCATTTTTGTCCCTACAAAATAAATTTACAATAGGAGGATCTTTGGTACCCATTTGATTTTTGGGTCCTTCAGGGTTAACTTCCTTTGGCACCTTTGGAATCCATTTCCACCTCTTGTTAGGTTGGTATTGGATTCTAGCAAACCTACACTTGTTCTTGGTATGACCACTTTTACAACAATAGTTACAAGTAGGAGAATCATGCTTGGCTTTAGTCAACAAGCTTGAAAATGTTTTTGATTTGCTTGAGAAGCCTAACCCGGCTTTATCAAAGCTACAATGTTGCAAGCCAAGCAACTCATTCATCTTTAGACTACTCTCACTAAATTTGCAAAAAGATATTTTTAAAGAATTTAATTCATTTTTCAATGAATTATTTTCTTCATCTTTCTTGGCTACATCAAGTTTGAGTAATTTGTTACTCATCTTGGTTTTGCCAAGAACATCAATAAGCTCATGATAAGAATCTAAAAGTTCATCAAAAGATGGTACCTCATCGTCGCTTTCATCTCCTTCATCTCCAAGAGCCATTAGACAAAGATTTGTGGCTTCTTCTTCATCGGAGTCACTATCACTCCATGTGGCTATAAGGGTCTTATTCTTGCCTTTGTCTTCATTCTTTTTCCTAGGACATTTGTTAGCATAATGACCCTTTTCTCGACAATTATAACAAGTTACCTCATGTTTGAATTCATGTTTGGTAGCACCGGAGGCCTTTGGCTTGTTATGTTTGTTGAAGAACTTCTTGAACTTCCTAGTGAACAAGATCATCTCTTCATCCTCATCATCATCTTCATCCTCGGATTGATCTTTCCTCCCAACCAAGGCAATCCCTTTCCTCATGGATTTATCATCTTCCTTTATTCCTTTTCTTGTAGATACTTCAAGTTCATGGGTCACCAATGTGCCATGAAGCTCATCAAGGTCGTAAGATGCATTCTCTCCTTTGTTGGACTCGATGATGGCAGTTCTCTTCGCATCCCATTCCTTTGGTAAGGCTCTTCGTGCTCTCCTCCATATTTGCTTTGGAGGATACTTCTCTCCAAGTTGGGCAAGCTCGTTTATGATTTGAGTGAGCCTCCTAAACATTGAATCTACCTCTTCTCCGGACTCCATCTCAAATGTCTCATATTTGAGTTGTAATAAATCAATCTTGGTCTCCTTCACTTGATTAGTTCCTTCATGACAAATTTGCAATTTGTCCAGATCTCCTTAGCGGTTGAGCACATCGAGATCCGGTTGTTCTCCTTCATATCTAAAGCACAATGCAAAATATTAATAGCTTTAGCATTTTGAGTTATTAAAATCATGTCCGTTCTAGTGAAATCGTCAATTTCTTTAGGGATACTTATTCCCCCTACTTCCTTTAAAGGAATACGTGGACCTTTCACTATGATCTTCCAAAGGTCATAATCTACGGATTGGATGTATAGAGAAATTCTATTTTTCAAATACCCATAGTTATCACCCGTGAGAGCGGAGGTCTATTTGTCGATTGACCTTGAGCAAACTCATTTGCTAGATTAGACATATAAAAATTTTGATTTAAAAGCAAATATCAAATGGCTGATACCACTTGTTGGAATCGAAGAGAGGGGGGGGGGGGGGGGGGGGTGAATGAGATTCCTTGGCTACTTTAGCTTTTTAAAATGAGTTTGCAAAATAAAAGAGTTTGCGCTTGCGGAAGGCTTAAGTCAATCGATAAATAAAATAAAATAAGAAGTAAGCAAATAAATAAATGCGTAATGAAATTAAAGCGGTAAATGACAAGGATATTTGTTAAAGAAGTTCGGCGATGAATCGCCTACGTCTCCTCTTCCCGGTTAGATAACCTCCAACCGAGGTTCCACTAGAACAAATGGTCTTGGCCTTGAGGGCTCCAAGTTAGCCACAATATAACTCTTCCCGAGTTTACAAAGCTCTTCCCGAGCACAATACTCTTCACGAGTATACAAAGCTCTTCACGAGCTACCAACACTCTTCACGAGTCTTCTTGGCCTTAAGGGCTCCAAGGATAGCCACACACTTGCACCAACTATTCTTGTTGATGACTTTAAAATTTCCAACTTGCTTTGGTGTTGGAGGACCTTACAACAACTCACAAACACCTTCACGGTGTACCAACATGAAGACAACAAGACTCTATCAAAATAAAAGAATTACAAGCTCCAATACAACAACAATGTATGGAGATTGCAAAGCTATTTGAGATTTGAATTGGCAAAGCTTTGATGAAGTTTGTAGGCTTGTTTCTTGTCTTCAAAATGCTCCAAAGCATCAATATTTATAGTGTAGGAGGCCCCTTAGGCTTCTACTAGCCGTTGCTACACATAAGGCTTGAATCACTCGTGCATCGCCTCGGGCGATCTCCATCGCCACGTTCTAACGTTCAAATCTGGCCCAGATCGCCTCAGGCGATGTGCCCATCGCCTCGGGCGATCGCCCGTTGAAAATTTGCCGTAGGATCAATTCTGGATCGCCTGGGGCGACCAAGCCATCGCCTGGCGCGCAGCGTGCCATCACCTGGGTCGATGGTGCGCGGCGTTGGCACGCATGGCTCGGATCGCCTGAGGTGATGGCCCGGATCGCCTGAGGTGACTGCCAGATTTCAACATTCTCAAACTTTGCACTATTCGACCATCTTAAGCTCATATGGGAAAAGTGGTAAACATGAAAGTTGTAGCCCTTCCTCGTATCTAGGTGTGTACAAACTTTCATTCCATTTCATTAAGGTATGAATAAGTTACGCCCAAAACGCTACAGCCGCTCAAACCTTGCTACAATCTGCACTTGTTATGACTTCCATGCCATTTTGCTCCATGATGCAATCCGTATTGGACTGAGATGTTTGAATATGAAATCTAGAATATTGAGTTGGATTTCCAACTTCTTTAGATTCACATTATTCGGAGCATCGATCCAAGATATATAATCAAAACATTGCACTGCGCTCCAATTGGCTTCTATACGAATTTGCCCACCAACGGACCATTGGTTTGTGGATCTTCATCCCATCATAAGAAATTGTTCCAACATCATTCCACACATGTTGAACACTTAATTTGGTTGTTCATAGATCTCATTCCTTCTCGTCCAAGCTCAATAGATTCCTTGATAAAAATCACCGCTTGTCCTATGAACTCGCATATGTTATTGTATAACTTGGGTTCTCTTCCATTGGTCTTCCCAACCAATTTATCAATCTAACCATGTACACTAAGTAGACATATTAGTACAACAAACACAAGTTTTGTTGATCATCAAAACTCAAAAATAAACCGGAGATAAATTAACGTATTAAACACAACCATGCGTTTAAGGCTCAACACAAGAGTTGGCCACTGACGCGATCTTGCAATCGTTGCCTGATAGCTATAATCAATTTGTTCTGAATTATAATATAATTGAAATTGAGAAGAATCTACCACAGTTGCTTGGTATGTTGAGAACTTACGAGACAAACACAAAGAAGTCTAAATCCACAAATGTTCTTATTGAGAATAAGGGCAAGGGAAAGGCTAAAGCAAAGGGCTTTAGAAAAGACAAGAAAGTATCTGTCAAATCTAAGCCTCATGCTACTGCACTTAAGCCAAAGGGAGGAGTGCTAAGGAAGGGAATTGCTTCCGTTGAGGTGTGTCCGAACATTGGAAGAGAAACTGCAAGTTATACCTGGAGGATCTTAAGAAGACGAAGGGAAGTGTGACTTCTACTTCAGGTACTTTTGTTATAGAAATCAATCTATCTACTTCTTCATCATGGGTATTAGATACTGGATGTGGTTCTCACATTTGTGTTAATGTGCAGGAACTCAAAAGAAGTAGAGTGTTGGCGAAAGGCGAAGTTGACCTACGAGTGAGAAATGGAGCAAGAGTTGCTGCATTAGATTCATTTGATTTTGAATCATATGAAACATGTGAATCTTGTTTAATGAGCAAGATGACTAAATCCGCTTTCAAGAGACATGTTGAAAGGGCAAATGATTTATTGAGTCTCATACATAGTGATGTACGTGGCCCAATAAACACACAAGCTAGATGTTATTTTCAATACTTCGTTACATTTACTGATGACTTCAGTAGATATTGATATGTATACCTAAGAAAAGTTTCTTCACATAAGTCCACTTTTAAAAAAATTTGCATTAAAAAGCCTATTTGCATTTCCCAAATAGCCCTATTTCCAATCCCAAAATAAACTATATACTCCCTCAAGACACAGCCGGTTGCTGTTCTACTTCTCCACCAGCCAGCAAGTGCTTCAACTCGAGCGAAAAGCTTTCGCACCACAATGTTGCAACAATTGCAGCACCACCCGGGGACCTTCCTTTCCAGCCGAGTAGACCCGGACGAAGTCACTGTGGTTTTTCCACTGCACAAACTCACACATGAAACAACATACATCGTCATGTGATTTTGTGGGTCTGTATGTGCGTGTGTTCTTTTTTTTTTTTTTTTTTTGTTTATGTGAATTAATGGGTGAAAGAATTGATGGGCTAAAGAATTGAAATCTTGGGATTTGGGTTTTCTTGTACAAGTTTTTCTGGGTTTTATATTTCCACGTGAATTAATGGGTGAAAGATTTGAAATTGGGATTTGGAAAAACTCACAGTGGAGGATTGTTTTTTCATGTACAAAATGGTTGTTGTACTCTTTAGAAGAGAACTATCATTTGATCAAGCTTTGTGCTGTTGGTGTTTTTTGTTGCTGTTTTGGGAGAGAATCTGATGTGGGTTGAAAAATTTCTTCTTGTTGACACTTTTTTGTTGTCTAAAAATTTTACCCTTGTTAGATGGTTTACACATGTTTCAGTTTATGTTGGTCTTGATTTGACCCTTGTTGTTCTTCGATTTTAGCTGTTGGTTCGATTTATGAGTTACTCGGTGCACGTTTGCGTAATTCACATTACATAACTGGTGCACGAAAATATGACAATTGGTGTGAACTTTGTTTTAATTAACTGATGCATGAATTTTGCAAATGGTTCACGAAATGTAACACTGGTGCACGAAAATATAACAATTGGTGCATGAAAATATAACAATTAATGTGAACTTTGTTTTTATTAACTGGTGCACGAATTTTGCAAATGATGCGCGAAAATGTAAACATTGATGCACAAAATTTTAACAACTCGTGCATGGACTTTGTTTTAATTCACTGATGCACGAATTTTGCAAAAAAGTAACTAGTGTACTAAAACAAAATAACTGGTGAATGAACTATATAACCTTGGTGCACGAAAAATGAAAAAAAAAAAAAAATTGGTGCACGAAAATATAATAATTGTTGCAAACTTTGCTTTAGTGCACGAATTTTGCAAATGGTGCCCGAAATGTAACACTAGTCCACGAAAATATAACAACTTGTGCATGAACTTTGTTTTAATTCACTTGTGCATGAATTTTGCAAAAAAATAACTGGTGCACGAAAATATATTACTGATGCACGAAATGTAACTCTGGTGCACGAAAAATGAAAAAAATAACTGGTGCACGAAAATATAACAATTGGCACGAACTTTGTTTTAATTAACTGGTGCACAAATTTTGCAAATGGTGCACGAAAATGTGACACTGGGCACGAAAATATAACAACTTGTGCATGAACTTTGTTTTAATTCACTGGCGCACGAACTATATAACCCCTGGTGCACGAAAAATGCAAAAAAGTAACTGGTGCACGAAATATATTACTTATGCACGAAAATATAACTCTGGTGCACGAAAAATGAAAAAAATAACTGGTGCACGAAAATAATTTCGTGCATCAATTATTTAATAAGTTCGTGCAACAGCTATTGATTTCCAATTTTCGTGCATCACTTACTGATTTTCAATTTTGTGTATCACTTACTGATTTCAAATTTTAACAAAATCGTGATCACACACTGAAGGTGCGAAAACACACTCTATTCCATTCATCGCAGTCTAATCTCCGTTCAACGAGCCCAATATACAAATGTTCACAATTCAATTGCGGTCATTTCTATACCAGATAGCCACCGTGAATTGCTCTTGAGTCGCCGGAGTTTGATCTGGAAGGGGTGAAATTGCATGACCTATGGTTTCAGCTCTTGGGTTTGATTTCTTCGATCCATCCATTAATTGGTCCGAGCCCATACACTGGTTAGCTTCCCCTCACCATGGCCGAACTTTTGAGACTTGCCACCGCCATCTCATCGTCGGTAGTCTGAAATGGTGGCTGTTGGGTTTTGAAACGAGAGTAAGGGAAATAGAAAAGCTGAAAATGTGAGTGAGAAAGATTAAGGATACTATTGTCATTTTAACTTCAAATAAACTTAAGTGATTGAGGAATTTTTCCCTGACTAAATTGAATTATATTTTATCATTGTGTACCGATTTGAAGTTTCACCAACATTTTTATTTGTTTATTTAAAATTTGGGAATTGGTGGAAGTTGACCCAACTCGACGGAAGAAGCCAAACGCTCTTAACCTAAAACACATAAGGCCCATACTCAAACTGAGCCCAACTTCTTTTTCATTCTATTATTATTATTATTATTATTATTCTTATTATGTATTTTCATCTTTTGTTTCTAATTTCGGAAGAGCATGTAATTTCATTAAAAATAAACCAAGATCGATGATATGAGACTATGAGAGTTAAAGAAGACTGTGAATCCAATTAAAAAACTACCAACTTCGGTGTAAACGAATTAAAAATAGTATTTGCTCTGTTAATTTCAAACTTTTAGTATTAAATAATATAATCTGATAAAAATTATTCTTTTAATAAAAATAGACTTAAGATCATTTTTCATTAAAAAACAATATGATTTTGGGACAATTTTTATTTAAAAATAGTTTAAGTGGGACAATCTTTGTTAAACATATTTATTTATATGAGAATTTTTTGTTAAAAAATAATTATTTTGATATTATATTTTTTTAATCATAAAAATTTAAAATTATTATTACAAATACTTCTATTCTGTACGGCTATTTTTGTAATTTCCTCAATCGAATATTTCTTAGCATTAAATATGTCCGAATAAAAATACTCATACTTCAAGATAATGGTGATAATGAAGGTATAAAACGTCTTAACATTTTCAATCGTGCACTTAACCCCCTGAATAATTAGTGGACTTATACCCTAAATATTTGGGAATAATTTTCTCGAATATTTTGGCTGTAAATTCTCTCATATACTTCATATATCGATCGTACATGTCACAATCGATGGTATGTCTTTTCATGAGTGAGCAATGCCCCCAATAGAAAAGCTTCGAAAGAAACTTTGCTAGAGAGAAAGTCAACTATTCAATAACAATAATAAAAAACATATTCTAATTCTAACCAATGTACTAAAATATTATTTATTTTTAAAACATAATAACAGATGAAAAACAATGTTATCTGGTTATGTAAAAAAAATAACATAAATGTTATTAATAATTTTTTTACTAACTACGTAGGTCGTTCCCATTAGGGCTGCTTAACGGGTCAATCTAACCCGATTCGAACTAGAACCGATCGGTTTCAAATCCGCTAATTCTGGAATCGGTCTAATCCGGTAAGGAACCGGATCAGATCCGGTTCATGTTTTTGAATTATTATTATTTTTTCTTCAAAAAATCAAGGGAAATTGTTGTTTGGAGGATTCGAGCACAAAACAATCGCCTTCTACTCTACAACTCTAACCAATTGAGCTAATGAGCCTTTGTGTTTGTAAACTAACCTCAAATATATTTATCTAAAATTTAAGAAAAAAGTTTATTTTTTAAAAAAAATAACGGATCCGGTTTCGGTTCAGCCCGGAACCGGTAAGATACCGATTCTGGAAAGGTAGAATCGATCCGGACCAGTATCTTAGCGATTTCGGATCGATTCGAAACCGGTTAACCCGGTTCCGATTTCGAACCAGACTAATCGATCCGATTTTGAGCTGCGTTTGGATTGATCCGGCCCGTTAAGCAACCCTAGCTCCCACTTGTCTTTTCTATCGTCACCGGTTTCTCTTTGTCGTTCCTTGCCTTTTTTTAAAAAAAATTTAATTCCTTTTCTTTCCCCCCTAATACAATGTAAGTTTTTTTTATTAGTACAAGCTATATTCGTTAGGGGAAGAGGATACACAAGATATCCTTAACAAAAGGAGAAGTATATGTCACTCAAATCAAAGGTCGGTTCCTCGCCTTCATTTTAAATTCAAAAATAGGGTAGGAAGATTTCGAACCTAAATCTTGGCCCTCGTATAGTGCCCATTTCGTGTGGCCATCTCCATTTCGATTTTGTCTTCCCTGCTCCGTGGGGTAGATTCAACCAACCTCCATTTCAATATACACTCGTACATACATACATGCATACAGTTTTTTATACATACATATATATACACATATATATTGCCATCCGAAGCCCCTTCTCCGTTCATGTATTTACAAGTGTTCATTTCCATTTTTTGTTGGGAGAGAAGCTGTTTGCTGAAGACAGGAGGAATCAAAGGGGAAAAAGGAACACATCCCAGAAGTTGGAATTTTTCTGGGGTGAAAATAAAAGTTACTCATATTCTTTTGAGTGGACCAGTAAAATTTTTTATCAGACTGCTTCTTCTAAAAAAAACTCCCTCGTGGCAGGCAGTAATGAAGTAAATGCCAATGAATCGGAGGTATTTGATTATATGTTTGTATATTTTTTTTGTGCGATGAAATTTCTTCTTGGACTGTATTGCCGGTTACGATTATGAAATTTCGGAAATTTTGATCTGGGATACTCGAAACTGCATCATTCCTCTCAGAATTTCTTAGATTTTATCCTCGTTTGAGCTTTTTGTTCAAGGATGATGATTTTGTTTCGACTGAAATGGTTTTGGTTTGTTATGAAACAGCTGAATAATTGGTTTGTTTCTCTACTTTTGCTATATCTATTTTTTCTTTACGGGTAAGAATGTAAGATCAATATCCTTGATGTTTCATTTCTTCTTATTTTGAATGCTTGTGCATAATTGACCAGATTTCTCTCTATTTAAATTTTTTGGTTGAATTTTATGCCAATATATTGCTAATCTTCTACTAGTTGTAACATAACTCTATGTTTTTGTGCAGAGGGTGGTTCCACTCAACACATGGATCCTCATATCCAATTTCAAGCTCGCTTACAATATGCTCCGCCGCCCCGACGGGACATTTAATCGTGATTTAAATGAGTTTCTTGATCGAAAAGTCCCTGCGAACTCGATCCCTGTTGATGGGGTTTACTCTTTCGATGTAATTGATCGTGCCACGAGCCTCCTTAATCGAGTTTATTTACCTTCCGGTGAGAACGAGGCTCAACGGAGGATCATAGAACTCGAAAAGCCATTGAGTGATACAGAAATTGTACCCGTAGTTGTATTCTTCCATGGTGGAAGCTTTGTTCATTCATCGGCCAATAGTGCTATATATGATACATTATGTCGACGGGTTGTTAGCACTTGCAAGGCGGCTGTGGTATCTGTGGATTATCGCAGATCGCCTGAACACAGATACCCGTGTGCGTGTGATGATGGATGGACAGCTCTTAAGTGGGTTCGATCAAGATCATGGCTTAGAAGTGGGAAAGATTCAAAAGTTCACATCTTTTTAGCAGGCGATAGTTCTGGTGGTAATATCGCGCATTATGTTGCAGTTCGTGCTGCAGAAGAGGGTGTGGAAGTATTGGGTAATGTACTATTGCATCCGTTGTTTGGTGGGGAACAGAGGAAGGAGTCGGAGCAAAGATTGGATGGGAAGTACTTTGTGAAGGTTCAAGATAGGGATTGGTATTGGAGAGCTTATTTACCCGAAGGAGAAGAGAGGGATCATCCGGCGTGCAATGTGTTTGGGCCGAGAAGTCGAAGTTTGGCTGGTCTTAAGTTGCCGAAAAGTGTCGTCGTGGTGGCGGGATTGGATCTCCTCCAAGATTGGCAACTGGATTATGTGGAAGGGCTTAAGAAATATGGCCAAGAAGTGAAGCTCCTTTACCTCGAAAAGGCTACAATAGGATTCTATTTCTTGCCAAATAATGAACACTTCCATTGCCTCATGGATGAGATGAAAAGTTTCATACATTCCTAATAAATCTAACAAGGCAAGGTAGTCACACAGAACAGAAGGCTGGGTTCTCGGGGATAGGAAACAATAGTAGTTTGTTGGCTTTAAGGTTGTTAATTGGGACAGTTACTCTATCATGGGATACATGAGATTATTTTTCCTTTTTCGTGGATACATTGTATTCGATGAGTGGTATAGTTTGAGCAACTTTTTATTTTTGGCAATCAGGTGCATCGAAGAGTGATTGGGTTTTTGCCTTATGAAAGAATGGATTTCATATTTAAAAACAAAACAAAATTGCATTTACATAAAAGTAAGGATTTTTTTATAAAAAAATGGAGAGATGATTATCATTATATGAATACGTAGATCCATCATATTAGCCCAACTACTAAAAGTTCATATCCACTATGGAGAGATTCGAGTTCGAGTCCCGAAATATGCGGAAAAATATTTAGCTCATCCTGCTCTAAAAAAAATCCATCCTATTAGCTGTTATTGGACGGGTAGCTGTATTTTGACTTCATATACTCCCTTTGTTAGTATTTTTTCATTGGTAGAGTCTATAAATAGATGCACTGTTTGACTATATATATATATTTGGAATATTCTAATTTTTATATAGATTATAAAATACATAACAAAATTTAATTCATTAAAAACTAAAAAAAACAAATCATAGAGAGCTGTGCTATATATGTTAAATATCGTATGAGTCATCAACACAATCTTCAATGTGATACCAATTTGTAACTCAAAGAAAACTCACGTCAAAGTTTGAATTGGGACCATGTTTCCCTAACATGGGAGGAAAATCTCAAAGAAACTCACGTCACACACATATCATTTTATTTATATGTTTTTATTTTTAGTACAAAAATAAATACGTGTCGTGAAATATCGCCATTTAATGACGGCATAAAAAAGTCCGAGAAACTCTACGTGCTAGGCAGATTCAAATAATGGGTTTCGAGTCAAGTTGAAAATATGTGGAAAATAACATGGTCACACAATTATTACAAGGTGTATATATATATAAAGAAAATGAGTAGCATTCTTACACATAATGCAAAATATTCTGAAATATATACTAATTTCTCGATAATTCGATTGAATATATATACATCCGCACACAAATATAAATAAATATATATATATATATATTTATTAAGCAGTATAATAAGTGTCGATGGGTTTCAACAGTTCCACTATTTGTATGAACAGTTATAAACTCAAACTGTTTCGAGGAATAGTTCATGGGCTTCCTTTGTTTGGCCTGAGGATACATTACATTTTGAACCATATTGGGCTTCTACTAATTTTTTCCAGCCCATCACTTTATTTGTTATTTTATCATGCCTTGCTTTAATTCAACCTAAGATAAGAATTATTGATAGGCGTGACATCTACTGTGCAACTACTGTGCCTTCGTTCTTGCGTGTCAAATGAGGTAACATTTTTCAATGATCGTACTGCCACATTAATGCATTTGTTATTGATCTTTGTTAATCGAACACTCGTCGGCGTTGTCACAGAGGATGATGTGCCCGATTAGGTGAGAGTTTTTCTCGGTAAAGGACGATTATGTGAAATTTTTTCTGATTAAATGTTTTTTTTTATTTGTTTATTATTTTTAGGTATGCACAGGATACTGTCAATGGAAGGTTCACCATCCCTGTTGCGTATGGGTTCGGGATGGGTTGCTCTGCATCGTACAATATTTCTCTGTGTAATGGCAGGTTTTCGAAATTATTATGTGCTTATTTATATTAATAATTAATTAATTCATAATATATTTCCTTATTTTTACTGAAGGAACACACACACACAGGGAAAGACACCACATAATGTTGTGCCTCTTTACGTATATTTAGTTAAAATGTGAAGGAAGTGGTGATTTCTTTGTTGTGATATTGTTGCTTTATTTTCTGTTGTTCTCCTATTGCTCTCTGGTTTTGATTAGGGGAATCGAGAGATTACATCTTGATTTTCGCAGAGGAAGAACATGGCGAAAAAAATATTATGGTGCGCATATTTCTGTTTATTTAATTATGGCATATGCATGGTGGATGGTGAGAGTGAAGGTGGTCTCTTTGAAAGACTTCACGTATTTTTGCTATTTTTATTTGTTCCTTTTTGTTATAACCATGTAGAATTACAGGGTGAGCAAAGAAGTGCATACGAATGATGGCTATTATATGTTTGTTCTTAACAAAAGAAATAAATGCCAGTAGAGTTGGGACTTGTGTTGGACTCCAAATTACCTGTTATTATCGTTAGCTTCTTTTCTTTCTATTAGTTCCTGTTTGTGAAAAATTATGTATGGTCTCAGAGATGTTTTGATTTATAGGGCTGCTAAAAAAAGTTGGTTGAAAATTTTTATGCTATTATGGACATTTATTACCCTTGTCCATAGTCTCCCTTTTGCTTTCTTATATGCGATTACAGTACACATCTTCTAGCTGTTGGTAGGGATGTGTTGCCATGTGACCAATCAGATTCCTTATCTTTTCGAGAAACTTTCATGTTGCTTGCCAACAATAATGTCAGTTGGTTGTTTTACTTTTCTACTTGCCTTTGAGCGCTGTTAGGTGGAGTAGCCACCTGCTACTGAGCCATTTGATCAAAGCATAATTTGCATCAGCTTGGTTGGGACAAGTCACGTGAACCGATTTCTTTGAAAGGTGGGCATTCCTTTTGCTTTACCTTTCTAACATTTATTCTCTATTATTATATTTTTTTTGGTTAGTGGTAGTCTAATCTGTAAAATGATGTAGGATTTTCACAATTCCTACATTTCTAAGGCTGGCTTAACTTTTACCCCAATTTTTAATTGGTTAGATGTAATTAAGCTACAATGTATGCCTATGTTGAAGCAGAGTATTTGTTTTTATATTTTCTTTTGTTGGGTCGAATATATCATTTAAATTAACTTTCTTGGAAAAGAAATTGGCCAGATTCTATGGTTTTTTTTTTGTACTTCTAGTTCATATAGTATATTTTTAGTTTAAAGGTGTGTTAGATGAAATTCTTATAGGACTTTTAAAATAAAAAATCCTTCTTGGTTGTCAACTATAATTGACAGAATAGTTTTGGGAAACTTTCCCCAATTCGTGAGCACATTTTTTCCTTGCTTTAATAATTTCATTGCCTTAACTATTTTTCAAAGGTAACTATATTTGTGCACATGCACTACCATATTTGCGTGCTAGAAATATATTTAGTTAGGATTCTCATTCCCAGGAATTATATTAGGTTTTTCTAGGTACTAAGGTTATGTGTTAACATTTGTGGTGTTTGATGAGAAACAATGCACCCAAACTTTGTATGCATAAAGGAAAAAAAAGTCTGTACCTAGAATCACATAATCCTTAATTATCGGGGATATAATTTGCCCACACGATAAATTAGTGTACGGAAAGGGATTCTATATGCTATAACGCACGGATGGGGGGTCGTCTATATGTTGCTAGGTCGTTCGTTTTCGTAGGTGGCCCTTTGGTTGGGCTAGTTTTTTTTATAGTCCCTTTACTATGTTATACGCCGTGGGATGTTCCAACTGTCTCAACCTCTCTGCCCCTGTACTGATTTGTTCTTTCGTATTTGGGGTCTTTCGTCATTCGCGTTCGATCAGAGGCTGATTCTCTGCTGTATCTCTTGATTAATGCCCGTTCACCTCCTATCAATTTGAGAACCTGGAAACCTCTGGCAGCGTAATGCTAAAAAACAACGGACAATGGTACACCTTTGCTGTCTTTTTTGTCCTTATTAGCTTCTGCTACGATTTGGATGCTTTCTATTTTTTCCCTTTGTTTGTGCTTCCCATTCTACTCCGTAAACATGTATGTCTTCTTTTGTTGACTTTCAGATTTACAACCTTATGCACGAATGGGGCCTATCTCAAACTTCAGGATATTAGAGGCAACATCCGATGATATTCACGGTCGTCGGATCAATCTTAGTGGGAACCTGCTAGAAAATGAATTCACTTCTACAGTCGTTCCTGCTTATCGCTCACGCCGAATCCCTCCAACAGATTGGCCTACACGTGTGTTCTCCATATTGTTTGCTTAAGCTTGAGCTGATTTCCGCTTGCCATTTTGTTATTCCTATTGTTTTTTTCATTTGTAGTTGTTAAGGTATATGATGAATCTAAAACAGAAATATTTGTTATTCTTATTAAGATTGAGTCCCTAGATAAAATACAACCAGGCGTCTATTTACAAGGAAAATTACATTTTCCCAATATGATATTAAAGCTAAATGTCCAATATAGCGTCGACCCTTTCGTTCTATTGGAATATGCAAAATTCTATATTTTGTCATGTTTTCCCGTTTTGCTATCTGCCTACACAGGTATAGGTTAGTAGTTTAGTAAGTTCATGCTCACTCCGCAAATGCCTTTGTTTTTTGTGTATCACTCCACGAATGGAATTGCTTACTACATGGGTCATTTGGTAGAAAAATTTAGTCTGCTTATCCTCTTGTTCTTTCGCTCCTTTTGCTATTAAGGTTTTGCCCTTAGCCTGTTTGTTTAAAACATGCACATCTGTTCTAATTGTCTGAGATACATGTATCCAGCCTTTGAAATAGTCTGGTTTTGGTCCATTATTCAGTAAACTCATATTTATTTATTCGGACATTTTTCCTTTTAAAACTCTTACTATCTTTACGAAAAGAATAACGCCATATGGACAAAAAAAAAATCAATCGGATATCTTAGAATAACAAGTGTTTATTATCGATATTTAGTATGCATGCAGAACTATATGCTCTTCTTTTGCTGTTCATTGAGCATTCGAATCTGGCTTTGCATCGTTACCTTTTGCGATTGCTGGTGTTACATTGGCCAGCCTTCGATGCTCAACACCGTTCAACAATTAAAAAATTTGTTTCCATGTCATATACATGACTATGTATCACTCCACAGAAGAAGGAACACTTTGATTTTAGAGCTATTGATACCAAGTCATCAACAATTACGTCCTCATGTAGTGGTCATTTCCACTCTGCCATTACTGTTAGTTCATTTCCCTTGGCCTACTAATACTGACTCTATTATTCTTTTGTCTTTGTAAACATTGCAGACTTAAACCCAGACATGCACCCTCCTCATACTTCTCTTTCAACCACCACTAGGTCTTCCGCTGTTGAGGTCCCCGCACATTTCGAAAGCTATATGTCTACCACAGGTTAGACAATGCATGTCTTAAATTGGATAATAAGTAAATCCTTGTACTTTTATATCCCACTTTGTTTTCCTTTGTAAGGATACTCGATTGATATGCGATTTACTTTGCTGCCTTTTCTTATGAAAGGTTCACATAACTTTACAGCTGCATCTTCTTATGAAATGTTCACATAACTTTACAGATTTCCCTATCGATGGCCTAGGTGTCAAGAAAAAAAGATCTCTTAAATATTTGGATAGAATCGATTGCATTCCCACTACAGTAAGGCAACTACCTCCAGTCGAAGCTTGTGAATATTGTGGTGCTCGCCGCATGTATAAAGAGCCACCGGGTTTTTGTTGCGCCAACGGAAAAATCAGCCTAGATCGGACACGAATGCCTGAACGTCTATGGCAACTCTATGTTGATAATTCCTCTCCCATTGCCAATCACTTCCAGCAACGTTGTCGCACATACAACAACTCATTCGCATTTACTTCACTTGGAATCTATTACGATCATGCACTATGCAAGTCATCAAAGGGAATTTACACATTCAAGGTACAAGGTGGTATTTACCATTTTATTCGGGATTTGGTGCCTTCCGAGGGATGCGGACGGCAATTACAACTGTATTTCTACGGGACAGAAAATGAAATTGACAACAGATTGTCCCAATCGGGTGATTTAGATTCTAAGGTTATATCTTTCATCATGGACATCATGAAGCTTAATCCATATGCAAAATTTTTTAGGAATTTACGGGATATGCCTAACCTTGCTTCTTACAAAATTGTTCTACGTGCTGACCCTTCTTTGGATCAACGGGTGTATAATTTGCCTGTCGTCGACCATGTTGCGGCAATCTGGAATGAGGTTACTGATACTCCTTCAGATCACCCACATGATGTTCGTGTCTACACAAAATCAGACAGTCCGCAGTACATCCACTATTATTATGGTTGCTACGACCCGCTGCAGTACCCATTGCTATTCCCTTTTGGCGAGCCAGGATGGCACACAGGAATATACAAAGAGTGTTCTGATGATCGCATTTTTGAGCTGACTTCCTCCACACTTGATGACATGGAACATGCTCTTTGCCAGGCCAACACACCTCTGGTGAATCACTCCTTCAAGCTGAGGTTGAAAGTAATAATTTTGATCCCTTACTCATGTTTATCTATCTTGACTAAAGTATATTTAGCTTTTTTCCCGACACTTTATAACATTTTTTTCATGCTATCTAACCTACATTTCCAAATTTTACAGATCTGGGCCGAAATCGAGGTAACAAGAGGTACGTCGCGGCACGAGAGTTCTACTGTTACAGATTCCAACTGCGCAACGATGATACATCTAGCATACTTTGTACTGGCCGACTAATCCAACAGTACCAAATAGACATGTACGTGAAGATTGAGACACAACGGTTGGACTACTTGCGTAATGCACAAGTTCAGACGAAATTCGATTGGAATCCTTCCAGGGTATAATTGACAGCATGGCTTGCGATGGTGTTACCTATGGCAAATCAATAGGGCAGCGCACAGTTTTACCCGCTTCTTTTAGGTGGTCCACGAGATTTACGTCGCCGATACATGAACGCCCTTGCCTTGGTCACTAACTTTGGTCGCCCAGATTTTTTTATCACCATGACTTGTAATCCGAATTGGGATGAAGTCCAGGAAGAACTCTTACCTGGAGAACATGGCCATAATCGTGCAGATATCCTTGCGCGAATATTCCGTGCAAAGAACGAGGAGTTAAAGGACGAGATCGTGCATAAAGAACTTTTTGGTAAAGTTGCCGCATACCTCTATGTCATGGAGTTCCAAAAACGAGGGCTTCCACATGTACATTGGCTTGTTATTTTGAAAGAAAAATACAAGGTAACTTCTGTCGAGGCATATGACCGGTTCGTATCAGCAGAAATACCTGATCCGAATGAACACGCCCATCTACATCTTGTGTTTCAAAGCACATGATGCATGGACCTTGTGGTAAATTGAACCCAGACAATGTGTGCATGAGATCAGGCTCTTGTAAAAATCACTACCCAAAAGACTTTGTTGATGCTACAATACACCGTTCTGATGCTTACCCAGCCTATAGGCGAAGGTCAGATGGCCGAAATGTCATTGCGCGAAAACAAAACTTTGGACAATCGGTGGGTCATACCATACAACCCTTATTTATTGGCCAAATTTGACTGTCACATTAACGTTGAGATATGTGCGGATGTGAAGGTGGTCAAATACCTTTACAAATATGTTTGCAAAGGAAACGATAAGGTCGCATATAACGTTGTTGACACTCCCACATCAGAAGCCATGGATGAAATACGAGAATTCCAATCAGCACGTTGGCTTTGTGCTCCGGAAGCAATGTGGCGCATTTATGAGTTTGCCCTTTACGAGATGACCCCCGCGGTTATCCAACTGCATGTTCATTTGCCAAATTCTCAGTATATTTTGTTCCATGCTGCACGTTCCTTAGAGAACATATTATCCAACCCTAATAATACAAAGACGCAATTAACTGAATTTTTTGCAATTAATTCTGAAGACCCAAATGTACGCTCCATGAACCTACTTTGCCGAGATTTCCCAAAGCATTTCGTCTGGACGGCAGGGAAAAAAATGGACTCGTCGTAAGCGTGGATCCGCCATAGGTCGTCTTGTTACCGTTAGTCCAACGGAGACTAAAAGATATTATTTAAGATTGCTATTAAATCACTTGAGATCGCCGATCTCCTTTGAATTCCTGAAGACACACAACGGTGTGCTTTTGGACAGTTTTCGTGAGTCTGCTTTGCAATGGGGATTGTTGGATACAGACAACGACATCCGTGTAGCCATGGCGGAGGCATCAACTTATCAACTCCCGTACACTTTACGCCGTCTTTTTGCCACGATACTTGTTTTCAATTTACCTTTCGAACCTGCATCTTTGTGGGATGAGTTTAGATTCCATCTTTCGGAGGACTTCCTAAGGCATTCTGCCTTACCTCATAAACTTGCATTTGATCATGCTCTTCGCTCAATAGATGTTTTCCTACAATCAATGAGGAAAACCGTCGATGACTTTGCTCTCGTCCCATACAAAACTTGGGTTAGTAAGGACGAAATGCACAGCAAGGATTATGAGGATGAGATAAACATTCGCGTGTCTGCGATCAGTTCAGTTTAACCGAAATTTTGTACACCCCCAATTGTGGTGGTCGGTACAAAACAAATATAAATAATCCCGTTCAGTTCAAAAGCTCTAAGAGGGATAAAAACCTCCATATTTTACAGCCGCTGAAAAACACTTAGAATGAAGCACAGACATCAAGATGAAAATGGTGCAATTATTTTTGAATAGACACATACAAAACGTCATCAAAAGTCTAGTGATATTTTGATAATTATATCTTTAATTATTTTTTTAGCATCAAACTAAAAATATATTACGACAAGCCGCAAGAGCAAGAAGTACAACGGCCAAGTATTGGCATAGACCAATAAACACCCATACAAAAACACTGATAATGAAAGAAAAGACACGAACGAATAGTAATGCGATTCACATCATAAGCGCAAAAGCAAGCGACCACCCATACGAAACTAGTATCCCTCAAACCAATCAGACGCTCGCAAGGTCGGAGAAGGAAGCTGTCTTCCAATAGTGCTGAAGGAACATAGACGGATAAGCGAGAGACACAATCTGATAGAAGACCAACAAACGTACAGACTCTCTTATCTAAAACCCTATCGAGAAACCGGCAACCAAAGAACGGGACTGAAAGGTGCACGAATCCAAGACGACCGGGAGGCAAAGGCAAGCGATGCCCAAGCTGTGAAACAAAACCAATAAACTCACATCCACAAAAGCTAAGATGAACACAAGAGAAAGGTAGCAATTGGCCAAAGATTTTCACTTTGTCCAGCATGTAGGCTGACCAACCAAAGCCAAAAAGATAGATAAGCAGTCTTTACTAATTTTAAATGCAATAAATAAACATTTGTTGTAATTCTTGGATAGCTTTTTAGTCTGTGTAGTAGAAAGGAAGTTTCACAGAGATTTTTTTATATATTACACAAAGCCATTTGCAAAAATAAATAAATAAAAATGCCGTATCTCTCAAGGGTTGTAATAATCAGATTTGGTGTTTTGTTACATTATTTGACATTGGTTTATTAATTAAATTGAACTTTTTCTTCGTTGTGTCTTATTGTGGTCTTGTCCTTAGTGGGATTAGCGGTTTCCAGGTTCGTTGTTTGAAAATTATGAGTTTTGAGCGACAAAATCTATGGCTAGAACTCGTCCACAACAGCTGCCAAAGTTGGTACTCACAATAATGGACAAAAATGGGGGTACACATTTTTCCGCACATTGCAAGACTCGAACTCGAGTCTCTCCAAAGTAGAGGTGATCTCTTACCAACTGGGTTTAGGCCCAAGAGCTCAGCTGACTTTTCACAATGGACAACTTTTAACAATAGAAACTAAAAGAACATTGCATTTTCAAGTAATAAATAGAAGTTGCAAAGAACTAGGAGAATTCAATCAATTCATATAACCAAATTATTAATTAAGTTGGCAAATACACGATGTGAAGAATAATAAATTTCAAGTGGGTTAAAACCAAGGGCCGGTTCGTCGCAAATAAACACTAACTTACTGGACATTAGCCCAAATCTTCCATTTTTGGGCGGTTAGGTTCACAAGATTTTCACAGGAAAGCAAACTGATTTAAAAGTTAATGAACAGAACTTATCTGCTTCCAACCGAAAACCCAAAGAATGTTAATAAACTAAAAACATCAGTACCTTCAAACTTCCTAGTAATTCTCACTCATTTCTTTAGGGATGAAGAAAGAAACTATAATCCAAGTGTTATTTTCTATCACTTTTCATTTTCCACCCACTTGAGCTTTCTTCTGTAAAGGAAATATAAATGTTATACATATTGGACACTGTTTGATATCAGTATCTGTACATGATTGAGTAAAACCCTAAAACCACTGCAAATGGAAAAACAAAACCCTTCTCCAGAACTTGATGCATTTCTATATACAAGCAGGGAATGCACATGAGAGAGACAAGAGTTAGGTTAAATTAGGTATTGTGATACAAAGTACCTGCACTTACAATTTTGGCAGGGCAAATTTTCCTCTGTACAGTTCCTTTGAGCATGAGTAAGCAATCAGCATGCGTTGAAAAAGATAATGCATGTTAACTTTCTGTGCCTCAAAGTGTAACTAAGCGAAACCGAGTGGCGATGCTCATTTACCTTCGAATTCAAACATCTCACCAATCCATCCTTCCTCCACAGGATTTCCTTCACATTTTGCGTTATCGTAATTTTCCACCTCAGCAGTTGTAACTTCAGTTGAACTGCCGTGATCGAGTACATTTGGCATATTGCAGTACCCTTCGTTGAAAAACTGCTCAAAATCTACTTCTTTCTCCATCCCTGAAGGCATGAGAATCTCTGCTGCGGAATCCAAAGTAACAGCATTTGAAGATGAATTCTCATTGGCAGATGAGGATGATCCACTCAGTGAAGTATTGTCGACAACAAAATCTGCATTGGCATGCGCAGATTGCTGGTCCGCTAAGGAAGCCTTGATATTCGTAATTTCTTCTCTTTCCAAGCTTAAATCATTTGCAGAATGACAAATATTTATTGGAGATATATCAATGTTCATGTGATCCAAATCAAGTAAATTCTCAATTTGTCTGGATGATCCTGGTAGAAACAAAGAACTGAGCTCGTCCCTTATCATATGATAGTAGTCAAAGAACATTTCCAACACGTAACTCGTAGGTGGTTCCCAAACAATTTTTATATTAGTCAAGTAGTTGTTTCTGAGGTCCAGTCACACAGTGCATACATGCATTAAACACAATAATCTTGTAGCTCTTAATTAATCAACATGGCAATTCTAAAGATTAAAAATCTCATGGTGTGTTTTGATCGAGTCATTTTAAATAATGGATCTCAAATCTATTAATAGTTATTTAGATGATTTCAAGTAAGGGAAATATTACACTCACCCCCTTTCAACTTGCACCATTGTTGTAAAATTACAATTGCTTTTCAAATGTACCCAACATTAAGTGTCATTTGTAATTCATACTTGAAAAACCCCCCTAAATCAAATTCCTCCATCCAAGTGCAATTCCAGTGATTTCACATTTATAAAGCAAAAAGGATTAAACCGAAGTAAATTATTAGCATTATCAAACAAAGAACCCAAGGTAAAGCATTGATAGTGAATATCTTACCTCCTCCTGAGCTTTCAGTAGAACTAAATGATGGTGGTTTTGAATGGTATATAATACTTGCTTCATTGGTCTTTTCTCCAGCCCGAGTACTGTCTGAGGGCAAGATATTAGGACATCTTACCTCAGGAGGCAATGATCTGCATAAAACAGCAAATTCAATATTCGGAAAAACGTACACATAATGAGCATTACAGGTCTCTACCTTTTGGAACATATGAGAAAACTTAAAGAGATGAACAAAATGGGAGCTAATACACGGATAGCAACTAACCATTTGGAAAAAGGGTCCTTCATAATAGCAAAGGAAGCACTTAAAGAGATGAACAAAATGGGAGCTAATACACGGATAGCAACTAACCATTTGAAAAAAGGGTCCTTCATAATAGCAAAGGCAGCACTATAATATTCCATAACAAGATTGCACAACAAGATCACCACAAACATTTTTTATGATTTAAGACGTTCTTTATGCTAATCCAATATATTGACCCTCTGCAAAAGTCACTATGACCAATAAATGACCAGGCAATGCAAACTGTGTGGTTAATTTACAGTTCAAGAATAAACCAAAGAAACAAGATGCAACATTGAACACATGAAAGTTACAATTTAACCTCTCAATCCATCCGGATGTCACTCTTGGGAAATGGTCAACAATTGGCAACAAGTACTTGTGTCTTATTTCTACTTCACATGAAGAAGCCATCTCAATTTCAAACTCCCCACCACAAGAACATTCTTTTCTTGGAGCTTTCATCACATGGAATTGTATCTAGATGAAAATGAATGTGTTACAAAACAAAACACCACAAAACACAAAAATATCAGTAGGCCAAGTCAAAATACCTTAGAATTCTGCCATATTGGCAATCTACCGGAGTTTATTTGCACTTCAGAATTTGACAGATACCAATGTGGTCTCTCCGGGAGTTTCAGTAAATTGTTCTGTACTATGTTTTTATTCCTTCCACTGTTTATCTCCTGGATGTTTGTTCTGGCGTTATCATCAATCTCAGGATCGCTCTGTCCATCAAAGATACTCCCAGAAACACATTCTTCCCTCTCCAGGTTATCCAATCTCCTGCAAACATCCCACCACTGAACCGGTTCAACTTTTACTGTGAACTCTTCATTTTGTAGATTTGCCTGTGGAGCTGACCAAGATTCAGTTCTCC
Organism: Haberlea rhodopensis; assembly: GCA_907163345.1. NCBI lineage: Eukaryota > Viridiplantae > Streptophyta > Magnoliopsida > Lamiales > Gesneriaceae > Haberlea > Haberlea rhodopensis. The sequence continues at coordinate 4,184,504 of CAJQUN010000008.1, read as the reverse complement.
TCTCACTTGGTCCAGACCCAATTGATGGCCGAATTTCATGTTGAACCACAAAACCTGACGGGGCATAAACTAAGATATGCTCCAGTGAACCAGCTCTAGTCTGAACATTTAACGAACCAGAATTATGAAAAATGGCAGCAACAGCTCCAGATGGCGCCCATACCTTCCCGACCGCTGAAGAAGCAGCATTGGTTACTGAATTAAGCAAGCCAGAATCACTGCATTTTATCCGGCTTACCACAGCAAGGGTGAAAGTAGGTGCTGGCAAAGAATTTTGCTCACTTGTGGTGAAAGAAGAAGTAGACCACCACGGTGGAGATGAAGTAAAAAACAGTGAGTCACCTTGCCCATGAGTCTTTAAAGCTTGATAGCTGTCATCTCCCCCAAAGGGTGATAGAACAAAGATATGACAAGTCCCTTTTGATGAAATGATAGCAACCCATTGGCTGTAATTACTAAAACAGATGTCTTGGATGACCTATTGAACAAGTAATAAAAAGTAACTTTCAAAACTTCACAGCTTCTATAACGTAGATACGCTATTCTAGAAATATTAACAAACAGTAACATCACATACTTACAGCTGAGGTTATGCCACGGTGCAGCTTGTAAAGATGTACAGAAGAAGTGCTCCAATCACTAGAGCCTGATCCACTGCATGAATGAGATGGCATGATTCTGAAGATATTTATGTTATTACCATGCACTGAAGCAGTAACCAAAAGGGTGCCACTTGGATCAAAACACAAAGCAGATATAGGACTTGTATGAGCTCGAAATTGTGATATAACCTCAGAGGAAACAAGATCCTTCACAACAACCTGCATTGACAAATGCAACGAGATAACAATGTAGCTTTGATGAAGTTCGGAGCCGAATAATTTTTATTGTAAGATATCAATACAGGAAAATATCAAATTTATAATTTCTCTGAACTCATTAAGCTTCCACTTGAATAAAGAAGTAAAATTACCACTGCAGAGGACTCACCACTCCAGCATTTTCAGGTTCGCATGACGCTAGCCTCCCAGCTTTCCAGCCAGGAGGACTTGGACTGTCAGGAGGAAGCAGCTCCGGACAGTGCTTGGACAATTTTTTATACCCCAAGTCTCCCAGTGTGAGTATCCCAGAAGCCAAGTGTTTGCTAGATTCCACTGCATAACGAGCCATCATACTACCACCACTACCTGGCGATGTTGAAGGACAAGCACTAGAGGCAAGGTTCTTTTGACTCAAGCGACCAGTGTTTAAATGAAATGGGCGGTTGGGAGGATAAGCTAACCACCTTGGTCCAACAGCTATCGGACCATAACCTGTGCTGATCCCAACTGCTCCTTGTTCCCCAATTCGAGGAACAGGATAGGTAACCACGATGAATTTCTTCTCTAGGGTAAGAGAATCAAAGCAGTATATCTGCTCAGTAAACAGGCAGACAATCAGTCAGCCATCTTAACTTATTTTCATCAGGAATCTCATTCGGATATGCATCAACAACATATTTGATTAGGTGAATAATGTAAATAAAAATTCTACAGTGTGAACTCTTTTCTTTAAAACCATATTCAGAAATTTACTTTGTACTCAGATGGGATGACAGCCTTAGAGATTAATTAAGCTCAAACATACAGGAAATGACTAAATTGCTACTTGTTTCTTTCTTTATTGTAAAATGGGACGTCTCAAATCAACTTATACTCACTTGTTCTTCAAGGCCAACAGCTACTACACGATGGCTGCATCTAACCATAAAGACAGCAGACTTAAAATCGAAAACCTTAACATATTCATTCAATTTCAGCGAATAAAATCGAACAGCAGTAGGTGGTTCATACGAACTCCCAAACGATGATTCTACCAAACCATATCTGGCAGGGCCTGGCCTAGTATTCCCACACCGCAAAATACTTTCATGTTTCTCTCCCCCAACTACAACCAGCATAGGAGGTAAGGACTTGCACTTTTCAACACCATCACAATTTTCAGGAGTTGGAAGCATCTGTAGAAAGGTTACTGGTCCCTCACGTCTGGAAACCAATTCACTTAACCGAGTAGAGTCCTCGACATCAAATACTTGAAAGCCATTCTGATAACCAAGTAAAAGAAGGCGTCTGAAGGATGTTGGAGAAAGCTCCAATTTGTCAAAGCCAGCCCATAAAACCTGATAAATACAAAAGATCAGCGGCATATCAAGTTGAGAAGCACCGTAAGTTCCAGACAAACAATGGATTTTCTCCAAATAAGCAACAAAGAAACTCCTAACCTTGATGAGAAGCTATAAATTCATATGAAATTATACGAACCATAAAAATAACAACAATAATGATAGATTTTAATTGATTATATTCAATGCATCAACAAAGTCATTTGCAGTACTACAAGTAATAGTAACATAAAAACAAAACAAAAAACAAAATTACTCCTAGACAGCAAGTATATAATACTATCATGAAAAACAAGATCAAATACACACATGAAAACAAGGTATTAAACGGCGACCTGTTCTTTCCTATCATCCGCGGATGAAGAAATGGAAGCGGCGAGGGAAGCACCAGCAGAACGCACGACGGTGCTAGCATTCGTAGACACTGTTTTGATACATGATGAAATAATTCTCAAAGAACTAGGTAGCAATTTGTTGTTCCTGCCTTTACCTTTCTTCATACTGTTAAGTTATTTCTATTATTCTTATGCTGCTTTCTCTCAACCTTTCCCAACCACCACCGATTCACCGATAAGTTCAGTTTCTACTCCTCCTCCACCGTCCTCCGCCACCCTGGCTGCCAAATCAGCCGTACCAACGTCGATCATTCGGTTGCACGATCGCCGTGATTTGATTTTTGCCCAAACTTGTGTTGAGTATTTGAAGTTTGACTTGAAATCAATGATTTCTTACTGTTCACTATTCATGCTCGCTATTTATCACATCATTTTCAAAATTAAACTTTAATATTTATAGTTAATTTTCCTTCAAACTCAATGATTTTTTTTTTTTTGTAAAAATATTACTTAGATTTCTTATTTTAAAAAATACATTAAATTGTCATTAAAATGATTATTTTAAAATCGATTAATCGAAAATCAATATGCGTGGAATACTATGCACAATATTTTGGAAATGTAACCCTTTAATGCGGTTCATATTATCTTATATTTAAAATTTAAAACAATGTTTCACGGCATATCTTATATTCATTATTTTTAAATATTTTATTATACACCATACTGTTATATTTTTAAATTTTTAAATTTATTATTTGAAAATGTTTAGAAAACTAAAATAAGTTAATTTAATCATTTAAAAATAGAGAAAATTGCAAATAAGTATAACATTTCAAAACATTTTGCAACTAAATCCAATATAAATCATATTTACAACTAAATTCACATTCCAAAACACATTTGCTAGGATCAAGCGCTTACAATTAAGCCAAAAGCTATAGCTGGTAACATAGACACAATTTCAAGCCCCGTATTAAGCAATGTGGAAATGAGGGGTTGCGCAATTCTTGCGCCAATAGGCCAGGCAGTTAAGTCACTTGACGACAGATGACACACACCTTCGTCTACGAGTACACAGAAGGACTTATTGGACGCAGCACACTCAATAACCCCACCCCCCACCCACCACAAGAAAGTGCTTCTTGGAAGACTCGAACACATGATCTCGCTCTGATAACAATTGTTAGGATGGAACGCTTACCACTAAGCTAAAAGATATAGCAGGTAGCATAGGCGCAACTTCAAACCCTTATACAGTGGCAGCACGAAGCCTCGTACTAAGCGACACGTGGACATGAGTGGTTGCGCACTACATTCCACGAGTGAACATAAGGACTTACTGGGCACAACACACACAATAACTTTATTCAAATAAGCCTATTTTCTGAAATCATAATCTAAGAAGTTATTTTGTTTGTCATACATGCCTTCCATGCTTCAAACTTATTTCTCTCGTTGCGCCTCCGCCTACCTCAAATTCGTTGCACGCCTTGCATTTCAAAATTCTACCATTAGCCCAATTTCCCATTTAATTGGTGCAAAAATCAATATTGTGTCGGTTTACCTCGGTGTACTCCATTATCGATAAACTCAGTTCTGAGCATCAGGTTTCCTGATCGGGTCTCTGGAAACCAAAATGAAGGATCAGATCGGCCCTCATAACTGCGATTTTCACACTCGGAAGCTTCTGTAGGTTCGAGGCGTCGTTCGGATGCTTGAAAGGCGTCGTGCAAATAGATGTTGGTTACTGCAGTGGGTCAAAATCCAACCCGGAATACCGAAGTTTGGGAGATCACACCGAGCGTGTGCAGGACCTTTTGGAATTGGTCAATGCAATACATCATTCATTTATCAACATAACAATTAAAATATTTGAAAATGTTATAAGTCAAATACAACATATAGGGCATACCCCGGTAAAGTTTATTTTCTTAAAAGTAGAGTAATACTATTGGGAAAAGAAAACAATGCATTAACCTGAGCTCGCTCATCACGGAGCTCGGTTATCTCTAGATGCATCACCGAAAGCATCAGAACCTTGTCCTCCTGCAAACCATGCCGTGCCCGAACAACAAAAGACATGACAGCTCCCACAAAGGGATCAGTACCCAGTACGAGAAATAAATAAATCATGTCAAGAATGACAAAGTATCATGCGATGCATACCATGTATGAATGCGATATATGAATGGGTACAAAGAATCGAATCTTAAGATACCAAATATCGGAGTCCAAACGCGTGACTACAGTTGCTACCTAAACTGCATGTCATAGTCGTGCCCAGCGTCCCCGACACTCAGAGTAAATCAACTCAGTCATCATCAAGGATATCAAAGAAGTGGATAGATCAATATGATATGCCCATGAATCATCTATGCATGATATGACATATGCAACTCAATATGTCATGCAATCTCATGTGAAAGTCAATACATATCATGTAATTCACATAAGAAAATAATTTATCACATATAAGTCAAGTAATGTCATATAAGGTCATACATTAGTACCATTACACGTCTTCGCCAGACGTCATGATAAAACTCATTTCAACGTACCTCAGACCAAAGCTAATTTACCGAGTGCTCCTCGAATCAACCCCGTAATCTATTAATTTGGTCATGTAAATTCCAAAATGACACTAAGTGTTCAAGTAGTGCATTGAATCAAATTCAACTTCTAAGTATTGACCCTTAGTGATTTTCTTACATTTTCAGCCTGACCCATTTTCGTACAAAAATCACTATAATTTCATACAACATCAAAACAACTTTATTCTAGTGCTCAAAGTTCAAAAACTCAAAATACTACATTTCATCTATAATGATATCAAGCTGGTTCCTCCATTTAAAAGGGGTTTAAACACTAAACACGTAGCATTTTAAAATTTGTTTTCCAGCTTGAGCAGTGTTAGTAAAAATACTATAACTTTTTCATTTCAAATCCAAATTGAGTGATTTTAGTGGCAAATTACAGAAAACTCGAAGTACTCAAAATCCTATTTCTAGACAGTTTTCTGGAATTACTAGCCAAAAATGCTCAGGAATCCGAAGAACACACTGCATGGGTATTTTCACCCACATGCAGAGTTCAGAATGAACACTGTTAGTATGAAATTCGTAACTCTTTCAATATGAGTCCGAATTAAGTTCTCCTTTTTTATAAAAAATTGAAAAGAATTTTAAATCTACAACTTTCATTTGAAGACAGATATCAAATTCAAAGCACAATTTACCCTTTGTCGGTCTTCATTTGAATTCATTTGATGTTTATCTTCAAATGAAAGTTGTAGGTCTTTGAATTCTGTTAGATTTAAAAGAAAAAAGAGAACTTAATTTGGACTTATTTTGAAGAAGTTATTAATTTTATACTATTAGTGCTCATTCTGAGCCTGCATGTGAGCGGAAATACCCATGCAATGTGTTCTTCGGATTCCTGAGCATTTTTGGCTAGGAATTCCGGAAAATGTCTAGATATAGGAATTGTAGTGTTTCAAGTTGGCTGTAAATTGTCACTAGAATCACTCAATTTGGATTTGAAACGAAAAAATTATAGCATTTTTACTAACACTGCTCAAGCTGGAAAACATATTTTAAAATACTACGTGGTTAGTGTTTAAACTCCTTTCAGATGGAGGAACCAGCTTGACATCATAATAGATGAAATGTAGTATTTTGAGTTTCTAAACTTTGAGCACTAGAATCGAGTTGTTTTGATATCGTATGAAATTGTAGTGATCTTTCTACGAAAATGGGTTAGGCTAAAAATATAAGAAAATCGATAAGGGTCATATTTAGAAGTTAGATTTGATTCAATGCACTATTTGAACACTTAATGCCATTTTGGAATTTACATGACCAGGTTAATAGATTCTGGGGTTGACTCGAGGAGTGCTCGGTAGATTAGCTTTAGTTGAGGTAAGTTGAAATGAGTTTTATCATGACGTCTGGCAAGGACGTGTAATGATGCTAATGTATGACCTTATATGACCTTACTTGATTGCGATAACTGATTTTCTTATGTGAATTACATGATATGTATTGACTTTCACATGAGATTGCATGGCATATTGAATTGCATATGTCATATGATGCATAGATGATTCATGGGCATATCATATTGACCTATCCACTGCTTTGATATCCTTGATGATGACTGAGTTGATTTACTCCGAGTGTCGGGGATGACGGGCATGGCGATGACATGCAGTTTATGTAGCAACTATAATCACGCGCGTTGCTACCGGACCTAGACACTAGGGATGACGAGCACAGCACATGATGATTCTCCTAGCGCAAAGTGTGTGTGATGTCACCCTCTACTCGAGCTTGATATTGATTGATGTTGAGCCTTAAACACATTGTTGAGTTTAATGCTTAATTTATCTCCGAATTATTTATGAGTTTTGATGATCAACAAAACTTGTGTTTGTTATACTAATGTGTCTACTTAGTGTACAGGTTTAGTTGATTGAAAAGTGGAATGTTTGAAGAAAATCAATTGTGCAAGGTCTGAGCAGGATCGCCCCAGGCGATCATCGCCCAAGGCGATGGCAGCCAGGAGAAGCATCGCCACGCACATCGATTGGAGCGACGCCGAGGCCCGCGCGCATGGTGAGTTCGCCTGAGGCGATGGCTTGATCGCCTGAGGCGATGCCTGGAACGCTTGAGGCGATGGGAACTTCGTTTGAGGCGATGAAGATTTTTGATCAACCGAAGCTACGGCATTGATTTTTGGTATGGATCGCCTGAGGCGATCTAGACTTCGCCTGAGGCGATCTGCGGAGTTTGGTGACCGTTGGGGCGCGGCGATGGTGATCGCCCGAGGCGATGTCCGGGGCGATCTTGGAGTGATTCAAGCCTTGAGTGTAGCAACGGCTAGTAGGAGCCTTGTGGGCCTCCTACACTATAAATATGGATGTTTTGAAGAAAGCTTTGCTTATTCAAATTCTATCTAGCATTGCAAACTTCATACATTTGTGTTGTATTGGAGTTTGTGATTCATTTCTTGTGTGAGAGTCTTGTGTTCTTCGTGTTGTTACACCGTGAAGGTGTTATTGATTTATTGTAAGGTCCTCCAACACCGACGCAAGTTGGAAATTGTAAAAGTCATCAACAAGTAAAGTTGGTGCAAGTGTGTGGCTATCCTTGGAGCCCTTAAGGCCAAGAAGACTCGTGAAGAGTGTGTTGCTCGTGAAGAGTTGTTTTACTCGGGAAGAGTGTGTTGTGGCTAACTTGGAGCCCTTAAGGCCAAGATCATTTTCGTTCTAGTGGAACCTCGGTTAAACGTTTTCTAACCGGGAAGAGGAGACGTAGGCGATTCATCACCGAACTTCTATAACAAATTCTCGTGTTCTTTATCTTTATTTAAATTACGTATTTATTTATTTCTTCATTTTATTTATTTGTCGATTGACTTGAAGTCTTCCTCAGCGCAAACTCGACATTTTTGCAAATTCATTTTAAAACGCTAAAGTAGCCAAGGAACCTCATTCACCCCCCATCTTCGGTTCCAACAAGTGGTATCAGAGTCATTTGATTTTTGTTTTAAATCAAAATTTTCTATGGCTAATCTAGCAAATGAGTTTGCTCCAGGTCAATCAACCAATCGACCTCCGCTCTTCACGAGTGATAACTACGGATATTGGAAAAATAGAATTTCTCTATACATCCAATCCGTAGATTATGACCTATGGAAAATCATTGTAAAAGGTCCACATATTCCTTTGAAGGAAGTTGGGGGAATAAGTATTCCCAAAGAAATGGACGATTTTACAAGAGCGGATATTATTTTAATTTCTCAAAATGCTAGAGGTATTAATATTTTACATTGTGCTTTAGATATGAAGGAGTACAATCGGATCTCGATGTGCTCAACCGCAAAGGAAATATGGGACAAATTGTAAATTTGTCATGAGAGCACAAATCAAGTGAAGGAGACAAAGATAGATCTACTACAACTCAAGTATGAAACATTTGAGATGGAATTCGGAGAAGACGTTGACTCGATGTTTAGAAAACTCACCCAAATCATAAATGAGCTTGCACAACTTGGTGAGAAGTACCCTCCAAAGCAAATATGGAGAAGAGCACTAAGAGCCTTGCCAAAGGAATGTGATGCAAAGAGGACGGCCATCATCAAATCCAACAAAGGAGAAAGTGCATCATATGACCTTGATGAACTTCATGGTACCTTGGTGACCCATGAGCTTGAAGTGTCAACACGGAAGGAAATAAAGTAGGATGAGAGATCCATAAGAAAGAGGATAGCCTTGGTCGGGAGGAAAGACCATTCCGATGATGAAGATGATGAAGAGATGATCTTGTTCACAAGAAAGTTCAAGAAATTCTTCAACAAACACAACAAGCCAAAAACCTCCGGTGCTATCAAACATGATTTCAAACAAGAGGTAACATGCTATAATTGTCAAGATAAAGGTCATTATGCTAATAAATGTCATAGGAAGAAGAATGAGGATAAAGGGAAGAAGAAAGCTCTAATAGCCACATGGAGTGATAGTGACTCCGACGAAGAAGAAGCAACAAACCTTTTGTCTCATGGCCAGAGATGATGCAAATGAAGAAGAGGAAAGCGACGATGAGGTACCATCTTTTGATGAATTATTAGATTCCTATCATGAACTTATTGATGTTCTTGGCAAAACCAAGATGAGTAACAAATTACTCAAACTTGAGGTAGCCAAAAGAGATGAAGAAAACAATTCATTGAAAAATGAATTAAGTTCTTTGAAGAAATCTTTTTGCAAATTTAGTGATAGTAGTTTAAAGATGGATGAATTGATTGGCTTGCAACGTTGTAGCTTTGATAAAGCCGGACTAGGCTTTTCAAGCAAATCTAAAACATTTTCAAGCTTGTTGGCTAAAGCTAAGCATAATTCTCCTACTTGCACTTATTGTTGTAAAAATGGTCATACAAAGAATAAATGTAGATTTGCTAACTTGGAAGAGTGTGTTGTGGCTAACTTGGAGCCCTTAAGGCCAAGATCATTTTCGTTCTAGTGGAACCTCGGTTAAACGTTTTCTAACCGGGAAGAGGAGACGTAGGCGATTCATCGCCGAACTTCTATAACAAATTCTCGTGTTCTTTATCTTTATTTAAATTACGCATTTATTTATTTCTTCATTTTATTTATTTGTCGATTGACTTGAAGTCTTCCGCAGCGCAAACTTGAAATTTTTGCGAATTCATTTTAAAACGCTAAAGTAGCCAAGGAACCTCATTCACCCCCTATTCTGTTCCAACAATTGATGATATCTTCTTTGGACTCCGATTTTGGTATCTTGATATTTGATCCTTTGTACCAATTCATGCATCGCATTTATGATATGCACTGCATGATACTTTGTCATTCCTGACATGATTTATTTATTTCTCGTACTGAGGTACTGACCCCCTTTGTGGGGGCTGTCATGTCTTTTGTTGCTCGGGAATTACAGAATTTGCAGGAGGACATGGTGTTGATGCTTACGGTGATGCATCTAGAGAAACCCAAGCTCTGTGAAAAACGAGCTCAGGTTTATGCATGGCTTTTCATTTCCCAGTGATATTACTCCACTTTTAAATAAAATAAATTTATCGGGGTACGCCCCGTGTATGTTGTACTTGGGATATAATATTTTCGAGACTTTGTGGTGATGCTGAATAACAATTGCTTTATTATCTGATGGTTTTGGGAGAGAAATGGACCTATTTATGCATTAAAATATCATGGTCGTAGGTGTGAACCACTATGGCAACAATTGGTATGTATTTTATAAGGTGCTGGTCGAAATTTGCATGCCAACTTGTATAATTTTGATGTTTTTATCTTGATTAAAAATAAGGTGTTGTGACCTGGAACGCCTTTTAATCACCCGGGTTTGCTAACTCGTGATTAATCATAATTAATTAGCAACGGTGTCTTACAGATACACAATCATTTTAAATATAAAATCGTAATACTTATCCTAGATAAATTGATTTGTAAAATAAATTGCACCAATATGGTTTGTGCTTAAATAGGATGACACGTTCAAATTAAGTACATCATATTACTATAAGTAAGTGCACCACCTTATTATATGTGCACAACTAGACTCAAAATTAAGTGCACCACTAGACTCAAAATTAAGTGCACCGATGTAGTGTAAATGTGTATACCGGTATAATGGTGTAATGTAATTGTGTGCATCACTATAATTTAAATTAAATTAGGTGCACATATAACATTAGATTAAATGTACAGCTAGAGTTTAAATTAAGTGCACCGTTAGATTTTAAATTAAGTGTACTTGTGTAGTGTAATTACATGCACCGATGTAGTGTGATTGCATGCACCGGTATACTTCAACTTAAATTCGATGCACTAATAATATTAAATTAAGTGCACCTCTGGACTTTAAATTAAGTGCATCGATGTATTGTAATTGTGTGCATCGATTTAATATAATTGCGTGCATTGGTAGAATTTAAATTAAATTAGGTGCACCAATAACTTTAAATTAGTTACTTGCATAATGTCATTACAAATAACTCCACCCGTATGAGGCCAAATAATTTTTGCAAAACCTAAATTCTATTTATGTAACATCCAATTATCGTCATCCGATCTCATGTAACACATATATCTGATGCATTTTCAATATAAGTTGTCAAATATCACTTGTTAGTGCTAATTTGAAGAATGATTCATAACTACAAAATTAAATTTGCTTCATATTCATTAAAAATTGTGAATGCATCCAATTTAATAGTATTTCTTGAAAACCTTTTATGTTGATGTTGCAAACGTAAATGAATATAATTAGTGAATTTTGCATCCGCTATCATTGAAAAATGTTATCCATTCATACTATATATTTAGCTAATTCTCTCATATCTCTTTCAACCGAATACATGAAAAACCCTAAATTTGAATTACTACTACCACCACCACTGTGAAATTGGTAAAGAGTAGTTTGAGTACCATAATTAGGTTCTCTATCATGCTTAGCCATATGTCTAAGTAAATGACCCGTCTCACCCGAAGAAACATATGCACAATATTTTTTTTTACATTTTTTACAAACTGCTCTTGTGTCATTTCCCTCAACATTTTCGACACCAAATAACTGTCCCACAATACTAGTTCGCTTTTAGAAGTTTTTCTAGTTGATTCAACATTTGGTATACTTTCTTCTTCATTTTGATATTCATCATCATAATTCACATTATAGATGAATCGGCCATTATATAGATGCAGAGTTATGCAAAATTATCTCATAAAATTACAAAATAAATATTACCAAATATTTTACATTGTGCCTTGTATTGCCAAATATTGAGAGAATAACTTCTTTTTTCTTTACTTACAAATTGTCAATTGAGAGCATAGAGATTAAGAAAACAAATTCTGAGGATAAAATGTGGCCAATACTCTATTTATAACAACCAAAATTAATGTAAATAATAAAAATTAAAAATTAAAAAACCGTCATATTTTTTTACCGTTAAGCATTGCCGATCGACCGGCAAGGCATGTAAAGGTAAAAAAATATGGTTGTTGGCTTTGCCGAGTGATCGCCAGAATTTTAATATAAAAAAATGGCACGTGCCACGACATCGCCCAAGGGCCTATACTCATGGTCCAGCACGGACCGTCACTGTAGCATCACAAACCGTGCTGACACATACCATGACGTGTCGGGCCTCGTGCTGCCCAACACGATTAACACCTTGAAAGTTAGTATCGTGTCAGATCAAGATATAGGTTCACTTTGAAGTATTGAGTAGTTTCATAAAGTGTTGGTTCCATTTTAGCCATGAGTATGACATATTATCTAGGGTGTATTCGAATTGAACGACTCGAAAAAAAGTTGATTTGTATTAATTATCGAATTCAAGTCAAACTCAAACATGTTCAAACTTTTTTTCTAGCCGAGCTCGAGCCCAAAAATATTTTGTTCGATAGTCGTGAGTCGTTCGTATATTTAATATTTTATTATTATATTACATATTAAATAAATATATTTCGAGTCTTTTGAACAATTATTTTCGAATAACTCGTGAATATTCGAACTTGAATTCAAACTTTAAAATTTTCGTTATATTTGGCTTGTTACACCCCTGATAACATACAAGCATACCGATGTGAGTACGAATCCACTAATATCACATACAATTAGGTATGATATAAAAGCTGGATGGAAATTTTATCCATATAAAAAACTAGTTTATGTTATAATGATTGATACCCCTAGCCCTGGAGGCCCAATAGGTTTAGGTACCCGAACTTTATTTGGGCCCCGGTCAGTTGGGGACCCGCTTTCAGCCCAACAGGTGGACCCGTTTTCAAGCCCGCCGCCCGATCCGAGTTGATACCGGGCACGACCACCTCTGGCCAACTGTCGTGGTCTTTTCCGAGCATGCCCTATTACGCGCTCCTTGACCATATCCCTCGGGGCAGCCTCCGAACTGAGGCAAGGGTTCCTCAATAGGTCGGGACGGGCAGTCATTGGCAAGGTAGCCGAGCTGAGGCGAGGAGGTCCCTCAATATGTCGGGACAGGCAGTCATTGGCAAGGTAGCCGAGCTGAGGCGAGAAGGTTCCTCAATAGGTCGGGACAGGCAGTCATTGGCAAGGTAGCCGAGCTGAGGCGAGGAGGTTCCTCAATAGGTCGGGACGGGCTGTCATTGGCGAGGTAGCCGAGCTGAGGCGAGGAGGTCCCTCGATAGGTCGGGACAGGCAGTCATTGGCAAGGTAGCCGAGCTGAGGCCGAGAGGGTCACTGACACACCTATGGTGGTCCTGTATACCGGGACTATGGTTACATGAGTCGGACACCTATTAAAGCAAAGGCTAGGCCTACTAACCAATCAGAGGATGGTCAAGCACCTTGAGCACGAAAAGCATATCCCCGGATGCATAGAATCGCAAAAGCAGGAAGGTCGTACGAGGTAGGTAGCAGATGTAGGTGGTCCCCAATCTGGGGTTCTCCCCCAGCATCAGACATTGTCTCCTAAGCCTCAGACAGGGCAGGACCACTGAAGACCCTCCCCCTATAAAGAGGGGAATTGTTAGCAAGAAGCCTCTCTGGATTCACCAGTTTTTTTATCACCGGAGATGGGTAACCAGTTAGACCTTCTTCGGCTCCGGCCTAATCTGTGATTTCACGAAATAGCTCATCCCTTCCCCCCTATAAATTCATTTGTTATCAAAGCGAACCAAAAAAGGAGGTAACATTTATAATAGTGTATTGTTCTCCGATGCTCTTACCAAATTTTCTAAATAATCCCTTATAACTTGAGTAAGAGTCATTATCCAGCATTGAAAATTACCGAATCCCATTGGCTTTGAGGTATCTCCCCATCTCCTTCTCTGCACAATGATGGAGCCTCTCCGGAGCTTTCTCTCTGTCTCACCTTGCAAGTGCTCGAGAAACCTCATTTTCCCACTTCAATCTTAAAGAATAAAAAATCCATAAGCATATGACCACTTCAACACCATCATGCATTCGACGATATGTTTTCATGGTTCGCAGACACAGTCGTGGAGGCTATTGTTCCGATTCCATTAACATTTTTATTGAATGATTGCGGTTATTATCGCATAGTTTTTAAAATTTAAAATAAAAAATTAGATATTTTGGGCAAATTATTTTAATTAAAAAAAAATTAAAAGTGTTACGTAACGTCCACGATTGGCCATGAAATTGTCGTTCCAGGATGTGAAATTCTCGTTCTGTTCCGCGACAACCTCGAAATAAAAAAAAAAAGTAATATTTCCTCTCCCCATCCATTTCGGTTACTTCACAATTTACAAAATGGAACCGTCGAAAACTGATCAATCCAAAAAAAATTTGCACCATTATATTACACGTATTTTAGGCTGAAACTTTGCCGCGAACCATGATCTGTTCCCACGCCTTGGTGACAAATCCCAGTGGAACTTCGGGTTCTCTTTGTACTCGAGCAAGTTTCTGAACATTGTGTGAGTTAGCACTAGAAGCCCACCATTCATAGTAATGTTCATATCTTTCTAAACTTTTTTAAACAATATTCTGACTCCTCTCTTCTTCACTCATACATTGAGTATACCTGTTGGAGTAATAGGAAATCAAGATATAATTGAGTTACGCGGTGGATATCACAACCACTAAAAATATTAGTGTTCATCTTATTCTTGTTGATTATGTGATTATTACCTCAATTATAAGTTGATTTTCCTGTTACCCAACACTCCATGTCCCTTCCAAGATCCAAGACACAACCAGCAAAACTTGAATCCACAAGGTTGTCGACCATGGTTTGCAGTCTCGATATCGGAACGAGACATAACGCGATGAAGTTCTAGCTTGTAAAGAGGGTTGCATTGTAACGACGTTCTTCAACCAGAAATCGCCAATAAATCGGCGTCGCGGAGGTAGAATGGTGGCCGTGCGAAGTTGGAACGGCGGCCTCTTTCTTTCAGCTTATTTAATTTGTTCACCCTCATTTCTGTTGCCATATACTTCATCAAATCAACCTTGTTATGCAACTCCTCAACTTTTTCTTCTCCATCTCCTCAATCTCCTTCACCCTCTTCCTCATCTCTTTCTCCCAATCGAACCCAGCATCTCACTGCCTTCAGATGTGGGATTTTCAATTTCAGATTAGTGTTTTATTTGCTTTGATTTTGGAATTTTTAATAGATTTGGGAATTTTGACTTTTGAAAACGTTTGACTTTCAGAAAATTAGATTTTATTTTTGAGAATTTTTTATTTATGTATTTCTTTTATTTTTCATAATTCTATGAATTTTTTAGTTATTTAAAAAAAAACGATGAGCAATCATTCCACGAAATGTCAATAGAACTGGAACAGTAGTCTCTACGACCGCGATGACGAATATTGTTATCGACATGTCATATGATTACAACCTTGGCTTTTTTTCCAATCGGTTGATTACACTTCGGACATGGCTTCGAGAAAGCATTTATCCAGTTTATATTCTCGGCTTCGTTGCGGTGTTCTACCAAGAGTTCATGCACTCATTCCCAATAGACATTAAATTTCTCAAAGCATTATTATAAATATTGATAAAACCATTGAGGTCATAGAAACAATATAGTTATATGAAAATCTTAAGCCATATTTCTATGATCCAAGATTGAACATCTAAACAATTACAGCATGCTTAATCACATTTAATTGCACATTTCAAATTCAAAGATAACTCATGGCACATCAAGATATTTACCATAAAGAGATAAGCATAAATCATGCATCAAAACAATTTAGATGTGCATATGCTAAGGGGAAATGCATTTTACTATCAATAAATATTGAGCTCCATAATTTATTGGTCACAATTAATTTGTGCCAAAATAAATTTACCTTGGATGACAAGAGTAAGTTCTTGTCATCGGTCATATACCTCGCGCTTCCTCTATTGTGGTGCATAAGATGATTTCCTCCCTTGAGGTGTTAGTGCCTTCATCATCAATATCTTTGTTGTTCCTACAAAACAAATTAACAATTGTAGGATCTTTGGTACCCATTTGATTTTGGGTCCTTGCGGGTTAGCTTTCATCGATGCCTTAGGAATCCATTTCCACCTCTTGTTAGGTTGGTATTGGATTTTAACAAATCTACATTTATTCTTTGTATGACCATTTTTACAACAATAAGTGCAAGTAAGAGAATTATGCTTAGCTTTAGCCAACAAGCTTGCAAATGTGTTTGGATTTGCTTGAATAGCCTAGTCCGGCTTTATCAAAGCTACAACGTTGTAAGCCAAGCAATTCATTCATCTTTAAACTACTATCACTAAACTTGCAAAAAGATTTCTTCAAAGAACTTAATTCATTTTCAATGAATTGGTTTCTTCATCTCTCTTGGTTATCTCAAGTTTGAGTAATTTGTTACTCATCTTGGTTTTGCCAAAAACATCAATAAGCTCATGATAGAAATCTAATAATTCATCAAAAGATGGTACATCATCGTCGCTTTCCTCTTCTTCGTCATTTGCGTCATCTTTGGCCATGAGGCAAAGGTTTGTTGCTTCTTCTTCATCGGAGTCACTATCACTCCATGTGGCTATTAGAGCTTTCTTCTTCCCTTTATCCTCATTCTTCTTCCTAGGATATTTATTAGCATAATGACCTTTATCTTGACAATTATAGCATATTACCTCTTGTTTGGAATCATGTTTGATAGCACCAGAGGTCTTTGGCTTGTTGTATTTGTTGAAGAATTTCTTGAACTTTCTTGTGAACAAGATCATCTCTTCATCATCTTCATCATCGGATTGATCTTTCCTCCGGACCAATGCTATCCCCTTTCTTATGGATCTATCATCCTCCTTTATTCCCTTCCGGGTTGACACTTCAAGCTCATGGGTCACCAAGGTACCATGAAGTTCAAGATCATATGATGTACTTTCTCTTTTGTTGGATTCGATGATGGCCGTCCTCTTGGAATCCCATTCTTGTGGTAAGGCTCTAAGTGCTCTTCTCCATATTTGCTTTGGAGGGTACTTCTCACCAAGTTGTGCAAGCTCATTTATGATTTGGGTGAGCCTTCTAAACATCGAGTCAACGTCTTCTACGACTTCCATCTCAAATGTTTCATACTTGAGTTGTAGTAGATCTATCTTTATCTCCTTCACTTGATTTGTGCCCTCACGACAAATTTGTAATTTGTCCCAAATTTCCTTTGCGGTTGAGTACATCGAGATCCGGTTGTACTCCTTCATATCTAAAGCACAATGTAAAATATTAATAGCTTTAGCATTTTGAGAAATTAAAATCATATCCGCTATTGTAAAATCGTCCATTTCTTTGGGAATACTTATTCCCCCAACTTCCTTCAAAGGAATATGTGGACCTTTCACAATAATCTTCCATAGGTCATAATCTATGGATTGGATGTATAGAGAAATTCGATTCTTCCAATATCCCTCGTTATCACCCGTGAAGAGCAGAGGACGATTGATCGATTGACCTTGAGCAAACTCATTTGCTAGATTAGCCATAGAAATTTTTTGATTTAAAACAAAAATCAAACGGCTCTAATACCACTTGTTGGAATCAAAGAGGGGGATAGGAAAGCTGTGATGTCCCCGAAATGATTAATTGTGTTTAAGGCATAAATTGTGTTCGTATGATTAATTATGATTAATTATGGTGGTAATTGCCTTATGTGTTAGAATTAATCGCCATGTGGAAATGCTTGGTCTTGTGGACTGGTAGAGCATTTCAGGGTGCACGTTATGCATGTTGGGTAATCGGGTGTTTTAATGGCTTACATGTGTTAGTAGTCATTATTTTGTGAAACATGCATTTAATTGATATTTGGCGCATTGTGGTGAAATGTGTCTAAAATACAATGTTGGGCATAATTTGCATCATGTTAGGAAGTGGGGTGTAAAATTTAATTAACTTTCATAACCCACTATAACCTCATATCATCTTTACCCCCCCCCCCCCCCCCCCCCACATTATTCAACCCCCAACACTTTTCAAACCCTACCCTCCTCCTCTCATTTTCGAGTGGAACTCCAAGGTGGAAGAGAAGTTCTTGCAAAACTTTATTCTTGTGATTTCTTGGTAATATTTGGGGCCTAGGAAGTATATATATATCATCCCTTGTTGTTTTGTGAGGTTTATTGTGAATTTGGGTTGTTGTTTAGAGTTTGAAAATGAGTTTATTTGGGTTGGTGTGTTTTGTGGTTGGGTGTGGGATTTTGGGGTTGTTTTATGATGTGTATTGAAGGTTTAAAGTGTTTTTGTGTTTTGAGTTTGTTGGTATAAGTGTTGTGGAAGTTGGGAAGGAATTTTTGGTGCAAAAATGGTGAAAATCGCGTGTCTGTGCGAGGCGATCGATCGCCTGAAAACAGGCGACCGATCGCCTAAAGGCAGTGGGCAGGGCAGGCGATCGATCGCCTAAAATGAGGCGACCGATCGCCTTGAGGCAGTAGCCAATCCAAGGGTTAGGCGATCGATCGCCATGTTTGAAGCGATCGATCGCCGCGAAGAAAAATTTGAGGCGATCGATCGCCTCAGTGGAGCGATCGATCGCCAGCTGTGTAATTTTGAAAAATGTTGTATTTTGTTGAATTTTTGGTATTTGGCTATTGTTTAGCTTCTAATATTGATTTGTGTGGTTGTGTAGAACCATCCCAGGTACCGACAACGTCGAGGAGATAAAGTTATACAACTTCTCCACTTTTGGGACTAAGGTACGTAGTGAGACGTACGAGCATCGGACGGTAAAACGTGTTATAACTTTGATGATGTATATTGTGAATATCGTGCCCCGTATGTGAT
Organism: Haberlea rhodopensis; assembly: GCA_907163345.1. Lineage (NCBI taxonomy): Eukaryota > Viridiplantae > Streptophyta > Magnoliopsida > Lamiales > Gesneriaceae > Haberlea > Haberlea rhodopensis. The sequence goes on along the minus strand of CAJQUN010000008.1, from coordinate 4,165,722 downwards.
GGAATATGTAAAATGATAGTGTTATATCATGATATTGGAATCAATTGTGTTTGATTAATTGTGGTAGAATTGATGAATGTTCTGGTAGCCTTTATCTCCGAGCGAGGGAGGTACTTGCCGCTGTCATATGAAGCGATGGTAGTATGATATTTGCCGCTGTCATGTCTAAGCGAAGTAACATGCCGCTGTCATTGTCGAAGCGAGGGATATCATATGATGCCGCTATATGTCGAAGCGATGGGTCCTAAAATTTCCGCTGTTGTATTGGGACCGGAACAGTCACAATTCTAGTGATTAATGTGAAATATTGTGGATATAATTGGAAACGCGTTATCGATCATTATGTCATGAACTAATGATTTTGTGCATAAATTTGTGAAACATGAACAACAGTGAAATGTGCTAATGTGGTGATCAAGGAGCATATCTATTATTTGCCGCATGCGCTTAAATTATTTTGTTAAGTTGAATTGTGTTAAATGGTGATTTATATATGCTCATGGTGAGTTGTTCCTGTAGGTACGCTTTTGGACAAAAGGGGGCTCAGGGTTGGGTTGAACTGTGAGCTGAAAGAGACTTGAAAGAAGATAGATTACAGGATTTTTGTTAGTCTTAACATTCATTTTGGGAATGTAATTTAACTAACTATTGAAGTTTTATTTTGGCCTGTAATTACATTGAGCTCACGTAACAACCTGAACTCTAAGATGTCTCTAATACATGTTTAGCCCTGTTTATATCTTGATTTCACCGTTAAGGAACTAGGGTCCTTACATTAGTGGTATCAGAGCAGTGGTTAGAGAACCCGGGAACGAGTGAAGGGTAGCCTTAGCAATAAGTTGGCTAGGCATCTATCTTTTAAACGTGTTGTGCGCATATGAAGTATGTGACTGTTATGCTAACATGTTATGGTTTTCTAACGATGTATTATGTGAATTGTTTTTGGATATTGTTGTTAATCCTTGTGTTGCAGTATGGCAGCAAATGTAGATGCTGGTGATGCAGTGAGTGTAAATGCTAGTGCTAGGCATACAAATCCCCTACCGCCGCCAGCCTTGGGCGAAGAGCCGTCCGAACAACAGCTATTGCCGGGAGAACTGAGTTTGACGCAATTTCTAGCTTATCGGCCCCCGACTTTTGAAGGGACTGAAACAGGGGAGAAGGCCGAGGAATGGCTAGAGAGGTTGGAGCAGATATTTGTAGCTGCCCCGTGCGCAAAGACAGCTTGGATACGGCTAGCAGAATTTCAATTGGCCAAAAAGGCGTTGATGTGGTGGAAGACCACGGTGATTGAACAAGAATCTCAGGGTCAGGAAATAAACTGGAAGCTGTTTAGGACTCAATTTCTGACCCGGTACTTCTCAGCAGCGGCACGACAGGCTAAAGAGGATGAATTCAATAGCTTGAGGCAAGGTACTATGCCGGTGTCTGACTATGCTCTCCAGTACTGTTCCTTACTCAGATATGTGCCTCATATCGCCTCTAGCACCCAAGCAAAGATGATGAATTTTATGAAAGGCTTGAGGCCGGAGTTGTATGATAGGGTGATCACTTATGGCCCTACTTGTTTTGATGACGCCCTAGCACGAGCTGAACTGGCAGAATTGGGAGTGGGTGCATATCCGACTGTGGCACCGCCTCCAGCACCATCTCAGAGACCGACCCCTGAAAACTTGAAACCAAGGGGCGACCATTTTAAGCCAAAGGGAAACTCATCATCTTCCAGATTCAGTGGTAGATGGCAAGATGCTCGTGGAAGGGGTGGTCGTGGAAGTAATGCTCCGTCTCATAGGGGACAGTCTCAGGCTAGCAATTTTGAGAAGGTTAAGTGTTTTCTGTGCGGGGGACCCCATTCAGTGAAAGGATGCTCTGCTTGTTATGAGTGTGGGAAACATGGTCACTTGGCCCGAAATTGTCCTAACCGGGGAGGGCCACAGAATACTATGGGGAGACCTTCAGACAGGCCAGCACAGCAGAGACCACCATTTGCACCGAGGCCATTGGGAGGACAGCCGTTGGGGCCACCTCAAGGGCAAGTGTATGCCCTCACCAGGGAGCAGGCTACAGCAGCTCCAGAGGAAGTGATAGCGGGTACGTGTTATTTATTTACGCACCCTGCTTATATTTTGATAGATACAGGTGCGTCACACTCCTTTGTGTCGACGAGTTTTGTGGAGAGGCACCGTATATGCACGACTCCGTCACCCACGCCTCTTGTGGTTTCGACACCCCGCTGGAAAGAGTGTGATTGCAGATCAGTTTGTTGATGGCGGCCTCATTTATTTTGAGGGCAACGAGTTGAAGTCAGACCTGATTGTTCTGGGGATGTCGGACTTCGACTGCATTGTGGGTATTGATGTGCTGAACAGATACCAGGCAGTAGTGGACTGCAGTCAAAGGACAGTACGGTTCAGATCTGATTTAGGGGTCCGGTGGACTTTTTATGGGGATGGTTCCCGCTCAAGAATTCCGTTGATATCGGCTTTAAAGATGACTCAGTTATTGGAACGTGGGCATGAGGGTTATCTCATTTATGCCATTGACATTGCTGGCAAGAAAGAAGAGTTAAGAGTCGAAGATATACCCGTGGTTGCCGAGTTTGCCGATGTATTTCCGGAGGAGATTCCCGGATTCCCGCCGGTTAGGGAAGTTGAGTTCGGGATCGAATTATTACCGGGGACATCCGCTATTTCTCGTGCCCCTTACAGGATGGCACCAGCGGAGTTAAGAGAGCTGAAAGAGTAGCTACAAGAACTACTTGATAAGGGTTACATACGCCCCAGCGTATCACCTTGGGGTGCGCCTGTGTTATTTGTGAAAAAGAAGGATGGGTCGATGAGATTGTGCATCGACTACAGACAATTGAATAAGGCCACAGTGAAGAATAAATACCCTCTTCCGCGGATCAACGACTTGTTTGATCAGTTGCAGGGCACGAGGTTGTACAGTAAGATTGATTTGAGGTCGGGGTACCACCAGATCCGAGTTAGAGAGGATGATGTGCAGAAGACGGCCTTCCGGACCCGTTATGGTCACTATGAGTTTTTGGTCATGCCGTTTGGAGTGACAAATGCCCCGGCTGTGTTTATGAGCTTGATGAATCGAGTGTTCCAACCCTATTTGGATCAATTCGTCATCGTATTTATTGACGATATACTTATCTATTCTCGGAGCGAGGAAGATCACAGGAATCATTTGAGGACAGTGCTCCAGATTCTGAGGGACAATCAGTTGTATGCTAAACTGAGCAAGTGTGAATTTTGGCTGAGCAGCGTGGTATTTTTGTGGCATGTGATCTCTAGTGATGGGATTTCTGTGGATCCCAGGAAAGTGGAAGCAGTAATGGATTGGTCTGCGCCTACATCTGTGCCCGAGATCCGTAGCTTCCTCGGTTTAGCGGGTTACTACCGATGTTTCGTCGAGGGATTCTCTAAGATCGCTAAGCCGTTGACGCAGTTAACTCAGAAGGGTGTTCCGTTTTCTTGGGCTGAGGCATGTGAGCAAAGCTTCCAAGAGTTGAAGCACCGGTTGACTACAGCACATGTTCTGGTGATCCCCTCGGAGAACGAAAGGTTTGCTTTGTACACGGATGCATCACTGCAGGGATTGGGATGTGTATTGATGCAGGATAAGCATGTGGTGGCTTATGCATCGAGGCAGTTGAAGCCTCATGAGACCAGGTACCCGGTTCATGATTTAGAACCGGCGGCCATTATTTTCGCTTTGAAAATTTGGCGGCATTATCTTTATGGTACTTCTTTCACAATTTACACGGATCATAAGAGCTTGAAGTTCCTATTTACCCAAGCGGAACTGAAAATGAGGCAAAGGAGGTGGATGGACTTGCTCAAGGACTATGATTGCGAGATAGAGTACCATCCAGGGAAGGCGAACTGATGTGACTAGAAATAGACACATCTATTGCGCTTAATTATCTACAATTTGGTATATTTTGATGGATAAATTGATACATATGCTACCTAATCGTATATTTGTGTAAATGTAGGGAAACGTGAAGAAATCAAGCTAAAATGATGAAAGAAGCAATAAAGTTGAAGAAAAGAGGAAAAAACCGGAATCAAAGACACATGTTGCTCCTTTCTCCTCAAATTTCTATGTATTCCAGCCAAGTTTTGGGAATGTGGTCCATATAAAAGTTGTAGAACTTTGAGTTATCTTCGCGTGGACAGCTGACTCGTCGAATTCGGAGTTCGTATGTGAAAGTTATGGCCAAAATACAAAACTCGCCAGAAAAATGATGGACAGGCGTAATTACGCCATTCACAGGCGTAATTACGCCAACGCTACGGCATGTCTAGGCGTAGCTACGCCATTATACGCGTAATTACGCCTGAACACTTTTGGAAAATTAAAAAACTTGATTTCTTTCCTTCCCACATGGATTCTAACCTACTCCATCAGCCTCCCAATACATATATACTCGAAATTCAGACCTTTTAACCATCTAGATAGTTAGGGTAGAGTAGTTTATGATAGTTTTATATTTTTTCTTTCAATTTTGTTGAAGACGGCTACGAAGATCGAAGCGAAGGCGGGATTGACACCTCGACGAGCGGAGATCGGATTAGTATTCTTTCCCTTGCTTTTATTTATTGTTTTTTATTAGATTATGTCTAGCTAGTTTTTAATTCTTGGTTGAGGAAGACAAATCCTTGGAATTATTTATCTTGGGGAGATTCATACGCTTTATATCAATTTTATTGAATATCAAGAGTTTTTCTGATTTTGTTGATATGATTGATGTTTGTTTATTGGATTGACAACCTAGTAACTTGCATGAAATCTAACGCTAAATTAGATATCAAATACGGAATCGTTTGATCCCTCTAATTTACGAAGCAACTAAGATTGATGAATTTCCGCTTGTGAGTTTGTTACATTCTTAGGAAGAACACTTGACTAGATTAAACATAGACGCTTGGATTATGTTGTTTAGCTTCATCGATCTCACTAGTTCATATGCTATCATCGATTTAAATCTTAATCGCTTGTATTTTGATTGATTGTTTGATAAGGGTTAAACTAGAACGCTTGGGCTACTTAACTAAACGTAAGGTGAGATAGGACTTTGATTATTGGATTAAACGTCCAACGATGAATATTCATATGAAAAATTGAGTCTTTTGTGAATCGATGAAATAGATGATAATTCCAAGGAAGAGTCGACCGATACCAAGAATCGCTTTCATTAGTTTAATCTTTAATTTTAATTTAAGTAGTATAATTCAATCACTCACAACCCCATCTTTTATTATTCTTTTGTTTTGATTTTCATTAACACAAAGATTCACACCTCCTCGTGGGATCGATCCCTACTCACGCTACTACATTATTGTTATCAATCTTGAGGATTGAGTGGGGTTAATTTGGGCGTACACGATAAGCGCCACCAAATTTTGTGAGCTTAATTGTCAAAAGAATGGAATGCATGAAAGAAAAAGGAATGCCTTGAGAAAATAGATAAAAATATGACTCCAAGGGGAGCCAAGGCACTAAAGAAGAAAAATGTTGAAATAAACCTTGAAAAAAAAAATGAACAAGGTTTGAAAATTCATACAAGAAGAGAAGCTTTTAGTGTGCATTTCATCATACTCTCTTGTTTGAATATCCTTACCCTTTCTTTCATAAGCCAATACCTAGGCCAAGCTACAAGCTAATAAAGACCTACTTGATTTATGTTTGCAAAGTAGCTAAGATAGTGGAGAAGAGTGTGCAAGTGAGCTTATACTTGTGTTAGTGTATGACTTGAACTATTGTGGATTTACATATTTTGGAACTATAATTTGTACACAACACTTGTTTATGACCACACACACACGTTCACTATTTTGTTGAGTATGAAATGTATAGGGATTGAAATTGTTCCACTGTTAATTTTTCACCGCCTTTCATTACTATGCATGTTTATAATTGTTGAGGCATAAAAGTGAGGACAAGTTAGTTTGTTTTGATGCTATGAGCCAAGCAAAAAGATTTTAGTTTTGTCTGATTTACTCGAGGTCGAGTAAAGTTTAAGCATGGGGGTGTTTGATGTGACTAGAAATAGACACATCTATTGCGCTTAATTATCTACAATTTGGTATATTTTGATGGATAAATTGATACATATGCTACCTAATCGTATATTTGTGTAAATGTAGGGAAACGTGAAGAAATCAAGCTAAAATGATGAAAGAAGCAATAAAGTTGAAGAAAAGAGGAAAAAAACCGGAATCAAAGACACATATTGCTCCTTTCTCCTCAAATTTCTATGTATTCCAGCCAAGTTTTGGGAATGTGGTCCATATAAAAGTTGTAGAACTTTGAGTTATCTTCGCGTGGACAGCTGACTCGTCGAATTCGGAGTTCGTATGTGAAAGTTATGGCCAAAATACAAAACTCGCCAGAAAAATGATGGACAGGCGTAATTACGCCATTCACAGGCGTAATTACGCCAACGCTACGGCATGTCTAGGCGTAGCTACGCCATTATACGCGTAATTACGCCTGAACACTTTTGGAAAATTAAAAAACTTGATTTCTTTCCTTCCCACATGGATTCTAACCTACTCCATCAGCCTCCCAATACATATATACTCGAAATTCAGACCTTTTAACCATCTAGATAGTTAGGGTAGAGTAGTTTATGATAGTTTTATATTTTTTCTTTCAATTTTGTTGAAGACGGCTACGAAGATCGAAGCGAAGGCGGGATTGACACCTCGACGAGCGGAGATCGGATTAGTATTCTTTCCCTTGCTTTTATTTATTGTTTTTATTAGATTATGTCTAGCTAGTTTTTAATTCTTGGTTGAGGAAGACAAATCCTTGGAATTATTTATCTTGGGGAGATTCATACGCTTTATATCAATTTTATTGAATATCAAGAGTTTTTCTGATTTTGTTGATATGATTGATGTTTGTTTATTGGATTGACAACCTAGTAACTTGCATGAAATCTAACGCTAAATTAGATATCAAATACGGAATCGTTTGATCCCTCTAATTTACGAAGCAACTAAGATTGATGAATTTCCGCTTGTGAGTTTGTTACATTCTTAGGAAGAACACTTGACTAGATTAAACATAGACGCTTGGATTATGTTGTTTAGCTTCATCGATCTCACTAGTTCATATGCTATCATCGATTTAAATCTTAATCACTTGTATTTTGATTGATTGTTTGATAAGGGTTAAACTAGAACGCTTGGGCTACTTAACTAAACGTAAGGTGAGATAGGACTTTGATTATTGGATTAAACGTCCAACGATGAATATTCATATGAAAAATTGAGTCTTTTGTGAATCGATGAAATAGATGATAATTCCAAGGAAGAGTCGACCGATACCAAGAATCGCTTTCATTAGTTTAATCTTTAATTTTAATTTAAGTAGTATAATTCAATCACTCACAACCCCATCTTTTATTATTCTTTTGTTTTGATTTTCATTAACACAAAGATTCACACCTCCTCGTGGGATCGATCCCTACTCACGCTACTACATTATTGTTATCAATCTTGAGGATTGAGTGGGGTTAATTTGGGCGTACACGATAAGCGCCACCACGAACCTGACAGCTGACGCCTTAAGTAGGAAGGTGAAGTGTACGGCAGATGATGTTATTCAGTTGTCGGCCTTGATGACCTCTTGTTGTCATTTGGGATATGATTTTGATTTAGATGTATCGCCGGTGCTGGTATCGACCCTATTGGCAGAACCGGACATCTTTGAACTTATCAGGAAAGCTCAGATGACAGACGTTGACGTACAGAGATGGTTGTCATACTTACGTCTGGGTCAATTATCAAAGTTCAGAGTAGCAGAAGATGGTTCCTTGAGGCTTGGTAACCGTTGGGTAGTGCCGAGGGCACCAGAGTTGCGTCAAGGAATCTTGCATCGTGCTCATAGTAGCAGATTTAGCATCCATCCAGGTGGGAGAAAGATGTACAAGGACTTGTGTGATCAATTTTTGTGGAGACGGATGAAGAGAGACGTTATGACATTCGTTAAGAAGTGCCTAATTTGCCAACAAGTGAAAGCAGAAAGGCAGAGGCCCGGAGGCGAATTGAAGAGTTTAGAGATACCAGAGTGGAAGTGGGAGCACATCTCTATGGATTTCGTGACCCACTTGCCAAGGACTGCCTCGGGATTCGATGCGATCTGGGTAATTGTGGATCGACTGACTAAGGTGGCTCACTTCATCCCATATTGTATGTCTTTCACATACTTAAAGATGGCCCAGTTGTATGTACGGGACGTGGTGAGATTGCATGGCATCCCAGTCTCGATTGTGTCTGATAGAGACCCGCGGTTCACATCGCACTTTTGGGAGGGTCTTCAATCGGCTTTGGGTACAGAAGTGAGGCTGAGTACGGCTTATCACCCTCAGACGGATGGTCAGACAGAGCGTACCATACAGACGCTTGAGGACATATTGAGGGCGTGTGTTTTGGAGTTCGATACTCCGTGGCAAGATTCAGTGTCACTAGTGGAATTCTCTTATAACAACAGTTATCAGGCGAGCATTCAGATGGCTCCATTCGAGGCCCTTTACGGTCGACGATGTAGGTCACCGTTGTACTGGGAAGAATTGACTAGTAAGGCGGTCGGAGGACCGGAATTGATTCGTGAAATGGAAGAGAAAATCAAAGTGATCCGTCAGAAAATGAAAGCAGCTTAAGATAAGCAAGCGGCCTATGCTAATAAACGACGGCGACCATTGGAATTCCAAGTGGGAGACAGAGTCTTTCTGAAAATCTCACCTTTCAGAGGTGTAGTTCGTTTCGGTATGCGCGGGAAGTTGTCTCCGAGATATGTTGGGTCGTACGAGGTATTGCAGCGCATCGGCACTTTGGCTTATCGTTTGGCCCTACCGCCGTCCTTGTCTGGTATACATGATGTCTTCCATGTATCTATGTTGAGGAAGTATGAACCAGACCCGTCTCATGTGTTGCAGCCTTCAGAGGTTCAGTTGAGTTCAGATGTGTCCTATGTTGAACGGCCAGTCAGAATTCTGGATCGAGAGGATCGCAGACTTCGAAGCAAGGTTATACCGATGGTCAAGGTTCAGTGGGATCGTCGGGGTGTCGAAGAGGCCACGTGGGAGACGGAACGGCATATGGCGCAGCACTACCCGGAACTATTCTCTGGTATGTGTTTATGTTTAGTTTCTTTTGGGGTAAGTGCATGCGATTTCGAGGACGAAATCTTCTAAGTAGGGGAGTATTGTGATGTCCCCGAAATGATTATTTGTGTTTAAGGCATAAATTGTGTTCGTATGATTAATTATGATTAATTATGGTGGTAATTGCCTTATGTGTTAGAATTAATCGCCATGTGGAAATGCTTGGTCTTGTGGACTGGTAGAGCATTTCAGGGTGCACGTTATGCATGTTGGGTAATCGGGTGTTTTAATGGCTTACATGTGTTAGTAGTCATTATTTTGTGAAACATGCATTTAATTGATATTTGGCGCATTGTGGTGAAATGTGTCTAAAATACAATGTTGGGCATAATTTGCATCATGTTAGGAAGTTGGGTGTAAAATTTAATTAACTTTCATAACCCACTATAACCTCATATCATCTTTACCCCCCCCTCACATTATTCAACCCCCAACACTTTTCAAACCCTACCCTCCTCCTCTCATTTTCGAGTGGAACTCCAAGGTGGAAGAGAAGTTCTTGCAAAACTTTATTCTTGTGATTTCTTGGTAATATTTGGGGCCTAGGAAGTATATATATATCATCCCTTGTTGTTTTGTGAGGTTTATTGTGAATTTGGGTTGTTGTTTAGAGTTTGAAAATGAGTTTATTGGGGTTGGTGTGTTTTGTGGTTGGGTGTGGGATTTTGGGGTTGTTTTATGATGTGTATTGAAGGTTTAAAGTGTTTTTGTGTTTTGAGTTTGTTGGTATAAGTGTTGTGGAAGTTGGGAAGGAATTTTTGGTGCAAAAATGGTGAAAATCGCGTGTCTGTGCGAGGCGATCGATCGCCTGAAAACAGGCGACCGATCGCCTAAAGGCAGTGGGCAAATCGCAGGGCAGGCGATCGATCGCCTAAAATGAGGCGACCGATCGCCTTGAGGCAGTAGCCAATCCAAGGGTTAGGCGATCGATCGCCATGTTTGAAGCGATCGATCGCCGCGAAGAAAAATTTGAGGCGATCGATCGCCTCAGTGGAGCGATCGATCGCCAGCTGTGTAATTTTGAAAAATGTTGTATTTTGTTGAATTTTTGGTATTTGGCTATTGTTTAGCTTCTAATATTGATTTGTGTGGTTGTGTAGAACCATCCCAGGTACCGACAACGTCGAGGAGATAAAGTTATACAACTTCTCCACTTTTGGGACTAAGGTACGTAGTGAGACGTACGAGCATCGGACGGTAAAACGTGTTATAACTTTGATGATGTATATTGTGAATATCGTGCCCCGTATGTGATGGAATATGTAAAATGATAGTGTTATATCATGATATTGGAATCAATTGTGTTTGATTAATTGTGGTAGAATTGATGAATGTTCCGGTAGCCTTTATCTCCGAGCGAGGGAGGTACTTGCCGCTGTCATATGAAGCGATGGTAGTATGATATTTGCCGCTGTCATGTCTAAGCGAAGTAACATGCCGCTGTCATTGTCGAAGCGAGGGATATCATATGATGCCGCTATATGTCGAAGCGAGGGGTCCTAAAATTTCCGCTGTTGTATTGGGACCGGAACAGTCACAATTCTAGTGATTAATGTGAAATATTGTGGATATAATTGGAAACGCGTTATCGATCATTATGTCATGAACTAATGATTTTGTGCATAAATTTGTGAAACAGGAACAACAGTGAAATGTGCTAATGTGGTGATCAAGGAGCATATCTATTATTTGCCGCATGCGCTTAAATTATTTTGTTAAGTTGAATTGTGTTAAATGGTGATTTATATATGTTCATGGTGAGTTGTTCCTGTAGGTACGCTTTTGGACAAAAGGGGGCTCAGGGTTGGGTTGAACTGTGAGCTGAAAGAGACTTGAAAGAAGATAGATTACAGGATTTTTGTTAGTCTTAACATTCATTTTGGGAATGTAATTTAACTAACTATTGAAGTTTTATTTTGGCCTGTAATTACATTGAGCTCACGTAACAACCTGAACTCTAAGATGTCTCTAATACATGTTTAGCCCTGTTTATATCTTGATTTCACCGTTAAGGAACTAGGGTCCTTACAAAAGCGGAGTCCGCTCTTAAGCTGCTCAAGGAACAAGGGAAATTACCCGGGCGGGGGGAGATGCGGACGCTCACCAGCCCTAGGGACCCGGACGTCGTGGTCCGGCGGGATAAACCACGTACGGAGAAGGTGCTCGGCATCAGGGGAAATACCCGAGTCGAGAATCTCGTACCAAGGGAGTCCAGCCTGGGCCAGGCTCCTCGGGTCGAAAACCTCAAAGGTGGGGAGAGATGGATCAAATATTCGGGGAGGGACCTGTCGGAGGGGTGCCACCTCGGGAATGTTTCCCTCGGGGGCATCCGACCTCCGACCCGATGGGCTGGGTAGCTCAGACACCTCGGCATCCTCGTCCCCCTCACGAAAGAGAGCACCGGAAGTGGAAGATGTGGAGTTGGACATTAAAGAACAGAAAAGAAAGGCAGAACTGAATTACAAGATTTAGGAGAGACGGCTGATCCGACCTAGAGCACAAATGAATGAAAGTGACTCGAGAGCCTCTATTTATAGAGGATATGGCGAGTGGGCCGAGAAAGCCAGGCCCAAACCAACGGCGCAGATTAAAGAATCTGAACGGTCGGAGCACCAGATGAGGGCATGTGGCCTGACAGCCCCCCTAGGGTTTGGTACAAGACAGCTATGACCCCGGGACCACGAGTTGTCCAATCAGAGGACCAAGATGCCAGGAGTAAATAAAGTTCGCCATAAACCCATTAGTCGAGGCAGCGCTACTCTAGCTCGACTTGGGGGGGATACTGATGATACCCCTAGCCCTGGAGGCCCAATAGGTTTAGGTACCCGAACTTTATTTGGGCCCCGGTCAGTTGGGGACCCGCTTTCAGCCCAACAGGTGGACCCGTTTTCAAGCCCGCCGCCCGATCCGAGTTGATACCGGGCACGACCACCTCTGGCCAGCTGCCATGGTCTTTTCCGAGCATGCCCTATTACGCGCTCCTTGACCATATCCCTCGGGGCAACCTCCGAACTGAGGCAAGGGTCCCTCAATAGGTCGGGACAGGCAGTCATTGGCAAGGTAGCCGAGCTGAGGCGAGGAAGTTCCTCAATAGGTCGGGACAGGCAGTCATTGGCAAGGTAGCCTAGCTGAGGCGATGAGGTTCCTCAATAGGTCGGGACGGGCTGTCATTGGCGAGGTAGCCGAGCTGAGGCGAGGAGGTCCCTCGATAGGTCGGGACGGGCTGTCATTGGCGAGGTAGCCGAGCTGAGGCGAGGAGGTCCCTCGATAGGTCGGGACAGGCAATCATTGGCGAGGTAGCCGAGCTGAGGCGAGGAGGTCCCTCGATAGGTCGTGACAGGCAGTCATTGGGAAGGTAGCCGAGCTGAGGCCGAGAGGGTCACTGACACACCTATGGTGGTCCTGTATACCGGGACTAGGGTTACAGGAGTCGGACACCTATTAAAGCAAAGGCTAGGCCTACTAACCAATCAGAGGATGGTCAAGCACCTTGAGCACGAAAAGCATATCCCCGGATGCAGAGAATCGCAAAAGCAGGAAGGTCGTACGAGGTAGGTAGCAGATGTAGGTGGTCCCCAATCCGGGGTTCTCCCCTAGCATCAGCCATTGTCTCCTAAGCCTCAGACAGGGCGTGACCACTGACGACCCCCCCCCCTATAAAGAAGGGAATTGTTAGCAAGAAGCCTCTCTGGATTCACTAGTTTTTGATCACCGGAGATGGGTAACCAGTTAGACCTTCTTCGGTTCCGGCCTAATCTGTGATTTCACGAAATAACTCATCCCTTCCCCCCTATAAATTCATTTGTTATCAAAGCGAACCAAAAAATGAGGTAACAATGATTATTTTTTATATATCAAGACTATCATAATAATAACTAAGTCTTTAAATTTAATGTACTCAAATATACTATACAATAGAAAATATAAAAAATGTCCAAATACATAAAATAAAACTGACAAATGTGTTACATTCATCGATTTTTTTTTTTTTGTAATTTTTGTTTTTTCATCAGAATATTTACGTGGCGCCAGAGCTGACGTGTCTGGTGTTAAGTTTAGTATTCTCCAGGTAAAGTCTACATTTGGATATATTTTCAATTGCATTTCCACTCATTTCTCCGAACCTACCCGGTTTCGTCCCCTCTCCAACAATCTCTGTAATCTCCATTTTGGCTGGCTGGTCACTGAAATTCCACCACCCTTCTTCTCTATTTCAATTTTCCTGACACATCAACATCAATCCCTCCACATTTTCACCTTATTCGACCCACCAATGCGATCATCGCCGCCTTCTCTCCAACTTATCAAACTATTTCGTTTTCTCGCTGAATTGATTTCCGAAACCCAGTCTGTAGCTCATATGGGTCGTTTAATTTGTTATCTTGTGTTTATTGTGTTGATTTTTCAAGAATTAATCACTCATGTGTCTGCTAAACGGGTCCTCCTGCAAAACGGCAGTTCTGCGACTGTGTGTCCCATGTATTTCGGTGATCTGCGGCGGCTGGCGGCGGGCGAGAAGCGGCTGAACGTTGATCCCAGCTCCGAGTGCCAGTATATCAGGCAAGGGCTCCGACTCGTCCAATCAGAGTACCTCCGTCGCAGCAACTCGTTCCTCCCTCCCCTCGATTCGGCGGAATCGTGCTGGGACTCGTACGAGTCGCTGGTCAACGAATATATGCCCAATTTCAACATTCGCCAGCGCTGCGGATTTCAAACGCCCTGGATCGCTCGCGGATGCATGAACATCACCACCCGCGCTGAATTTGAGTCTGTGGTCCCTCCAGCGGCGCTGAAGGACGTAGTCACGGCGTGTAATCAAACTCTGCTCAACAACTCCCCTTGCGCTACGTGTACCACCGCGCTTTCTAGTCTTCAGGCATCTTATCTCCCGGGGCCTACGGAAGGGAATGTCTCCGATTGCACGGCGTATCCGTTTATCTACGCCGCAGCTTTTGCTAACCAGTTTGGGCCTACTGACCAAGGTACGGCAAAGTGTTTGTTTAATCTCGATTTTACGTCGTCTAATTCGAGTGGTAGTACGAGAGTGATCGTGATTTCTGTTGTGGCGGCGGTTTGTGGATTGGTGTTGATTCTGGGTTTTTCTGGGTTTTGGTTTTTGAGGAGGAAAAAGGCGAGAGATTTGAGACAAAAGTGGAAGAATTTGAGAGCTTCTGGTGATGTACGTTCTGGGTTGGATTCCATTAGTGCGAGCACTACTTTGGTTAGGTATACATTTGATGAGATTAAGGCCGCGACAAACAATTTTTCTAGGGAAAATATAGTTGGTAAAGGAGGTTATGGAAATGTTTACAAAGGTGTTTTAACAGATGGTACTGAAGTGGCATTGAAGAGGTTCAAGAATTGCTCCGCTGCTGGAGATTCAAGTTTTACGCACGAGGTAGAAGTCATCGCGAGTGTTAGACATGTAAACTTGGTGGCTTTGAGAGGGTACTGTACTGCCACGACTCCGATGGAAGGTCACCAGAGGATAATTGTGTGTGATTTGATGAAAAATGGAAGCGTTCATGATCATTTGTTTTCGTTCTCGGACAAGAAGTTGAGTTGGCCTACACGCCAGAACATTGCGCTTGGTACAGCTAGGGGCTTGGCCTATTTGCATTATGGAGCACAACCGGGAATTATTCATAGGGATATCAAAGCTAGTAACATACTCTTAGATGAGAAGTTTGAGCCCAAGGTTGCGGACTTTGGATTGGCAAAGTTTACTCCCGAGGGAATGACACACTTGAGTACTAGAGTCGCAGGTACAATGGGATATGTGGCACCCGAGTATGCATTGTATGGACAGTTAACGGAGAGGAGTGATGTTTATAGCTTTGGGGTCGTTCTTCTTGAATTGATAAGCGGGAAAAAAGCACTCATGGTGTTTAATGATGGACAACCCACTCTTTTGACAGATTGGGCATGGTCTTTGGTTAAAAAAGGAAGAGCGATGTCTGTTGTAGAAGAGAATACGCCCGATTTGGGTCCTCCAGAGATCGTGGAGAATTATGTTTTGGTGGCCGTTCTTTGTTCACATCCACAGTTGTATGCCAGGCCGACAATGGACCAGGTTGTTAAGATGTTGGACATGGATGTTCCTGTACCTGCAATACCCGAAAGACCAATATCTTTGATTGCAAATATGGATGACATTGAGAAGTCTGTCAGCAGCAGTGGATCCGGTCAATTATCAACCCCTACTGGTTATCAGACTTATACACTTGAGGAAGAGCTACACGAGAAAGAGAGAGAGAATAATGAGAACTCTGTTGATAGGTGACAAGCGAGATGGAAAATTAGCCCCCTTCGCCCCTTCTACTGTAAATAGGGTATCAGGAAATTCCCACCAGAGTTTGCTTCCATTGAGCGATGATGGTTTGCCCATTGACACGAACATCATCGCTCTTGAAATTTGTTGTACTCTTTGTGTAAATTTATAGATAAATAGTTACATTCTTTTCAAAAACTTACACGACAAGTTTAGAGTAGTGTTAGCGCATTCAATGCTGCATATGTAGTGAGTCTCCGCTGGTTGAAAAGCTATCAATTTTGAGAAGCAATCCAATAATTTGGCAAGTTGATGTCTTTTTTTGTTTCATCATGGACTTTCCTAGGTTGTAAAAAGCTGATACACCAGAAAGGTAGCTTTTATTCCACTAGATCTTAAAATCTTCGCAGCTTTGCTACTCGATTGTGAGGGTTTTTGTTTGCTATAGACTACAGTTTTGCTGTTAATAATTTGTATGCTGCTGCAACTCTAGGTTGCATGGTATCATGTTGTGGTGCCATTTTGTACAATTGCTGAAGTAAAATACAAATGGTTCTCTTCTTTTGCCATGTAGCAAGCCGGGCATTGTCTAGTCGAGATTAGGATCAACTTTTCCGAATCATTCCAAGAATCAACCTCCAGTACTCTGGTTAACTGTCTTTCTCTCTGTCTCTGAATTTTATTAATCGAAAGCCAAAACCATGCGAGGAGTTTGCATAGTTGTTGCTTCTATTATGGTTTCCTCGATCTTGTCGCATACACGCGAAATCCAAATGATAATCTGGGTTAAATATGAAAATATGTATTCAACGCAGTTTTAAAAAAATGTATTTAAATATCTCTTCGTATCGAAGCTTGAGCATCCAAAAGTAATGTTCAAGATGTGGCACACGAGTACTTTTGTCTTTAGTCGGATAATATTAATATTCTTTAAAATAATATCAATCAAATATAAAGATATTTCACACAATAAACTTTAAATCTTTGACATACTAGCTACAATATTATATTGTAAAAGTAATCATCTGATCCACTCGATGTGGTACTATATTGAAATCAATTTTCTTATAAAAAAAAAACCATTTTTCCAAAAAGTTTATACTTTTATGTGGGCGTTGAAATGTATAAAAAAAATAAAAATCAAACTTCTAAAACATAGTGATGTGAACCTCGATTTGACCATTAGTTATGATCTCATCAATCAAATGTCGAAAACTAAGGAAACTAATTCAATGAAATAACTGGAAATCGAAAATAAAATTCTCCACATGACATGAACACTTCGTTATTGAACACTTCTACGAAAAAACAAAAGCTGAATGATCTGGAAACCTAAAAACGAAGATTGAAAATGCACAAACTGGAAATTTGTGAACTAAGCTAAGATTAAAATTTGGAATTTCCATTAAAGTTGCATAGCTATTTGAATGATGATTGTTCGAGCCAGCTCCTTCTGGTGTCAAAATCCTCCATTTTGTTCAATCCTTCATAAGTAGTTTCCTTCCCACGTTGCTACACATCACCGTACATGAGATAGTGGCTTACATAACGGTAATAATTCAGTTAATCCTCTAACTTTTTAGTATTTGAATCATACAATCCTTTTGCCAATCCAATACCCAACTTTCACCCAATTATGTGGACTCAACTTTATGAATTTTTCCTGCGCCAACACTTTAATAATATGAGAGATGCTTACTATGAAAATATGTATCTTAGAAATGATGCTTAATGGTCCAATATTGACGAGATATCTTCCTTCATCGTGAAGATACTTCCTTCCTTGTGAAGCTATGACCGTCTCTGGTGCTTTGGGGTTTAGCCTTAGGCTCGTCCTCTTGTGGTGGTTGTCCATAATGGTAGGTTTGGGGTGCTCGGTCCGTCAGGGTTCTTTGGGCCCTTCCCCCTCAGCGATGTTGTTCCCGTGTGGTGTGGATTTCTTCATTCCTACGGTAATCTCTCTCCCTCTCAGTTTTTGGGTTTTGGTGTGTCTGCCAGCGGTTATTAACGGATTTTATGATAGATTTGGTATCGGGAGGTCTTTTGTCTTTGGTTCTAGTTATTATGGTACTTCTATGTTTCCCGATGGTTTTGGGGCGGCGATGGGCCGCTGTTGTCCGCTGAGTTTTTTTGGGAGGTTGTTTTGTCTCCTGTTAGAACCTCTTCACCTCATGGTATGTGTGGGGTTTTCCACTGCTGTTGTAAGGCCTCGATGCTATAAATCCGAATTAACGATGATTAAACAAACTCGGATAATTAAAAGTGCAAACTTTAAATTAAGGTGTCCCGGACTACGATGAGTCAACCAACTAGTGGAACATGTTTTTAGTGCATGAGCATGTGCATGATCACATGGCACTTGGAGAATACATGCCACTAATTAATTTAACTCATGTTTAATACATGATTTTGGACCATTAATCTTGCAAGATAGTGATGTATTGACACATGGATTCCACAATACATCAAATGATTAAAAATCACCCAAATTCATGTCGAGATTCAGCCATCATTTTATAAAGAATACACAAAAAAAATTCCATCTCATTTGGCAAGACATTTTCTCTCTCTTCCCATCATTCCCTCCCAACTTTTCTTCTATCCTCTTTCTCCTCTCACCATTTTCGAAAATTTCAGCCTATTTTCTCACAAAATTCTTGACAACTTGTGAATGCATGTCACATGCAATTATAGATTTGAATAGGCATTGAGGAGAGGAACAAGAATCTCCAAGAAGTTTTGGAGTTCGAGGTGTTTGTGGAGGTAAAATCTCTTGGAAAGCTTGGTTGCAGCTCTGGTGTTGGTTTGGTGCCCAAACCTTCAAGATGAGGAAGGTATAACATTGTTTTCATGTTTTACTTCAGTTGGGTTTAGGTGTTTGGGACAGATTTTGTATTCATAGCATGAGAATTTTATATTATAGTTGCTGTCTCTATGTTCCTGCAGAAAGTGTTGTTGCATGCAGTAGATGGGTTCGAATTTTTGTTTTACTTAGAGTTCGAATTTGACTTAGAGTTCCAAATGAAAGTTATAGGTATTTGAGTTATCTTTTTGTGGTTAAAATTTGAGACAATTTGGACTTGAAATGAGTGAGATATACTCATTTTACTAAGGTGTACCAGATTTGGCTCTGCATGTGTTGAAAATGCACATGCAGTGTAGAATTCCGAACTTTTGACAAATTTTCTTTTCGAATTTGTAGTCGATCTTCAAATAAAAGTTGTAGATCTTGTCATTTTATGCAATTTAAAAAAACGAAGCATGCGATTTGGATCTTCTAAGTAAACGTTATGTCTATTTTACTTTAAGTGCTCATTTTTACTCTGCATGTTCATGCATGTTGCATGCAGACTGTGTTTTGAGTTTATGGGCATCTTTTGTTTCGAATTTGATGTTTATCTTCAAATAAAAGTTGCATGTCTTTGAATTCTCTTCGATTTAAAAAAAAAAGAGGACTTAATTTGGACTTATTTTGAAGAAGTTATGGATTTTATACTATTAGTGCTCATTCTGAGCCCTGCATGTGGGCGAAAATACACATGCAGTATGTTCTTCGAATTCCTGAGTATTTTCGGCTAGGAATTTCGAAAAATGTCTAGAAGAAAGAATTTGAGTACTTGCGTTGACTGTAATTTGCCACCGGAATCACTCCATTTCGATTTGAAATGAAAAAGTTATAGTATTTTTACTAACACTGCTCAAGCTGAAAAATAGGTTTTCAAGTGCTATATGTTTAGTGTTCAAACCCCATTTAGATTGTTGAACCATCTTGACATCATAATAGATTAAATGTATTATTTTGAGTTTTTTTAACTTTGAGCACCGGAATCGAGTCATTTGGACGTCATATGAATTTATTATGATTTTAATACGAAAATGGGCCAAGCTGAAAATTTAGAAAATCACTAAGGGTCGATATTTAGAAGTTGCAATTGATTCAATGCACTACTTGAACACTTAGTGTCATTTGGAATTTACATGACCATGTTAATAGATTCCGGGGTTGATTGAGGAGTACTCGGTAGATTAGCTTGGGTCTGAGGTACGTTGAAATGAGTTTATCATGACGTCTGGCAAAGGCTTGTAATGATACTAATGTATGATTTTATATGTCATTAATTGACTTATATGATTTAATTGTCACTATATGATCCTTATGTGACTACATGATATGTTGAGATACATTGGACAACATGATATGTGAATTACATGATATGTATTGACTTTTACATGAGATTGCATGACATAGTGAGTTGCATATGTCATATGATGCATAGATTATTCATGGGTATATCATATTGATCTATCAATTTCTTTGATATCCTTGATGATTACTGAGTTGATTTACTATGAGTGTCGGGGACGACGGACACGGCGATGACAGGCAGCTTAGGTAGCGATTGTAGTCACTCGCGTTGCTACCGGACCTAGACACGAGGGATGACGAGCACATCACATGATGATTCTCCTAGCGCAAAGTGTGTGTGTTGCCACCCTCTGCTCGAGCTGATATTGATTGATGATACCTTCCTTTGGACTCCAATATTGGTATCTTGAGATTCGATTATTTATACCCATTCATACATCGCATTCATACATGGTATGCATTGCATGATAGTTTGTCATTGTTGACATGATTTATTTATTTCTCGTACTGGGTTCTGACCCCTTCGCGGGGGGCTGTCATGTCTTTGTTGTATGGGTATGACAGGTGGTACATGTGGACGTACTGTGGGTGCTCGAGATGAAGCATCGATGAATACCAGAGCTCCTTGAGAGCGAGCTCAGGTTTATGTTTTATGTTTTGAGTCATAGTAATTGTTAGAGTACTTTTTAATTACATTTTAAATTACCGGTGTTGAGTGATAAGTGTGAATTTTACACTTATTTACTGTGTTTTTGTATTGATTTTCGTATTGATTCCTGGATGATTTTACGCTTTTTGGTATATATTTGTGTATTTCAGGAATCTAGGTCCAAGGGGATAAAAGTGGAGGAAATAAGCTAAAAATGTTGAAAAAGGACCAAACCGAGCGAAGAAGTTAAAATGTGGACTGGATTCTCGAAGATTTAAATTTATACAGCTCGGCGATGGATCGGCATCAACATCGCGATCGATCGCGGAGCTATATATTGAGATGCTGAGCATATTACATTGGCGATCGATCGGTAAGAACCCGCGATCGATCGCCAATATACAGTGATGTCTCACGATCGATCGGTAGGTATTGAAGATCGATCGCGGATATGTTAATTTTGGCTATCAAGTCCAGTAGAGACTCGCGATCGATCGGCATGGAGTGAAGATTGATCGCCGCGAAGAGTTTTAAGAAAAATAAAGACTTTCCATGTTTGGTTCAAGGTGGACTCCTTCCTATTTATTTTTACCCTATTTATCAGACCTATGGACGACAATTGAGGGACTTTTGCACACTTTTCTGAACCCTAAGAACAGTCACGCCTCCATCCAAAGAATCATACCACAAATCATTGAAGAGCAAGAGCAACGCAAGGAACGAAAGAACGGAGCGACGCACGGAGCGACATCCTCGTTATCTTAGTATTTCTGAACTTAATTAATTTTTATTTTAGATTATGATGTTAAATTTGTTTAAAGACATGTTTTTGTATTATAATTTGATTATGGTTGTTGGCTAAATTATTTGTCAAGACATAGGGGATCATATGTTTGATCCCTTGAGTTAATTAATGGTTTTGATTTGATTTCTATGATCTTTCGCATAATTTATGTTTTTAATGCATGTAAAAGATTAGCTACCTTTTACATGATTTTGGTAATCGTAATTGAATTGACCATAGGAGATTACGATACGACGTAGTAAATTAGGCCGTGGGTTTTAGGTTGAGATGAACCAAGTAAAATGTAGCACACGTGTGATAGCAATAAATTTACCAAAATCGAAGACTAGTAGTTTTCACAAAGCGTTTTTCGGTATTAATCATTCAATAAAGACACGGGAGTGGTTTATTGTAGATTAATGCTAGACTTGTTATAACCGGACCAAGGTATAACGAATGAAATAGGAAAACTCGTCACCCTAGAACATAGAATTTTGAATCTTAATTAATAGACAACTTGGGGATTACATGGGTGAACCGACGTCTTGATAATTCGTTTATAATTTCTCTTCAATTATCCATCACTGCTGTTTAGTTTAATTTTTGTGCTTAAGTCAATTTAGTTTGATAATCATTCCATAATCGTAGGTTAAATATAGCAATTCTAATCGAACGTGGTAATTACTACTAGTCCCTGTGGGTACGACAATCCTTACTTTTAAACCATTATACTAAAACTTGACACCGTGCACTTGCTGTATAGAATCGCTACACTGAGAAATAACTGTTTAAAATAAAAGCGATCATTGAGCCTTAAAAGCATTGTTGAGTTTAATGCTTAATTTAACTACGAATTATTTATGAATTTTGATGATCAACAAAACTTGCATTTGTTATACTAATGTGTCTACTTAGTGTACATGTTTAGATGGTTGAAAAGTGGAATGTTTGAAGAAAATCAAATATGCAAGGACTGGGCAGGATCGCCCCAGGCGATGGTGATCATCGCCCCAGGCGATGGCAGCTAAGGGAGAAATCGCCACACTTATCGACTGAAGCGACGCCGAGGATCGCGCGCATGGGAAGATCGCATGAGGCGATGGCTAGATCGCCTGAGGCAATGCATGGTTCGTTTGAGGCGATGGAGAGTTCGTTTGAGGCGGTGAAAGTTTCTGATTATTCAAAGCTACGGCATTGATTTTTGGTGACGATCGCCTGAGGCGATCAGTACATCGCCTGAGGCGATCTGTGCAAGATTTCGACCATTGGTGCACGGCGATGGTGATCGCCCGAGGCGATCTTGGAGTGATTCAAGCCTTAAGTGTAGCAACGGCTAGTAGGAGCCTTGGGGGCCTTCTACACTATAAATATGGATGTTTTATAGCAATTTGAAGATAAGAAACAAGAGTATAAACTACAAGAAAGTTGTGTTCAATCAAAATCATTCTAGCATTGCAAACTTCATACATTTGTGTTGTATTGGAGTTTATAATTTATTTCTCGTGTGAGAGCTTTTGATTCTTCGTGTTGGTACACCGTGAAGGTGTCATTTGATTTATTGTAAGGTCCTCCAACACCGACGCAAGTTGAAAATTGTATAAGACATCAACAAGTGAAGTTGGTGCAAATGTGTGGCTATCCTTGGAGCCCTTAAGGCCAAGAAGACTCGTGAAGAGTGGGTGACTCGTGAAGAGTTTGTGTGTGGCTATCCTTGAAGCCCTTAAGGCCAAGAAGACTCGTGAAGAGTGTGTTACTCGGGAAGAGTGTGTTGTGGCTAACTTGGAGCCCTTAAGTCCAAGATCAAAGTTGTTCTAGTGGAACCTCGGTTGGACGTTTTCTAGTCGGGAAGAGGAGACGTAGACGATTCATCGCCGAACTTCTATAACAAATATTTGTGTCGTTTATCGCTTTATTTATTTTACGCATTTATTTATTACTTCTTTTTATTTATTGATAGATTGACTTGAAGTCTTCCGCAGCGTAAACTCGACTATTTGCAAATTCATTTTAAAACGCTAAAGTAGCCAAGGAACCTCATTCACCCCCATCTTCGGTTCCAACAAGTGGTATCAGAGCCACTTGGTTTTTATTTTAAACCAAAATTTTTATGGCTAATCTAGCAAGTGAGTTTGCTCAAGGTCAATCGACCAATTGTCCTCCGCTCTTCACGGGAGATAACTACGGATATTGGAAGAATATAATTTCTCTATATATTCAATCCGTAGATTATGACATATGGAAGATAATTGTAAAAGGTCCATATATTCCTTTAAAGGAAGTTGAGGGAAGGAATGTTCCCAAATAAATGGACGACTTTACAAGGGCGGTTATGATTTTAATTTCTCAAAATGCTAAAGCTATTAATATTTTGCATTGTGCTTTAAATATGAAGGAGTACAACCGGTTTTCGATGTGCTCAACCACCAAGGAGATTTGGGACAAACTTCAAATTTGTCATGAGGGAACCAATCAAGTAAAGGAGACAAAGATAGATCTTCTACAACTCAAATACGAAACATTTGAGATGGAATCCGGAGAAAATGTTGACTCAATGTTTAGAAGGCTCACTCAAATCATCAATGATCTTGCCCAACTTGGAGAAAAGTATCCTCCAAAGCAAATATGGAGAAGAGCTCTTAGAGCCTTACCACAAGAATGGGATGCCAAGAGGACGGCTATCATTGAATCCAGCAAAGGGGATAGTGCGTCATATGATCTTGATGAACTCCATAAAACTTTAGTGACTCATGAGCTTGAAGTGTCAACCCGGAAGGGATTAAAGGAGGAAGATAGATCCATAAGAAAGGGGATAGCCTTGGTCGGGAGGAAAGAACAATCCGATGATGAAGATGATGAAGAGATGATCTTGTTGTTCACAAGAAAGTTCAAGAAATTCTACAACAAATACAACAAACCAAAGACCCCCAGTGCCACCAAACATGATTCCAAACAAGAGGTAACATGTTATAATTGTCAATATAAATGTCATTATGCTAATGAATGTCCTAGGAAGAAGAATGAGGATAAAGGGAAGAAGAAAGCTCTAATGGCTACATGGAGTGATAGTGACTCCGATGAAAAAGAAGAAACAAATCTTTGTCCCATGGCCAAAGATGATGCAAATGACAAAGAAGAGGAAAGCAACGATGAGGTACATTCTTTTGATGAGTTATTAGAAACATATAATGAGCTTATTGATGTTTTTGGCAAAACCACGATGAGTAACAAATTGCTCAACTTGAGTTAGCCAAGAGAGATGAAGAAAATAGATCATTGAAAAATGAATTAAGTTCTTAGAAGAAATCATTTTGCAAGTTCAGTGAAAGTAGTTTAAAATTGGAAGAATTGCTTGGCTTGCAACGATATAGCGTCGATAAAGTCGGACTAGGCTTTTCAAGCAAATCTAAAACCTTTTCAAACTTGTTGGCTAAAGCTAAGCATAATTCCTCTACTTGCACTTATTGTTGTAAGGTTGGACATATAAGAAACAAATGTAGATTTGTTAAAAATCAATACCAACCAAACAAGAGGTGGAAATGGATTCCAAAAGCACCGATGAAAGCTAACCCGCAAGGACCCAAAAATAAAATGGGTACGAAAAGATCCTCCAATTGTTAACTTGTTTTGTAGGAACAACAAAGTGATGGAGGATGAAGGCAATAGTACCTCAAGGGAGGAAACCATCAAATGCACCACGATAGAGGAAGCGCGAGGTAAAGGACCGATGATATGAAATCATTCGTATCATCAAAGGTAAATTTATTTTGAGCATCGTAGTAGCATAATTAGCTCTTTTGCTTGGTTAATTTTTCCTTGAATTGTATATTATAATTATGTGGTGAAATTCAATTACTTTGAAGGTGATCTTTGGGAAATTGAATTTTAAGTACATTATTATGATATCATATTTAGGGGGAGCTAATTATACTTCTCTTGTACATTTAAAAGAGCAATGAAAAATTTCACTGGCACAAATTAATTGTGACCAATAAATTATGAAGCTCAATAATTATTGGTAGTAAATTGTATTTCCCATTAGCATGTGCATATTTTTTTGTGACTATATATTCTCCATATGTTAGAACTCTTGTATAATCACTCTAATATGCCTATATGCTTGAATTTTGAAAATTGAGTATTGGATTGTTAAATATGGTATAGCTTGATTACATGCTCAATTTTTGTTATTTTTGAATTAAGTGTTATCTTCTCATGATAATGGTTTTTGTTGCATATTTAAATTTGTTTAAATGCATGATTATTGTCTTGACTCATAATAGTAAAAATCTTGATTTCATATACTATGTGCCATAAGTCCACTTTGAATATGCAATGTGCAATATAATTAAATGTGATTAAGCATGTTTTAATTGTTTAGATGATCTATTTTAGATCATAGAAATATGGCCTAAATATTTCATACATCTTTATTGTGTAAAACAAATGTTTTAATTGTTTAGATGATCTATTTTAGATCATAGAAATATGGTCTAAATATTTCATACATCTTTATTGTGTAAATGTTTTTGCTCTCATCACATGCGCCTTACTAACTTATCAATTGTTTATGATGATGCATTGAGTAATTTAATGTCTATTGAGCATGAATGCTTGAATTTTTATGGAACATATGCACACTTTGCACATTTAGAATTCATTGTTGTTAATTGCCTTAAACACATGTTTGTCTTCCTCTAAATGATTTAATCTTATGCTTGTTATGGTCATTACATGCTTGATGAGGAACATGTGCTAATTGTTAAAATATGGCTATGTGTCATCATATAATTGTGCGATGTTTATTTGAACATTGTGCTTTTTGATTATCACAAAAAGGGGGAGAATTTTGTGATAAACTTGGAGCTTAATACATGCATGTTTTGAGGGGGAGAGTTTTTTGTATTATGCTTTACTTGGTAAATCTTGTATGTGCTATGCATTTGTTAAGAGGGAGTCTTGTTTACTCATATTTCATGCATATTTCATCTACAAGTTTATCATGTTTTGTGATCATAAAAAAAGGGGGAGATTATTGAGCCTTAAACACATTGTTGAGTTTAATGCTTAATTTAACTCCGAATTATTTATGAGTTTTGATGATCAACAAAACTTGCATTTGTTATACTAATGTGTCTACTTAGTGTATAGGTTTAGATGGTTGAAAAGTGGAATGTTTGAAGAAAATCAAATCTGCAAGGACTGGGCAGGATCGCCCCAGGCGATGGTGATCATCTCCCCAGGCGATGGCAGCCAAGGCAGATATCGCCACGCTTATCGACTGAAGCGACGCCGAGGACCATGAGCATGGGAAGATCGCCTGAGGCGATGCATGGTTCGTTTGAGGCGATGAAAGTTTCTGATTATTCAAAGCTACGGCTTTGATTTTTGGTGACGATCTCCTGAGGCGATCTGTGCAAGATTTCGACCGTTGGTGCGCGGCGATGGTGATCGCCCGAGGCGATGTCCGAGGCGATGTTGGAGTGATTCAAGCTTAAGTGACAACGGCTAGTAGGAGCCTTGGGGGCCTTCTACACTATAAATATGGATGTTTTGGAGCAATTTGAAGATAAGAAACAAGAGTATAAACTACAAGAAAGTTGTGTTCAATCAAAATCATTCTAGCATTGCAAACTTCATACATTTGTGTTGTATTGGAGTTTGTAATTTATTTCTTGTGTGAGAGCTTTTGATTCTTCGTGTTGGTACACCGTGGAGGTGTCATTTGATTTATTGTAAGGTCCTCCAACACCGACGCAAGTTGAAAATTGTATAAGACATCAACAAGTGAAGTTGGTGCAAATGTGTGGCTATCCTTGGAGCCCTTAAGGCCAAGAAGACTCGTGAAGAGTGTGTTACTCGGGAAGAGTGTGTTGCGGCTAACTTGGAGCCCTTAAGGCCAATATCAAAGTTGTTCTAGTGGAACCTCAGTTGGACGTTTTCTAGACGGGAAGAGGAGACGTAGGTGATTCATCGCCGAACTTCTATAACAAATATTGTGTCGTTGATCTCTTTATTTATTTTACGCATTTATTTATTACTTCTTTTTATTTATTGATAGATTGACTTGAAGTCTTCCGCAGCGCAAACTCGACTATTTGCAAATTCATTTTAAAACGCTAAAGTTGCCAAGGAATCTCATTCACCCCCCCTCTTCGGTTCCAACAACTGGGGTATGCCCCGAGTATCTGTATTTTAAGTATTCTATTACTGGTTGGTTATATACTTGCCTATGTGATGAGTAACATGTTGAATTGGGAAACTGGAATTTCATATTTTCAGTATCATTATATATGTATCACCTAAAAGCAAATAATTTTTAGGGCCATTTAACAGGACATTTGAAATAAATCTTCCGCTGTTTACGCAATTAATCATTATGTATTAATTAAACACCACATTAGGATCGGGCCCTCACAACTGTTTATCTCACTATTTTAGTGTTCGTTACTTCGGTGGCGGTGGTTGCTCAGCAACCCTTCCGACAACTATGACTCCCTTATGTTGGCACGCTTGTCGAGTGGGAGAATCCCGAGCTTTCCTTTGCTCTCTATTGGCTCTTAGTGAGCCTTCTCCCCTGTTGGTCATATATCTCCATATATTATGTCATATTTCTTGTTGTGGTCACCTATTTATGGCTATCTGGTTAGGTTACTTATGTTGTGGGTCGTGGTTGTTTTGTTCTGTATCACTGTGCCAAAACTTGGCTATATCTATTGAGCTTTTCGGTTTCGTGCGACATCCAGTTGTGTTCCTTGGTCGTTGGCTTTCAGCAAGGGAGTTGGATACGAGAATTTGTTCATCTGTTTATCATTTATCAGTTTTGCCTCTCGCATATCCTTATTTGTTCTTCAGATGTTTTGGAAGACAGTTTATCTTGTTCGACCACATTTTGTGATGCATGGTTTGAAGGGACCTGATTTGGCTATGATGGATAGGTCAAGTTCTTGTGCGTCTATGATGATCCATTCTACCATTACACCTTGTACTACGCCTACTAATTGGTATGTCTTAGTTTTTGCCCAAGATTGACATCTGTCTTTGTTGTTATCTTTCGTTTCTTTACTAGTGTCTAGGTTTTTGGTTGACTCGTGTTTGCACTGTTTGTTAATCTAATATAATATTTTTCTTGTATGATATTTTAGTACCTGTGAAGACTATACTGGATGGTGTATAACACGTCCTGTAATTTAAGCCATTGGGTTATAATATATGTTAAAATGTGAGAGAAATTTGGAAAAATATCCAATTGTACAAACTAAAAAACTGAAAAACAATTACAATACATGACTACTTATGCATTTCCTACTAAACTAAGTTAAACATGCTTAACTAATGATAAACATGACTTCACTACAAAAACAAATGCAACTTCTTTACTCTCCCCCCTCAAGTTTGGTATAGATTTATAATACATAGCTTGGACATAAATAAGTATGTTGATTCTTTCCCAAGGCTTTTGTAAATACATCCGCCGGTTGTTCTTGAGTCCGAATGTGTGACGTCCTAATGAACCTTTCTTGCAACTTTTCTCGTACCAAATGACAATCTATTTCAATGTGTTTTGTTCGTTCATGATATATCGGATTTGATGCTATGTGTAGAGCTGCTATATTATCACAAAATAACGTAGTCGGCTGCTCCAGTTTCACTCCCAAATCATCTAAAACTCCAACAATCCAAACACTTCACAAGTAGTAATGGTCATTGCCCTATATTCAGCTTCTGCTGATGAGCGAGATATTGTGCTTTGTTATATATATTTTTTTAAAAAATCTGGAAAATAAAAAAATCAAGCGGGGCGGGCTCTAGTTTAACCCGCTGGGTTCGTGGGCGGGTCTGGACAACCTTTTTTGTAGCTGGACGGGTCTGGGGTTTGGGCAAACCCGTCTCAGACCCGCCCTGTTGCCATCCCTACTACCAATCTAGCCTTAAACCGATCAACAACTCCACTTGTGGCCTATACCCCGTTTCTTTGGAGGTAAATCCATAATATCCCAGGTTCTTCTCTCAAGTGCATTAAGTTCCTAATGCATGGCTAATATCCAACAAGAATCAGTGATAGCTTCATGATAGGTGCATGGCTCTTTGATTGATGAAATGGAAGTTAAAAGGCCTAGTACTTGGATGACATGTTGGAATAACAAGAGATAATTCAAAATGGGGTGAGATGTTGAAGAGGGGGAGATAGTAGGACAAACAAATTCCTTAGTCCAGATGGGTGGGAGGGACTGTCTAGATGTTCTCCTAAGAGGCTCAGGTTGAGGTAAAACAACAGAAGAAGGATCTGGAATATGATGAGCTTGCATAGAAGGACTCTGGACTGGAGGTACCTGTATAGGTGGAGAATCATCCAAAGAACATAGAACAGAAGATGTAGGAACAAACAAGGGAGGAGCGGAATAGTTGTGTGAGAAAGCAAAAAGATGCTCAAAGAGATGAACGTCCCGGGATACAAACTTGCGTTTAGTATTGAACTCAAGAAGTTTATATCCTTTTTGGGTTGTAGAATAACCAAGAAGAACACAAGCACTGGCTCGAGGGGAATATTTATCTCCTTTAGGGAGAATTGATGCATAACACAAGCACCCTAAGACTCGTAAATGAGCATAGGTAGGAGGCTTGTGAAAGAGCATTTGAAAGGAGTTCGATTGGCTAATAAGGGTGTAGGAGTTCTATTAATCAAGTAACTAGCAGTAAGAACACAATCACCCTAGTATGGCTTAGGAAAATGACCCTGAAATAAAGGGGATCGAGCCACGTTAAGAATGTGCAAGCGCCATTGCGTCATTGCACATTTGTTCGGGAGTCATCTTTGTTGTGGTGGTCAGGGACTCTGATGCAGCAAGGGCTTTAGTTGGTTGACTGGTGCTGGGTTCATCTTCAACCCGAATGCCTAGCTCAAACTCATATGCCTTTAAATCAGCAAATAGATCATGTAAATCAATCTTGTTTAAATCTTTGGATTCTCTCATGGCAATGGTTTTCACATCTCATTCTCTTGGGAGACCCCTCATGACCTTTATGATGACTTCTCTGTTTGATAGTTCCTTAGCCAGGCTATTGATTTCTTTTCCACAACACCATTTTGTTGCGGTGAATAGGTACATGAACTTTGATGTAGGATTCCTAAGGAGGGAAAAAAAACAGAACATTCCCCTTTAAAAAAAATCAAGAGCATTATCTGTGATGATGGTTGAAAACTGATTCTGAACAAGGAACACAAAGTGTTTAATCATTTGAAGGACATCAAGCTTGGAATTGCATCAAATATATCCAAGTGACTCTTGTGTAATCATCTACAATAATGAGAAAATATTTCTCACCATTGTATGTTGGAGTGTGAAATGGATCCCAAATGTCCATGTGAACTAAGTGAAAAGGAGCAGTTGTCACGGACACACGCTTAGAAAGAAAGGGTAACCTTGTTTGTTTAGAGTTAGGACATATACTACAATGGGTCAATTCAATAGAATTCGATAGAAAATGTAGCACTCATTCTACTAATCGAAATATGTCCAAGCATTTGATGCCAAAGATTACAATCATGTTTTTCTTATTGGTAACATAAAGTAAATATGTACAAGAATTTTTAAAACAACTCTGTTTAGAAGAAGAACAAGGAACATTATCTGTGGAATGCAGGCATGAAGAATCAAGGTAATATAAACCATTATGTTCTTTACCAATCCTCATTATCCTCCCAGTCAATCGGTCCTGAAAAACACAAAAATGAGGATGAAAGGTGATGACACAATGATGTTCCTTGGTAAATTTTGAAACATAAAGTAGATTTGAATTGAAGGCAGGAATGTGAAGGGCATTGGTTTGTGATATGATATGTGATGTCTACAGAACCCATTACGGTTGCACTGGTTTGCTCCCATTAGGCAAACTCACTGAGACATTGGAATTCACACATGAATGAGGACTATGCACATTTCCATAGTTTCCAACAATATAATCATTTGCTCCATTATCTACTATCCACGGGTAAGATAAATGAGACGTGGAAGAGTTGTTTATACCTGCCATATTCACCATAGGAGTTGCAGAGATGGTGGATGGTGTCTCTTTGTTTAACAACTTCAAAATCTCAATATACTGAGTAAGTGTGAAGAGAGCCCCTGTCAATGTCCCTGATTCAGCCTTATCAACATCAGAGACATCATTGTTCAGTAAATTAGTTTCCTTAGTTCTCATGTTTTTCTGAGTTCCAGCATGATTTTTGCTGTTATACAGTCAATGACTAAGCGGATAACCAATGGGTCTATAACAATTTGCCTTTGAGTGACCAATCCAGTTGCAATGCTCACATTTGATTAGATCTCGTTTCTTGTCTTCAGTTTTCCTTTGAGCACAGTAGAACGCAGAAAGAGGAGCTTCAACAATATATGAAGATGTAGTAATATGGACCCGTGACTTTCTTCCTGAGAAATTATAGAAAAAGCCTGTCCAACTGATGGCAAAGGATTCATCATGAGTATCTGTCTCCGAATATGTACATAGCTCTCATTTAATCCCATGAGAAATTGGAGTGGCTTTTGCTGCTGATCATGTGCTACATACTTCTTTGCAGAATCACAAGCACAAGAATGTAATACCACAAGAGACGTATACTCGACCCAAAGTTGACGTAGTTTAGAATAATAAGCAGAAATTGTATTGGTTCCTTGAGTAAGACGACCTATCTCTCAATGTAATGAGAATATCCTATATCCGTTAATTTTGTCAAATCTCTCATTGAGATCACTCTAGACAGCATCATCATCAGTGGAATATACAATTCCGCTAAAGATTTCCTCCAAAACACTATTCATTATCCACGATAAAATGATCACATTGCACCTCTCCAAAATGTGCAATTGATTCGATCCTACCTCAGGTCTCGAACAACTTCCATCAACAAAAGCTTGCTTGTTCTTAGCACGTAGTGCAATCTGCACTGCAGAGGATAATGAACATCAATTGTAGTCGATGTAGTGTCTGTAGTAGTAGTAGTAATGCTTCGAGGATGAAAAAAAAATTGCGATTCAGAACAAAAAAAATGATCGAACAGAGCTTGCGATCAACGAAAATTGAAAAAATTAAAAGAAAATGCAATCGAATCAACAAGGATCGATGCAACATAGGTCTTTGATGCCATGTTAAAATAGGAGAGAAATCTGGAAAAATATCCAATTGTATAAACTGAACGAATTTATGTGAGATCCATATAATTAATAGATCTAATACTTATGCTATATGGAATGTGTTTAACCTGATACATTATAATTTAACTTTGAAATACCTTATGCTCGGTTAATTGAATGCTAACGGAATAAAAGCTGTCTTACTAAAATTTGAAGAATGTTAAAAACCTTATTTAATTATGATAAACGTGAAGCTTAATTGAAGTCAATTAATTAAGTGATCAGGAAATATATAATCAAAAGCCATTATGACTAGCTTAAAACATTACTTCATTTTGCATAGCTCGAAAAAAATTATATTTTGCTCCCCTAAAATTCTATATAGACCCACTTTGTTTTTGCCCTCCGACGTTTTATTAATTATTTGTTTTTTCTAAATAAAAATTCTAAATTCGGCCAGTGTCGACTATATTCTATTATTGACGACTCTGCGTCATAAAATAACTCAGAAAAAAACAAGTGTCCGATAATTTTTAAATTAGACAGTCGATTATATTTTCGACACTTTCAAAACTATTGATGGCTACTCTGCGCCACAAAATACCTCCAAAAAAACATGTTTCCGACTATTTTAAATTATTTTCCTAAAAAAAAAATTAATTATTAAATATCAAGAGAAAAAATAACTTATAGTTGGATGGGGAATTTGAGAATACACAGAAATATTTATAACAGTGAAATTATCATGTAAGGTTTAACATTTTTTATCTTTTTCTGCCAAAATTTGGAAAATACTAAAGAATATTCTTCAAATTTCAAGAAATTTTTAGGGGAAAAAAAATAGAAGTTCAATTTAATTTATTTAAAATGGAAATTCAATTTCAATGCAAATATTTGAATTGGAAAAATATTCAGAACAATGAATTGAAATTTCCCAAATTTTGTTACAAAGGATATATATTCGACAGTAGGCCAAATCTAATGAACCGTAAAACTTAGAAAAGATACATAATTAAAATTCAGAAGCACCAAGACTGTCGAGTGATCGGATTCTTACAAGGCCACCTTCTTCAGGGGTTGAACGAACCACTAAAACCTCGTGTCCACGGTTCGGAATCGCTGCGATCCCCAGCCTGCCGTTGTCCCTTATCTTCACCAGGTTGACTCTGGGCCGTCCGTTCTCGCACAAGCTCGACAGAAATGGTGGAAAAACCTTGCTCTGCTTCGTTTCCTCTCTTCTCCGCACAGGCGATGTTACCGCCGCCAGCTGTCCCTGGTCGGTTAACAAACAGTGGATGTCCTTTTCAGTTAAGCTCTCAAACCCAATACATTCAGTGCATGTTGCGAACCGATCGTAGCTGTTACAGTTAACCGAATTCGCGGTGCCGCCAGTCATGATAATAACTGGGGATGAATGTATGCGGCGGTGGAGCCGAGGTTTCGGAAGAACTGGTAATGTAGATTTACAGTGTCAGAGTCTAAATGCTACCATAAATGCATGACTAAAAATTATTGGCCAATAATGGTTAACCAACACCTGTAAACCCTAATCCCATCTTAATTGCTTTTTTGCTTACTGAACTATATATGCCTTATTGGCATGAATGCATCAAAATGTAGTTACGGACCGAATGAATGAGTGGTTGAGTAAAGGACAAAGATAATTCATCAGCATTGGCTAGAGGAAGAAGACAACAAAGATACCCTTCATTTCTAATTACTGAAACATATATAAAACCAAAATAATTAGCTTGAAAGATTAAATGAATCTAACTGCTACTGCTTAATTTATGGAAGAGTACAGGCCAGATGAGAACCAGGGATAGCTGAGAGAATGGCAATGGGAAGAACTAAAGAGATCAGATGAGAAAAACAATGATGCATGAACTCAATTATTCTTAGAAATTTCATGGCGTCACCCAACTTTCATTTATCATCTTGTCGTCCGACCGACCGAGCGAACCCACAATTTGTCAAGAACGAAGGCTCAACCAGATTTAAGGTACGATTTAACAGATTTTGAGAAGTGAAACGTAAATTTTACAAAAGAATTGTATAATATAAAAGTTTAAATCTTTCTCGTAGAATACACATATTCCCGTCTCCCTCCCTCGACTTCGCTTGGCAGTTTGTCGTGAACGATAACGTAAGGCTGCATTAATTTTGTTTCCTTTGCGACCTTACCTTACTACGACAAAATCTGCCTTCGAGGATTTCAGCATTATATTCCTCGCCTTTTCTAGTCTTGCATTTAATTGAAGCAAGTTGAACCACCTGGAATTTATCATACTAGCTAGCCTGATTACAACACTGTTGATCCACTTCCTTGCTGATCCGTTCAAACCCACCAACTGTTAGAATTTGTTCAAATTAAATGAATGGGTTTCAAAGATTATATTTGAGGGATTTGAAAATTAGGTTTTGGGACTGTATATCGAGAAGGACTGTATCGAGAAGAGATTGTGAGTTTTTTTATTCCAACTCTTACCTTATTTTTCAAGTTCTATAAGTTTTTCAGTTGTTTCTTATGGAAGATATTGATACAAATATATGAAAGGCAAGTAATTGTTAATAAAATGACGGATGTCAAGATCGAACAACTGGAATCCTTTCAAGTAGGTGGAGTAATAGCAAAATCTCCATCTTCTTCATTGCTCCCAATATTTTTCTTTGAAACAGATACACAACATTTGTGTATTACTGTGAGGGTCAATCCTAATCATGTGATTAATGACTGTGAGGATCACATTATTAGGATTGAGCCCTCACAGTACGAGGAAGAATCCATAACAAGAGATAAGAACAAAGGTTTTTGTGAAGGCATATTTCTAAGGCCAATGTCGTGAATGAGCCAGAAAAAAATCCAACCACAAGAATAAGAAGAAAGGACATATAATTGGTCTTGAAATATACCCAAAAAAATTCAAGAAGAAGCCCTCGAATGTTATGTGGTTGCAGCAGAGACAACATTGACATTATCTGCCACAACAGAAATTTTTTATTAAGTGTCTTTCTTGTGAAGGAAAACAGAGGTGTAAGTTATAAAGTTAAGAGATGTGTAAGTTATAAAAATTTGACCAGTGGGAAAGCCTTGTGGATACATCTGGGGAGATGAGAGAAATTGTGTGGTTTTAATAATATGAGATCCACTTTTCCCTCGGATGGGTTTCTATGCCGCCTGCCTTAGCAAGTTCATCTTCCTTTTGAGCCCCCTTCCACCTAATAGGAAGAGACTTCGCGCAACATGAGCGGCCATTCATCTCTTAGATATTCTAAGCATTCGTAGCCTAACTTCATCTCTTCTTATAGTGAGTGGAATGTTCAAATTTTCACCCGGGCGAGCAAGAAGTTCACAGACAGTGCAAAGAGCACAAAATAACGTTTTCTAGAAAAGTGGGTGAGCTAAGCAAATCCCCTTCTTTGATCACTTAAAATGGGTATCCATTGGGCAGAGAGAAGACATTCCAGAGCTAGAACAAAATCAGAATCTCTCGGGATTGGTACTCTCCAATCAATGTTCTTAAGTCAAGATTCAGCAATGGAGAAGTTCTGATAATCCAATGGGACAAAACTTCTTTTCTCACAGGTCAGACATGAGCTATCTTATATGAGGGAATGCAAATGGTTCAACTGATGGCTTGGCTACGAAAAAGGCTTCAAGAACAGGCGAAATGGAACAGAACGAATTTTTTTAAAAAAAGTTTCATTAATTTTTTTTCAAATTATCTAATTATTTTATTTTTAATTTAAAAAATTCTAACGATCATTTCCACGAATTGTCAATGAAACTGGAACATCAAACACCACGGCCTTGTCGCAAACCATAAATATGATACATGTGCAGCAGTCGATGTAACATATGATAAGTAATTATTTGAGACCTATCAAGGGACCGAAGATGGACAAGAGCTTCAGGTGGAAAATGCAGGTCCTTCAAAAAATGATAGAGGAAGTATAATTTTATACTTCAAATAAAAATGAACCAAACATTTTATTTTCTCAAAATATACTCACGAAATATTTAAAACTCATTTACCAAATTTTTCAAAACAAAACCCAACATTGCGCATATTTTTTACTTTAAATGTTTTTTCTTTCTTTTTTTACAAAACCAACCAATTAATTTTCTTCTGAAAAAGCAATTTGGGTTAAAGTTTCCGTATCCATATTCACTTTATAGAATAGGTTCAGAAAAATATTGGGCTTTAATGATTTTACCCAGCCCAATTGTTCTATCCTATCCTATGAAATGAAACGACTAGCTGCTAGTGCCTATCTAAGTCACATAATTCTCCTATTATTTTTCGCCCACTGGCGCTCCGGTCTCGCACTGACGTATTGAGTGCTTGTACGGAGCTTTAAGGAGCACTAATTTTTACTAAGTCGCGCGCTGACGCACTGGTCGTGATCTGGCTCATTGAGTACGCATACAACGCTTTAAGACTAAGTTTTATTAAGTAATGTATTAAGTTTTACTAAGTCGTGAACTTAAATCTTAGACATTCATAATTCTCCAAAAATAATATAAGTCTTTTAATAAATTCATAATATTACAAAACATGTTGAAATGCCAATGTAATATTTGGTTTTATTTTTCGAATTCATTATCTTATGAGCAAATATTAATAATTTATTTTCATTTTTCACTCTCTAAAATATATTTTATGGGAACAATAATTTTCCCTATGAGAAGAGCGATCAATAAAATATTTGAATTGCATTATAAATAATTAATAATTTAAGTTTGTCAAATATGATGTTTATTAGGTATGCTTAACTTTATTTAATCAATATGTGTGTGTTCATATTGTATATTTGTAAATAATAGAATAACGATGTAAATTTGTTAAATATAATGTATATTATGTATGTTTAACTTCATTTCATCAGTATATATATAGACGCATTAAGGCGTACCCGCGTGCACTCAATTTTTTGAAAAATTAAAGCACTCGCATATCCATATCTACCAACGCATCGGACTTACGTGACTTAGGTGCTCATCTGGGCCAGCTCTAACGTTTAATTCGCACAAAAGCTTTTCCCGTTGTCCCCAGATTTAAATTTATATTTTGTTAGATCACCTCTTGTTCCGATTTTTCACCACAAAACCGCCTTCAATTCCAGAGGCGCAAATAAAATTTTGTTGATTTTGTTTTCATATAGGTAGGAATTTGGGTTCCCTTTTTCTTGAATGCTTATCAAATGGAAGCCGAAGAAATTTTTTCTTAGTTTTTGAGCATCTGACGGTAATTGTGGACGCTGATTCTTGATGTTGGCATCGATTTATTGTTGAGATTGTTGAAATTTTGGATGAAAAATCCAATAAGAGCTGACAATGTCGGGTATTATCGGCGGATTTGTGTTGCCTCTGCTGCTTTTGACAGGTATGTGATTCGTGTTATCTTGTCTGTTTTGTTTGAAAATTTCTCTACAATTGGGAGTTTTGAGTGATTGTATTTTGACTATTTTATCGTACAATTATAAAACGAAAAACTATATAGGAATTCTGTGAATATGGAATACAGGAGTTCATTTGGCTTGCTTCTCGATATGTCTTTCTATGAACTATGTAATTTTGCAGCTGGGTTGCTGAATTGGAGTTTGATTTCCCTCATTAATTTGGTGACTTCTCTGGTTTTACAATTCAATATCCCGAAAAGAGGTGAGCATTTATAGTTTGATTTTTAACTCGATTTAATATACTTTGCCATGTCATTCTCGTGAGACTAAGCATGACTCGACTTTGTTTAGTTGTATCCTGTCATCATTTGTAGTATGATTGTATGTCCTGCTGCGCATGTTCAACAATATTATTGTTAAGTGGCAATGTCTTTTCACAAATGTTAGCCTAATTTGATGTTCTCTTTCTGCTTCTCTTTTTTATGAAATCATGCAGGATTCAGATTCAGGGGAAGGGTTTTATGCTTGTGGTTTGTTCTTATTTACTCGGTTCTTGTGATTGTTCTGCAAGTTATTTTTCTCACTCTATGGGCTATTCCGAATTTGCAATGGAGCAATGCAGATGCTTGGTGGATAAAGCTTTTTGGATTTATGAAGTAAGATATGCTTATTTTGCTTTTAATATCTTGAGTTCCAATATTGAATGTCCTATATGTGATAGTTTTACTTTCTGTCTGGATGTTGCCCCTGATAACTATCATGCTAATGGCTTTTAGGTTTCAGTCTTGGAGATCTCCAACAGTAATATATTTTCTGGTTGTAGAATTACTGGTGGGACTTGTTGCTTTTGTTGAGATCCACAGGAACAAATATGGCTTGGTAGCATCTCCGTTTTCATGCTGGGGTTATCTGTCATCAGTTACTGAAAATATAGGTTTGTAAAACGTGACTATAACCTACGGTGGTTTTTTTAGGAAATATTCAATCAAATCTTCATCTGATTATTTGGATGATTAGGATGAATGAGTCTTTATATTTTAACTTTGTTTGTTGTTTATACATATCTAGTTAGACTCTCATTATAGTCTTAGATATTTTATACTCACGGTTTTAGTTGGTTGAATCTATAAATATACATCTTATATCTCATTCTAAAGTGAAGAAATAATAATAAGTATCAGAGCAAATTTTCTAATAGCAGATTTACTATCATTATACAACTTGATAGGTGTGCCAAAGGTAATTTTCAGGTCTTGAATTAATCTTCGTAGCGTATAACTTCACGCACTCCTTGTGCAATAATTCGTAATTCAGCCTCTGCATTGCTTCTTGCTACCACAATTTGTTTATTGCTTCTCCATGTAACTAAATTTCCCCACAGCTTCTAGCGAAGTCAAGAAGTTGATTTACAATCATCAATTCCAACCCAATCTGCATCAACATATCCTTCAATGCTTCGTTTATTACTTTTCAGGAACATGAGTCCTCTACCCTGGTTCTTTTGAGATATCTCAAAATACGATTTACTGCTTTTAAATGCCTTTGAGTAGGAGAATACATGTAACCACTCACAAAAATAACTGCATATACAATATCAGGTCGTGTGAGGGATGAGTAGATCATCTACCAATAAGACGTTTGGTATCTTCCAATGTCTGCATACGGTTCATGCTCCTTAGTCCCACTCTTCAAATTTTTCTCTAATGGAGTTCATGTCCGTTTGTAGCCCAATTTTCCTGTTTCTTGCACCAAATCAAGAGTATATTTCCTTTGAGAAATGAAGATGCCATTTTTACTTTTAGCTATGTTCATACCAAGAAAATATCTCAAGGTTCCCAATTCTTTGACTTCAAATTCCTCTCTCAATTTTTCCTCGAGTCTACATAACTCAACACTCTCATCACCTATAACTAGAATATCATCTACGTACACAATGAGGATGGCCTTACTTCCACTTTCTCCTTCTTTTGATGAAAAGTATATGGTCAATCTTTCATTGAATATATCCTAGTCCTAGTCGTGTGAGAGTGGAGCTAATCTTGTGAACCATGCATGTGGAGATTGTTTTAACCCATATAATGATATTCTCAGCTTGCAAACTTTCCCTTGCTTATTTTCTTATTGGAAACCAGGTGGAATTCTCATATATACCTCCTTATCAAGAGTAATATTCAAGAACGCATTCTTGACATTGAGCTGATGTAATTCTCTATCCAAATTTGCAGCAAGAGACAACAAAACATGTATTGAATTGAAATTTGCCACGGGAGCAAATATTTTGTCATAATCAATCACATACTTTAGTGTAAACCTTTGTGCCACCAATCGTACTTTTATCTATCTAATTCCCCGTTAGCCTTATGCTTCACTGTGAAAACCCATTTACTTCCAACCATTTTCTTATCCTTAGGTATATCCACTATATCCCGTTACATTAGGAAATATTCAATCAAATCTTCATCCGATTATTCAATCAAATCTTCATCCGATTATTTAGATGATTAGGATGAATAAGATTATATTTTAAACTTTGTTAGTTTTTTTTTTTTGCTTAGGCAAAGAAATATATTAAAAAAATAAGAGTACCAGAAGTACTCAAACAGTTACAAAAGTAGTTCTGCAAATAAAAAAACAAACTCCAAAACTAAAAAACTGACAAAAAGGAACTAACTGCGAAGCTAATAAACAAACACCAGGCGCTATCAACCAATCCGAGAAAGCATAAGAAAAATTAATACTCCAACTTTGTATCCATAACCAAGATCTATATTTAATTAAATCCAACAAATTTCCTTCCAAATCATCTGTCCCTATAAAAATTCATCTATTCCTGTCTAATGATATTGTCCAGATAACCGCCATCCAAATAGAAATCCAGCCCTTGAAACCCTTTTTTTGTACCCATAGACTCTTGTGTTGTAGTAGATGGCTTACTGGGTCCTTATGTAGAGCAAGCGACATCCCTAAGCACTCATAACATTTCATCCATATTGCATATGACACCGTACATGTGAAAAGCAAATGTTGACAGGTTTCTTCCTCAAGCTGACAAAGGTCGCACAGATCTTAAATCGATCCTCTTCTAATTGTCCTTATGCGTACGTTGTCTTTGGTTGGTAGTCGATCTAGTAGAACCCTCCAACAAAAAAAACTTTGATTTATTGGTGACACACGAATTCCACATGATGTCAATGCCCCATTTCTTGATCCTTCTGGTAATTCTTCTGTAGTGAACTGTTCGTATGTCGAGTGCACTGTATAACTACTGGATGGATCCAGTTTCCATCTCCGTGTATCCTCCACTTGTATATTCAACGCTGACTTGTCAATAATGGTTAGTAAATCATGAAAAATATCCTTTTCCCAATCAAACAAATAACGTCTCCAATACCATTTCCAAACCCACAAATTACTTTCCCAAGTCCCCAGTTTTCCCACTAAAGTATCCATATCTCTTGCTATCGACGCTAGTCTAGGAAATCTGTTTTCTAAACTATTTTTTCCACCCAAATGTCCCTCCAAAGTTTAGTAGTCAAAACACATTTTTCAAAATGGATTTCCACCATAAATACTGAAAACCTCGCTCCCCCTCGCTAAGTCACTATTGTTTGACAAGGGATTCCAAATTTGATTGCCATATTTTGATTTGAGAACCTTGTACCATAACGAATTATTCCCTTTTATAATCTTCCATCCCCATTTCCCCAAAAGTGCCGTATTGAAATTATCAAGATTCCTGACCCCCAAGTCCCCATGACTTATGGACTTACAAACTTCTGGCCTTTTAACCCATGCTGCTTTGCGGCTACTCTCCCACCCCCCATAGGAATGATGATTGTAAAGATCTGAATTTGGAAAGGATTTTCATTGGAGCGCGGTAGAAGGTAAAAAAGTAGAATTTTTTATCGGACAAATAAAATAAATTAACTGAAAACGAAGAGTACCAAAAGTACTCAAGAGAATCCAAAACAGTACAAAGAGAAAAATAAAAGAAAAGTACAACAAAATGATAAGAGAAAGTTAAGCATCTAATAAGCAGACAATAGGCTCCCTAATCCACTCCGTCAAAGAGTAATGCATACGACTAAAACTGAGTTTGAACCAAAACCAAGATCTAAATCTAATTAAGTCCAATAGATCGCAATGCAGCTCCTCTGTATTTCCAAAAATCAAATGATTTCTATGAAGCCCAATAGACCAAACAATTGCCTTCCAGATAACCATCCAATCGATCCTTCCTTTCTTGTGATTACAAAGACTCGAGTGGTGTAACAAATGCATCACCGGCTCGTTATGCAAGAAAGTCGAGAATCCTAACCACTTGTAGCACCTCATCCATAAGGCATAAGAAACCGGGCAAGAGAACAAAAGGTGGTCAGTAGATTATACGGCGAGAAGAGAAGAATCAAATAAATCCGAACTCGCTTCGATGTGAATCAATCTTTTACGCAAATTAAGCTTGGATGGGATACGATCCAACAAAACTCTCCACACGAAAACCTCGACTTTATTAGGCACGACCGAGCTCCAAAGGAAATTGAATCCTGATTTCAAATCGATCTGAGTATACTCCAAGAACAACTTGTAAGCCGAGTGCACCAAGTATTTGTTAGAAGAGTCGTGCCTCCATAACCACCTATCTTGTTCCTGATTAAGCATGCACATGTCAACCATGGTTAGTAGAACAACAAGTAAATCATTTTCCCAATTGAATAAACGACGTCGCCAGTCCCACCTCCAAACCCAAGAATCCCACTCCCAAGATCCCATATCGCCTATACTGATGTTACTGTCTCTAGCAATGGCCGCTAATCTAGGAACTCGTTTTCTAGAGAAAGATCCCCCACCCAGATGTCCTTCCAAAACTTTGTATTACACCCATTGCCCACTTGTCAAATCTCTGTATTCCGCAATGTTGTCTAGGTCAGTGATTTCAGATTTCAACGATTCTCTCTTTTTATCCATCCACCCAAACACTTGTTTGTTCCACCAAGAAAGTCTATTTTTCATCATCTTCAATATCTCTTTGAGCACAAAGCCACCCCATCCCTGAACCTGAAAAGCCTGCCATTCACTTTCTACAAATTTCCGAAAATCACTGTGTTGAAACCACGCATCAATTACTCGAAACGGTTTAGGGCCCCAATCAACCACAACAGATTTCAGTAATACAACGCAATGGTCTGAAAGTGTTCTCTGAAGCCCCCATTGAGTCAAATTCGGCCATTGAGATATCCAGTGATCAGACATTAAGAAACGGTCCAAGCGACTAACACAAGTCCCAGCAGTCCTATACAATGTTAATTTTCTCCCAATTAGAGGTAAATCCACTAGGCATTTACAAAATTATCGAACTCAATAGTATCATTGGAAAGTTTATTCTGATTTCTACCCCTTCTCTCCGATGGCTTCCTGATAGCATTGAAATCTCCACAAATTCACCACTTCTCTTCCTCCTTACCTTCCAAATTGTAAAGAACCGTATTCCAGAATATCCGTTTTGATATAATATCTCCCGGGCTATAGACATTAATGATGTTGCAATTTATTTTTTCTGTCCCCCACACACCTTTGACCCCAAGCATTCCATCTCCTCTCCCCAACAAGATTCCATTGTAAAAATCGAATTTCTCCAAATACACAATAAGCTCCCTGCTATCCCTACTGCCCCTTTGTACACCCAATTGAAGTCCTCATCCCCTCGAATTGTTTTGCAGATTTCTCGTCATTATTTCAAATTTTGTATCCTGAAAACAGATAAAATCATTCTTTTGCATTGCTAGTCTCACCCAAATGATAATTTTTTCCCCGGATAGGTATTATACTTCTCTTATTTTTTCTATGGTATTTCGATTTGAATCCCTTTTGATCACTTT
Organism: Haberlea rhodopensis; assembly: GCA_907163345.1. Taxonomy (NCBI): domain Eukaryota; kingdom Viridiplantae; phylum Streptophyta; class Magnoliopsida; order Lamiales; family Gesneriaceae; genus Haberlea; species Haberlea rhodopensis. Next base: position 4,122,276 of record CAJQUN010000008.1, on the reverse strand, counting down.
ACTCGATATCCGATTCATCATCCTCCAACCCTTTGAAAATTTTACTCAACATTTCTCTCTGAGTCTTCTGTTTCAATTTCTGTTTTTCTGTTCTATCTGTATTCAAAGAATTGTGATCATTCCTTGCACTCCTACTGCCTTTTACAGATTGAGAACACTTTCGTTGCATATGTTTTCATTCAAGTAATTGATAAATCTCATCCTGATCCACATTAATATGTATAAATGGAAAACAACCAAAGATGCTAATGTAGAAATCTCATCCTGATCCACATTAATACCAACGAGATTGCTTTTGTGAAAAAAAATTTGATTTTCAACAATGGAATCAATTCGAAATTGCGAAGACTTCCTTTGAATGTTATTGCATTATCGCTTGTAGCCTCTCCAACCAACAAAGTATCATCTGCAAATTGTAAATGAGATATCATAATATTTCCTTTCCAACTGGTAATAATGTCCACAAATTGATTTGTGCTGCTTTGTTGATCATTTTGCTCAATGCATCGGCTGCAATGACAAAGAGAAAAAGGGGAATCTATAATTCTAGATAGATTAGGGTCATAGATATTTTATACTTCTAGATTTAGTTGGTTGAATCTATAAATATGTATCTTGTATCATTGTAAATTGAAGAAATAATAATAATACTTCCAATATAATGTTGCTTCCATATTTTCAACATGGTATCAGAGTCAGGTTTCATGATATATATATATATATATATATATATATATATATATATATATGTGTGTGTGTAGCAGTGGCCACAACATTCAATCCCCCCGGCTGCCGCACTCTTTTCGGTCGATCTACACTTGTCCACGGTTACCTATATGAACAGTGAATCGAACGCCCCAACTAATTTCGATTCCACTCCACCAACACATTGATTCCGATAGAGAAGGTTCATGATTCGTACACTAAACCCTAGCAGCCGTTGTGGCCCTCCTAGACAAACCCTAGCATATGCTTCGATCCAAGCAGTCTGCGTCGTCCATGATTTCCGCTGCAAGCTACTGTCACAATCCAAGTCGTCTGCTTCGTCCATCATATCCACTGGAAAAATGTTGGTTTTAAGTGTCTACTACAATTTTGCAATGGTGTCTTTCCTTCGTAATAGTTGTTGCAATGGCGCATTTCCTGTGTAAACGTTGTTGTTTTTACCAAGATGAGTTTGTCCTCCTCCTCCCATGTCCGGGAGTGGGTTTTGTTCTCAAACTTGAGAGTTCAGCAACTTTTTAGCACCGTCAGCACCAGGCGGAAAATTTTGAGTTCCTGGGATATTGTTGCTTTGTTTTGTGAAGGATTCTTGGATGGGCAGTTTCTTCTACAATTCTCATGTGCATACGTCTCATCAACAAGCTTGGCCTCATCAACTCTATAGCCAATGTAGGAAATATTCAATCAAATCTTCATCCGATTATTTAGATGATTAGGATAAATAATATTTTATATTTTAAACTTTGTTTATTTATTAAAGTTATCTAGATTAAACTCCTTAATATATTATAATTCTAGATAGATTAGAGTTATAGATATTTTATACTTCTAGATTTAGTTGTTTGAATCAATAAAATATGTATCTTTTGTAACATTCTAAAGTGAGGAAATAATAAAATATTTCCAATATAATGTTTCTTCCATATTTTCAACACACATAATGCCTTCATTTCTTTCTTCAACTTCTTCCCATTTTGGATCCTTTAAAATAAAACATCATGAATATCTTTTAGAATTTCACATTGTCAATCTTTGCTTGTAAAAGGCCATTAACCAGGAGACAACTTTGTACAATGTTAGAAAGTTTGCAATTGGATGCATAGTATAAGATCTTACCCCATTTCTTTTTGCAAGTGGAAGATTCAAATCATTGTTCACACCAGGTTTCAATTTTGTCGATGATTGGTTTTGTTGATAATCGTTTGATCTTTGAGAGCATTTGTAAACAGTATCCAATAAGTATTCTCTTTGTTCATGAACTAGGATAGAATTAGAAGCACGTATGGTTGCGGATTGTTTAGGGTTACACACCTTCAGATATAAGAAGAGACATTGTAGGATCCCAACCGCTTTCCCCTTCATCCTATTCCCATGAATACTAGTAGGTGAGTAGAATAACATATTTTTAAAGAAAGTTACATCCAAAGAGACAAGAGAATTTCTTGAGTGAAGAGGAGTAGCACTTATATGCATTTTGGGTTGGTGAGTATCCTACAAAGACACACTTAAAGGCATTGGGATCAAGTTTGCTCCAGTTTGGTTGTTTATTGTGGACAAAAGATGTGCAACCAAAGACTTTTGGTGATAACGAGCTAAAAGATTGATGTTTGGAAAACAGGCAGCTAGAGTGCTCAATGGGGTTTTTTAAGCGAAATGTTTTTGAGGGTACACGATCGATTAGGTAGGTAGATGTGAGAATTGCTTCCCCCCAATAGGAAGATGGAAGGGAACTTGTGAACATAAGGGATCTAGCATCTTCTAACAGATGACTGTTTGTTCTCTCGGCCACCCCATTTTGTTTTGATGTATCAACACAAGAAGTTTGATGGTGTATCCCATTTTCCCTTAAGTACCGGCTAAACTCACTCGAGAAGTACTCCCTTACATTATTTGTGCGAAGAATATGGATATTGGATTGGAAGACATTCAAGACAAATTTATGGATTTGTTTGAACCAGTAAAAGATTTCAGATTTATCTTTCATTAGATATACCCAACAGACCCTTATGTGATCATCGATGAAGATATAAAACCGGTGAGATTAGATGTTCTAGCTAGCCCCATATATCACTATGGACTAGTTGAAATGGTTTTGAACGTTTATACACATGTGTATGGTAATTTGTTCTAGATTGTTTTGCAAGCACACATAAAGAAAGATTCCCTTTTATTGGCAAAAAGACAGGGATAAAAATTTTCATATATGAGAAACTAGGGTGTCCCATTCGTTAGTGCCACAATATTATATCAGAATTCAATATTACATCAGAATTAGAAACTGACAAAAATTTGGAATTTAAAGACTTAGCAAGGTTGGAGTTCTTTATCCCAGATATTATACAATCTCTTTTCCTAACAACTCCAATCATCTTCCCAGAAGAATATTCCAGAAATTCACAATGAGAAGGATAACAAATTATAACACAATTAATATCCTCTGTTAGTTTGCTTACTGATAGGAGATTGTGAGACAATTCTGGCACCAATAACATTGATTTTAATGTCGTATTCGATAAACAAATTGGGCCCTTCATTACAGCAGGTGATACTTTCCCATTTACAACTCAAACATTAATTCTGGTATTGCATTTGTTATAATTATCAAAGACATCTTGTGACCAGTCATATGGTCTGAGACACCTGTGTCAACAATTCAACAATCCATTTGTTGAATTTTTAACGGAAAATTCTGATGAACTATATCTATTTTGGCCATAACTGCAGTAGGTGTTCTTGAATTTTGATTTCTAAATCCCATGGACGCTTTAGTTTGTTGAAGAAGTTGGCGTAACATGTCTGTATTCTCATTGGAGAATTCAAAAGCAACGCTAGAAGCAGACTCAACAATATTTGACAGATTTGGGTTGTCGTCGATGCTTTCGGGGCTTCCAATCAGTGGGCTTATCGTGAATTTCTTAGCAATTATCGCGAGTATGATGGGCTTCTTACAAAAATCACACTTGACGAGATCATTGGATTGATAGCCATGAGCTACATCTGGTTTATTGGAAACCATTGAGTGTCGGATGTCGCACGAACCTTCTTGTTTGTTCGTGACCAGTGCCAATCGGGTCTAAGGAAGAAATATCTTGCCACGACGAATTCAGCATAAGTCGGCGCCTGATATCCTCTCCGGACTTCAACAAAGGATTTGCGTAGTGTAGGGAATGTTAGTGTAGGGAATGGTTTATTGCCAATCAATCGGCCACGTAGTTCATCCAAGTCCGGGGTTTAAGCCCTATTAAGAATCGAAGATGCGCTTCTTTTCAAGCATTTTCTTATATTCTCTATATCAGGGGCGTAAGCCCATCCCATTTCATAAAATAGATCGATTTCTTGCTATAACTCCAAAGTTTTGAAGTATACGGTCACGTTCAGGCTGCCTTGCCTCGTATTTTGAATTTTGACCGAATTTCAAAGCATTGAGAGGTATTTTCCAGGCCTGAATAGATCTGTTGTACTGCTTCCCAAATCCCCTTGGCTGTCTTGTAGTAGAGATATGTACGGCCAATGGAAGGCTCCATAGAATTGAGGAGCCATGCCATTACAGTGTAGTTCTCAGCTTCCCAAGTACGGAAAGTCAAGTCAGTTTCTGATGGGACTTTGATAGCACTTGTCCAATACCCAATCTCCCCCCTTCCCTTGACTACAAGAATGACAGATTGAAACCATTCTTGAAAAATCAATCCATTCAGGTTGTGTTGGGTGATTTGCAGTGAATGACTTGCAATGAGGGATTGATGATACTGGTTGAGGTGAAATGACGTGAGTTTCCCTGGTCGAAGATGTTTCTGAGGCCATGTAATTTAGGTGAAGAAATAATATCCAGGGAGGTCGAAACACCTGAAACAAGAATAATTCTGCAAATATTGCTTCTATTTCTACCGAAAATGTACAGCCTTTATACAACTTACATGCTAACAATAAAAGGTAATTACATCATTAATTAATCCTACGATATTATCGTAGTAATCATTTCCTTTTTTATATAATTCACGGAAAGGAAAGTCTGCAAAAATAATATATACAATATCTCCTAAATTATTTCTGAATCTTCAACATTTCTTCATGAATAAACATACTCGATAAATGTAAATGGTGGTGTTTTTTTTTCATTTCAGGGTGTGTGCAAGAGAATTGGGATGAAAAAAAAAAAATACATATGGAGTTAATTGTTTAGGATCTATATAGAAGAGGCTCTCTCTCTTACACACACACACTCTCTTTCCGGACAATAATTCAAAATTGACTTGATATTTTTCACCAAGGTACACTAATGAGCCTGACAGGGGCATTTTAATTCAACTGATGCTTAGACTTCTGGGCAGTCAGTTTTACTTGTTCGGTGCACTCTATGGCAATGATTGCTCTACTTTTTTGGCCTAAAAGTTGTTTTAACTCAATGTTGTCACTTATCACTTTTCACATTTTACTCTAGTAGTTTGCAACACTCACACTTTCTCATTCTAGCTGTGAGAAAAAAATAGATTTTATATGTTTCCACAGATTTGGGTGATATTTGACAATTTATTTTGTTCAAATTGAAGGTTATCGTCTTAGGCTCGGTTCTTGCTTACTAGTGCCTGCTGTGCAGTTGGTTGCGGGGATCAGCAATCCTTCCTGGCTTTCTTTACCATTTTTCCTTTGCAGCTGTGTTGGACTCATTGATTGGTCTTTAACGAGCAACTTTTTAGGCCTTTTCAGGTAATTCTTCCTCTCTGTTTTGTATTGTTATCTTTCCATGAACATATTTGATAGAGTGCCCACAAAGCAGTTTTATGACGATCATTTTTCTGTCTCTGCCATGTTATGTCCATTGCTAAGGTGGTGGAAGCTACTTTGGTTGTACTCTGGCTTTAGCATTTGCCTACTTTACATGTACCAGCTTCCCGTTTGGATCCCAAACATGTTTCATTTGATAGCTGACTTCATTGGTCTATACAAAATTTCTGCTGATTCTGACTGGCAAGAATGTTGTTCTGGTATTTCATTAATGGTGTTTTATTATATGGTATGCTTTTGTCATCTTAGTTTCTTTTTAACTTTTAGTTTACATATTGCCTTGCAATTGTCAGGATCAACTTCAATATCTCTACATTCGCTTTTTTCTCAACTCAGGTTTCTATTGCATATTAATCTTTCGTGCCAATTTGATTGTTTATTGTAAGGGCCGTAAAGTGACTGTGGGCCTGGTATCTAGCTTCGGCATTTATTGTGTCTCGAAGGAGACATTGTCTCAAAAAGTGTTGGATAACTTTATTGTGGTGATTCAGTTTTAATATTTGATTTTGAGAATCAAATTTTTTCCCAACTAAATTGGCTTCCATTATATGTAATATGCAGTTTTGTACAGGGTTAGTACTGTGCCACATTTTCGAATCCACTGTCTGAGACAATAATTTTTCAAGCTTGGTTCAAGTAGGCCAATTTAATCGTGCATTTAGCCATTTAGGAATTTTCATCGATCTTTTGAAGAATTAGTTGATTTGAAAATTTTGGAAATAAATAAAATGCACCATAATAAATGATATTGCATAGTTAATTTGTAAGGGCGAGCATTGACGCAACGATAAAGATACCATGTGGCCTAGAGGTCGAGTCGTGGAAACATCATCTTTGCATTGCAATGGAAAGACTGCGTACATTATGCTCAAAGTGGCATGACTTCTTCCCGGACCCTGCGCAAAGATGGAGCTTCGGGCACTGCATTTGGCCTTTTTTCATAGTTGATTTGTGAATGACATTTCTTCTTGAAGTGTTTTTTCTATCCTTCATGTCTGTGTTTGTTTGCTTTTCTTACAAAACCTATAGCATGATAAATCGAGCTCAAATGAAAATGGTTTCTAATAACAAGTTAGCGGAATTGTGTGAATCATATATGAGAAATCTGTTTGAAAAATATGATTAAGATGATTGCTGAAGCTGTTTTATAACAGCTATGAAGTACTTCCAGTGCCCTTCTTACTCATGGTGAGTCTTGGATAATTGATTCCGGTGCCTCTAATCATATGTCATCACGCAAGGATATCTTTACATCATATTCGCCGCTCTCTGACTTTCAACGAGTCAAAATTGCCGACGGCTCATTTGCCAATGTGATGGGGAGTGGCACTGTGTCCCTCAATGCACACTTGACTCTTAAGGATGTGTTATATGTTCCTACCTTGTCTTGCAATTTAATTTATGTCAGCAAATTGACAACAGAATTAGGCTGCTTTGTTTACTTCACACCTTCTACTTGTGTGTTTCAGGACCGGATTTCGAGGAAGAGGATTGGCAGTGCTAAGGCTCTCTCTGATCTTTATTACCTCCAAGAGTCACCTTCTCTGAGTCACCTCGTCTATACTACAGCAGCCCCTTCATCTCTTTCACGCACCCAATGGATCATGCTTCTACATTATAGGCTAGGCCATCCAAATTTTGTTTATTTAAAGCATTGGTTTCCTTCTTTGTTCCGAACTAATGATTATTTTAAATGCGAGATTAGTCATTTAGCAAAACATACTCGTGTATCTTTTCCCCCTATGTTATATCAACCTTCACGACCGTTTAATTTAATTCATAGTGATATATGGGGTCCCTCACGTGTCTGTACTAATTTTAATCATCGTTGGTTCATTACTTTTACTGATGACCATACTCGTGTTTGCTGGACTTATCTTTTAAAAGACAAATCTGAGGCCATCCTCGTCTTTCGCAATTTTAACTCCATGATCAAAACACAATTTAATGCTTCCGTTAAAATCTTACGTACAGACAACGGAACTGAATTTTTTAACTCACATCTTCATGATTTTATCACTACAAATGGCATCATTCATCAAAGTTCGTGTGTCCACACACCCCAACAAAACGGTATTTCGGAAAGAAAAAATCGCCATTTATTAGATGTTGTTCGTTCACTTTTGTTCACTTCCAATGTTCCGCAACATTTTTGGGGTGATGCCCTAGTAACTGCATGCTATTTGATTAATCGGATGCCATCTAGAGTTCTTCACTTTGAGTCTCCGCTAGCCTGTTTAAATAAATACTTCCCAGATTACCGCTTGTTTTCCAACCTCGAACTTAGGGTGTTTGGTTGCTCTGCTTTTGTCCATAATCACAACCCTCGTCGTAGTAAGTTTGATCCTAGATCTCACAAATGTATTTTTGTGGGTTACTCTTCCACCCAAAAAGGTTATCGCTGTTATTCTATGGATATGAAAAAATATTTCATATCTCGGGACGTCACTTTCTTCGAATCCGATTCTTTCTTCCCCAACCAAAACTCGCTCTCTCGTGGAAAGGGGGAGACATCAACATTCAATGGTTCATCTATTGTCCTTCCTCGTCCATGGGATTTCCTTACACCTACATCACTTCCGCCTGTTCCATCTCTGTCAACTCCTCTTCAACACTCAACGGCAGGGAGAGATCTTCTAATACAACCGTTACCATTACACTACTCACGAAAGAAACCTTCAACAGAGGAAATAAAGACAAGAGAAGCCGAGAAGCTTGACAATCAGCCCTCCAACTCGGAATCTCGGCCAAACGAGGTAACAATTGACTCTGATATTGATTTGCCTCACATGTCTGATCTTGATATACCTATAGCAGTAAGAAAGGGGACACGATCTTGTACAGAGCATCCATTGGCAAAATTTGTATCGTATGGCCATCTATCAACCTCTGTTAAAACCTTGATCTCTAATCTCTCAAGTACCAAAGTGTCCTACCACTATACAGGAGGTCCTGGAATGATCCGGATTGGAAAAAGGCCATCTTAGAGGAAATGAGAGCATTAGAAAGTAATGGTACATGGGAAGTTGTTCAAAAACCAAGTGAAAAAGTATCAGTTGGGTGCAAGTGGGTCTTCACTGTGAAATACAAGGCAGATGGCTCTATTGAACGATACAAGGCAAGGTTAGTTGCAAAGGGCTATACACAGACCTATGGCATTGACTACCAGGAAACCTTTGCCCCAGTTGCAAAAATTAATACAGTGAGGGTCTTACTATCAGTTGCCACAAATTTGGATTGGCCACTCTATCAGTTAGATGTAAAGAATGCATTCCTGAATGAAGATCTTGAAGAGGAAGTATACATGACATTACCACCAGGGTTTGATGAGAAAAGCAAACAAGGTACAGTATGCAGGTTAAAGAAATCACTATATGGACTAAAACAGTCTCCACGAGCCTGGTTTGACAGGTTTACAAAAGCAGTCTTGAAACTTGGTTATAAACAGGCCAATGCGGATCATACACTATTTTATAGACATAAAAATGAAAAAAAAGACTCTACTGATTGTCTATGTAGATGATATTATACTCACAGGTGATGATCCAGAAGAAATGGAAAGATTGAAAGAAAAACTAGCATCAGAGTTTGATATGAAGGATCTGGGAAAATTGAGGTATTTTCTTGGTATGGAAGTTGCAAGGAACAAATCTGGAATTTCAGTTTCTCAACGTAAGTATGTGATAGACCTTCTGAAAGGGACAGGGATGCTTGGATGTAAACCAGTTGACACTCCAATGGATCCTAATTTGAAATTAGGAGAAACAATGAGCAGTAATCCTGTAGATAAAGGCAGATATCAGCGTCTAGTTGGGAAACTAATCTACCTCGCTCACACTAGACCAGATATAGCATTTCCAGTGAGTTGTGTAAGCCAGTTCATGCATGCTCCTCTGGAAGAACATATGTTAGCAGTCTATCGAATATTGAAATACTTAAAGGGGACACCAGGGAAAGGTCTATTTTTCAAAAAAAACGGAGCCTAGAGGTTTTGAAATTTTTACTGATGCTGATTGGGCAGGCTCAATAAGTGATAGAAGGTCTACATTTGGGTATTGTTCATTTGTGTGGGGAAACTTAGTGACTTGGAAAAGTAAGAAGCAGCCAGTTGTAGCAAGAAGCAGTGCTGAAGCTGAATTGAGATCAGTTGCTCATGGTGTGTGCGAAGGCCTATGGTTAAAAATGATACTTGAAGAACTAAAACTGAGTGCCACAATGCCCCTAAAACTATTGTGCGACAGCAAAGCGGCTATTGATATCTCACACAACCCAGTACATCACGATAGAACAAAGCATGTGGAAGTGGATAGACATTTCATTAAAGAAAAAATTGATGAAGGAACAATCAGAATTGACTATATTCCAACATCAGAACAGACAGCTGACATACTGACAAAAGCCTTGTTTAGACCCTTGTTTGAAAGATTTTTAGACAAGCTGGGAATGCAGAATCTATACACTCCAGCTTGAGGGGGAGTGTAGATAAGTTGATAAGATTAAAAGTCTTTTATCTTGTTATCTATCTATCCTTTTATTTAAATTATAGATTAGATTGCTTCCTTTATTTTAGGTAGAAGAGTCCTCTATATATATTAGAGATATTAACATTGTAATTTTAAGGTTGTGGGTTTTAATAAAATTAAAAGAGAGAAGAATTAATCTCTCAATTTTCCCATCCTTGTTTATCGCCTTTAGTTAGGCTTAGGAAAAAGGCAAAGGATGTTACATAATACATTCATCATCATTTCAATAGAGTACAACCATCACTAATAATCCAATAATACAATCAAATAATTACAAAATATCTACATGATATTTCTACTTATGTGGAGTTTTCTCAATTTGAATAGACATTGTAGGCAATCTGAGGCAGTGGTTGGATTTTGTAATACTTGTCCTTCAGTGTGTTGATTTTCTAGATTTAAGAAGATGATGAAATGTGATCTCAAAACAAGGAGAGGGGAAGGGGAAGGTGAGGGCATTACTCCTCATCCTAGTTCAATTTATTCGGAAGTGTACAAATGATCAAGTATTAGTTTATGATTTTAAATCAGAGGGACCATGTTGTTCGGGATGGTGAAGGGATCTTGCACCATCATTCCCTTCCTCGCCCTTGCTTCCGGTCTCCCATCAGAATTATAAGGTTTTCCTTGGTTTTCATAGCGTAGAATTCTTTTCATACTGCTTATATTGTCATGAAAACACAAAGAATTGTTAAATGGAGTTAATTTGCAATCTTTACTTTGGAATATGGAGGGAGTCAAAGTTTTGGAAGAACAAAGAGCTCTTAGAAAGTAGAAAATCTCCTAGAATGCTTTCAAGTCTTTAATAAATATTTGGCCACCTCTTTGTATCCAAATCAGCCCAGAATTTTCAATTAAATACTATATGTGTGTGCTTGTCGTGTGGATGAAATAGTGCAAAAAAACAAGTCAAAAAATTATGAGTGATCAAAGTATGTGCTGTAGCATTCTTAAAAAATTAATCAATAAAATTCTTAATTTGGACACACTGGTTGAAAAAAAATAATAGGATTTTTCGAGCTCAGGCGGATCAGATGGAAGATGGAGAACTTGTTGGACCTTGTCAAGTATAGATCATGGATTTGGATCAAGGGTGGTAGAAGGAAGCGCTTCAACTTCTCTTTCTCGGAATGGATTAGGGAACCAGTAGCTTGCTTACTTTTTAGATGGTTATTGTGTTCGGCTTTTGTCGATCTTTTTGGATCTTAGTTTGTTTATGTTCTGCTGCTTCTTGGAGTGTTGCCGGGGTCATGTCCACTGTGTTGCGTGTCCCTGGCTCTCCTTTTGATCTGCTATTGCGGCTTGGAGTGTTTGCTGGGATCATGTCAACTGTGTTGTGTGATTCTGGCTATCCTTTTGATTTGTTTGTTGTTAGGTTTTTTCATGGTTTCTCTTTAGGTGTTTTTCTGTTCATCTGTAACTTTTCTTTTTGAGTACTTCTTTACATCCGTTATAATATTATTTTTGCCTGATAAAAAAAAAAGATTTATCAAATGGCATCAAATCCAGCAGCTTTGTTATTCACATATTCACCAAGCCAAGGGCCAATATTTGAGGGAGAATATTACGAGTATTGGAGTAGCCAAATCCAGATATTCTTCATCTCTTTGGATCTTTGGGATGTGATATATGATGAAGAACTCGATGACAGCGACAATGATGAAGGATACGAAAATTTTAAAAAGAAATACAAAAAGGGAGATGCATTGGTGCTGCAGTATATTCAGCAAGGTGTTGGAAAATGACTTTCCTCATATCTTTGGTGTCAATAAAGCCAAAGACGCTTGGAAACTATTAAAATAAGAATTTCAAGATATGGGAGAAGACGATTGCGTTGAAACTCCAATCCTTGCGGAGATATTTTGACAATCTCAAAATGGAAGAAATGAAGTCGATTTGAGATTTTTCTTCTCGAGTCCCAAGGATTGTAAATCAAGTCTAAAGTTATAGAGATACTATATAAAGACAAAAGGGTTGCTGAAAAAGTGCTTCGAAGTCTCCCTCCGAAATTTGTTCATGTTGTTGCCATGATCGAGAAATCAGAGGATTTATCTAAAATGACCATATACGAGTTGACCAGGTCATTTATTTTCCATCAGCAACGAATCAATCACTCGGCCAATCAATCAACCGAACAAGATTTCCAATCAAAGCAAGCGACAAAATCAGGTCCAAGTAATGAAAGAACATGCAAAGGAGGTTTCGATCATAAGAACGAAAATAATGGTAAGTGGAGGTAGAATGAAAGTAAAAGTAAATGGAAAGGCAAGTCACCTGGTAATGACCCTACTTGTGTTATTTGCAAATGGTCTAATCATGAATCTAAAGATTGTTATCATAGATGCATAAGATAAAAGATTCCTAACCATTCTCACAAGGTTTCTTGGTTTCAAAATAAGGAGAAAACTTTAGGAAAAGAAGATGTAAAATTTTTGAAAGAATCAAAATGAATTTTTTATTCTTTTCTGGTGATATCTATGAATACAAAAGGCTGTGTTATTTGGATAGCAGTTGCAGCAATCATACGATTGGAAAACTAGAATTCTTTGTGGAGCTTAAACCCAATATTACTTCTCAAATTGTTCTCGGTGATGGCACACGAAGAAAGTGCAAACGGAAAATGCACCATTGTGTCCATACTAAGAGAGGTAACAAAAATCTTAGTGATATTCTTTACGTGCCTAACCTTTGGCATAATATCATTGGTGATGGCACACGAAGAAAGTGCAAATGGAAAATGCACCATTGTTGTCCAGACTAAGAGCTGTAACAAAAATCTTAGTACTGATATTCTTTACGTGCCTAACCATTGGCATAATATCATTAGTGTTGGATAACTTATGTCAAAAATTCTCTGACCATTTTGATGATAAGAGATCCAAATTTTTTGACAAAAATAAAATGTTAGCATTTAAAAATATTGAAATGAGAAACAAGACATTCTTTCTTATGTTTCCACTGAATGAGAATTGCACTCTCAAAGTTGATAAATCATATTTATATCATCTATGGCATTTGAGATATGGTCTCCTAAATGGCAAGGGTCATCATGTGCTCAAGGCAAAAAAATTGGTGGTTGGAGTTAATGATATTCAGAAGATAAACAAAGTCCGTGAAGGCTGTGTTTATGGAAAAATGCAGAAGTTTCTATTTCCAAAAACATGTTGGCGTACTAGAGCACCACTGGAGCTTATCCATTCTGATATTTGTGGGCCAATGCAAACTCCCACTCCTGGAAACAAGAAGTACTCGTCTCTTTGTTGATGACTATACAAGGATGATGTAGATTTTCTTTCATAATCAGAAGTCGGAGGTGTTATATACTTTTCTTAGGTTTAAAGCACTCGCAGAAAGACAAAGTGCTTTCCTAATAAAAACATTGAGGACTAATCGCGGAGGGGAATTTCTCTATAATTCCTTCATCTAATATTGCAAAGAAAATGGCATCATCGACAGTTGATGGTCAACAGAACTCCTCAGCAGAATGGTGCTGCTGAAAGAAAAATCGGACCATTGTTGAAATGGCAAGGAGCATGCTGAAAGGCAAATTGACTTCTGAATTTATACTTTGCTGAAGCTGTACATGCAACAATATATATTCTCAATTGATCTCCTACAAAGGCTTTTAGAAATAAAACTCCTTATGAAGCTTGGCACAAGAAAAAGCCGAACGTTGACCATTTCAAGATTTTTGGCAGCATTGCATGTGTGCTCTTATCGCATCTCAAAATGGTGAAAAGTTTGATGAGAAAGGCCAAAAACTTCTATTCATTGGCTATAGTGATGAGTCCATAGAATATCGATTGCTGGATCCTACTACAAACAAAGTAATAATTTCTCGAGACGTTGTCTTTGATGAAGATGCAACTCGGGACTGGAAAGGAAAGCTATTTGTGGGATGGACTTCATATCATCCATCTAATGCCAGTATTTCACAAGTTTCAAAATCATGAGCAAGATTTAGCCTCTATCCCAAGAATTGAGAATATGTCCGATGATGAAATTCCTCCAATAAGGGACACGTTCACTCAAAGATATTTATGAATGATGTGAACTTCAATTGTTCTCTTGTGAACCTCAATAATTTGAAGGAGCATCAAAAGACGAGTGTTGGATAAAAACGATGAATGAAAAGACATCTTCCATTGAGAAAGATAATACTTGGGAGCTTGCTATCTCCCAGAAGGAAAGAAGACTATCGAGTTAAAATGGATATACAAGTTCAAATACATTGAGGATGGGTCAATCCAGAAATACAAAGCACAATTTGTTGCAAAAGGTTATTATCAGCAGCCAGATAAGTAGATGATCGAAAAAGCATTTATGGATATATCTTTTTGCTTGGAACAAATATCATTTCATGAAGTTCAAAGAAGCAAAAGTCCGTGTCATTGTCTTCAGCAGAAGCAGAGTACATAGCTGCCACATATGCAGCTTGCGATGCAGTTTGGCTCAGGAGAATTCTGAGAGATTTGAAGTTCGAGTAAAGGAGCCAACAACATTATTTGTGATGATATATGTCTGCAATTGCAATGACGAAAAATCTAGTCTTTCATGCTAGACCTAAACATATTGAACTTTGGCATCATTTCTTAAGGAAGTTGGTGAATCAGGGAGAAATTGGCATGGAGTTCTGTTGAATAATAGATAAAGATGGCATGCGTTTGACTTATCAAGACCTCTAGATAAAATATTAGTATTTTAATATTCATAGGATTTGATTTTATCTCGTTATCTTTGTATTTTTAGATTAGATTGTTTCGTTGATTAGATTAGATTGTTTCCTTGATTCTAGGTATTAGGAGTCTATATAAAGATACATTGTATATCTTATTATTATTAAGAAATAAGAGTTTCATTACTCCAATATTCTGTTATTCTACATGGTATCAGAGCTTTTGGTTGGAAAAAGTAAGGTTAAAGCTTATCAAACCCTAGCCGCCGGCAAGTTGTTGCTATCTCAACTCAGCCGCCGCCGGCTAGGCCTACAATAGTAAACTCATCATGCATTCAAGGTTGTCTTTTCCCGTCGGCTATTCTATCCACTCGAAGCCTTCATCGCAGCAATTGCTTCACCTTTTATCTACCTTTCCAATCGCAAAAACTGTGTGCGTAACGTCGCGACTTATGCTAGAGCAACTTCGCGATTTTTCCCCCTATTTTCGTGGCGTCGTCGGGAGTTTTTTCATCATCTGTTTTAGGGCAGTTGTGAGGATCACAATATATTGTTGCTTTTGGTCACCAAAAGAATACAGTGCCAATTCTTGGATTGGATGAAAGTTTTTTATCGATGCAAGTTTGCCCCAGATTAAATCTTAGGATTTTAACTTTTATGTAAAACTTCGGAGTATCTCTTATGCTCTTTTATTTTTAATAATATTTACATTTTCCTGATAAAAAAAAAAGTTTGCCCCAACCACTAGTGGGGAAATTATGCAGTCTGGAGTTTCATCTATTCCATCTGTTCGTCCACAGTTATTGGGCGACTTGTCAGTCAGACCACAAATTCATGTGTCAATTTCCTCTTCTTTGAACCAACAAGCGTTATCTCACCGATTTGTGAGGATTCTCATGTGCCTACATTTCATCATCAAGCTTGGTCTCATCAACATATATAGCAAAGCTTGAGGTGGAGTAGATAATATCAAATCTATTGTTGGAGACTCGTTCACTCTAGAAGCGGAGCAGACACAAACTCCCGAAAGAGGAACTGACGCAGACTCCCGAAAGAGGAGGAGACGCAGACTAGCAGACACAGACTCTTGAAAGATAATGAGACGTAGACTAACAGACGCAGACTCTCAAAAGAGGAGGAGACGCAAACTAGCAGACGCGGACTCACAAAAGAGGAACAGACGTAGACTCCAAGAAAATGAGCAAGACTCCGAGAAAGAGGAGGAAGTCTCAAATAGATTTTAATAACATCTTGACAAAGGCTCTTCACTATCCTAAATTTGAAGACATGAGTTCCAAGCTGAGCATGATAAACACATATGACCAGCTTGATGGGAGTGTTGAATAATAGATAAAGATGGCATGTGTTTGACTTATCAAGATCTCTAGATAAATATTAGTATTTTAATATTCATAGGATTTGATTTTATCTCGTTATCTTTATTTTTAGATTAGATTGTTTTCTTGATTAGATTAGATTAGATTGTTTCCTTGATTCTAGGTTTTAGGAGTCTATATAAAGATACATTGTATCTCTTTATTATTATTAAGAAATAAGAGTTCCATACTCCAATATTCTGTTATTCTACAAGTTCGTGAAGACCGATGATCAACCAGCAGACATCATGACAATAGTGGTTAGTACTGACAAGTTTGATAAATTCAAGAAGCTGCTCAAGATCACAAATTAAGACTGGGTGTTAAATGGAGTCAATTTGCAATCATGACTTTGGAATATAGAGTCTAAGGCTTTGGAAGAATGAAGAGCTTTTAGAAAATAGAAGAGTCTCCTAGAATGTGTCAAGTCTTTAATAAATCTTTGAGGCCACCTCTGTGTAGAAAATATTGAAGAATCATGAGATTGGAAATATGCTTATTATTTCTTCAATTTAGAATAAGATACAAGATACATATTTATAGATTTAACCAACTAAATCTAGGAGTCTAATATATCTAGAACTCTAATCTATCAAGCAGTTTAATCTAGATAACTTTAATCAAGTAACAAAGTTTGAAATAGAAAAACTTCTTCATCCTAATCATCTAAATAATCGGATGTAGATTTGATTTAATATTTCCTAGATACAAGATACATATTTATGTGCTTGTCGTGTGGTTGAAGTAGTGCAGAAATACAAGTAAAAAAATACTAGTAATCAAAGAATGTGCTGTAGCAATTCTTTAATCAGTAAAATTCTTATTATTATTTGTAAATCCATAGCTTCTGCACCCAACAAGAATCACCCAAGAATGGTTTCGTCAAATTGAAATATGAAATTAACTAGTGATAGGTGAAGAGTTTTAAATTAAATATTAAAGTGGCAGACCTTTTTTTCTTTTGCACTTTACTCGAATTTTTTGTTCGACTAATAAGTAATTGTAAAACATAATGCAGCTCTCTTGCATAAAACATGATTTAGAGGAAATGGAATTCATCATGTCCGTGAGACAAGGCAGCTTGAGTGAACAACTTCTTCCCTCGAGGAATTCATTTTTTGTTCGTCAGTTGAGGTAACTTTTTCTTTAGGTGCCATTTGTTTCCCAGGATGAAATCTTTATGCCTAGCAATTGTATTCGAGCAAAAACCTTGGTGTAGTTGAGATATATCAGTGAGAAAGAAGGCCAATATATAATGGAACGATCTTTTTGTCTTCCAGAGTTTTCTTTTGACAACTATAATCTTGGTCATTTCTGTTATGGTGTTCGATTTTCCAACCTTACAACATTAGTATAAAATTTGGTTTGTTGGCAGAAGAATTTTTCTACCCATTATTTGTTCACATTAGATTTTGTCATACAGCTTTTTCACAATGATCAAATTTTTCCTGCAGGTCTGGTGTAAGGCATACCAACATTTTATTAAGGGGAACTGTTTTCAAGATTTTTAGTATTAACTGGTTTACATATGGCTTTCCGGTATGCATTTATAAACCTTAATACCAAAACTATTTTCTTTCACAATTTATTCTCTCACTTAAACCTGTTTTGATGGTAAGAAGTAAGAACTAATGGTTGCTGTCAATGGCTTCTAATAATGTAGTTTTTTTTTCTCTTTATATTGTTTTGCTTACATGTTAAACTTTCAGTGATAAAATTGACAGATATCCTTGTTTGCCCTTTCGTATTGGAGCTTCCATTTTGCAAGTATGTGTGCATTTGGATTACTTGCATATGTTGGGTATATTTTATATGCTTTTCCATCCTTGTTCCGTATGCACCGGTTGAATGGATTGCTTCTTGTCTTCATTCTGTTGTGGGCCGTGAGCACATATGTTTTCAATGTGGCCTTTGCCTATGTGAACTGGAAACTTGGGAAGGTATTCCCTTGTCTTGTTAATTTCAACCGGGAATACAAACTTCTAATCTGGTGGGAACCAATGAAAAGTTTGATTCTTTTTTCTTTTCTTTTTTAACTTAGGATATGGAGATCTGGGAAATGATTGGATTGTGGCATTATCCAATTCCTGGTTTCTACCTTCTTGCGCAGTTCTTTCTTGGAGTTCTTGTAGCTATTGGTAATCTCGTAAATAATTCTGTTTTCTTATGCCTATCAAACGAGGAGAGGCAATCCGCCGATGAGAATGAAACTGAAGAAGGTACTGTTGCTGATAGTTGAATCACCAATTTTAAATTCACTTGCTCGTCAAAAAACTATAAAATTTCTTGTCATGTCTGGAAAAGTTTGTTCTACATGAATGTGGCTGCTTTGCTTGTTTGATCCTTTCCTAAGTCATTTATGAACCCTTCCATTAAATGCAACAGCACATAAGGAGACTGTTATCGAGACCTCTTTAAGTGAAGTGTTACTTGTTTGACTGTTAATTGGTTGGGCTAGTTTTCTAAGGTTAGACTAAAGGATTTTTACTGGTAGTATTTTTTTTTCCTGTAAATGTACGCTAGCTTATGTTCTTTCATTAGTTGTGCGGAATGCCTCATGTTTCCTTGTGCTGCTTGGGGTCTTTCCTTTGTAACCAGTCACAACTTGATAAAAACATAACAAAAGCTTCTTTTTGTTACTGGATATGAAGAATGCCGTCTCATTTTAATCATTGTGTACGATATCTGAAATACAGTTCTGTAATATGAATTTCCTTGCTGTCTGGGTTAGTATCAGTTATTCTATCATTGTTCTGATGATGGTTCTGCAATTTGTTTTTGTTCCAGTGAATCTACCTTTCAGTTTGATCCTAAATATTTTTGTACTGTACATATTGCTATGCAGTAAAGAAAGATGCCAAAGTCTTGATAGTGGCTACGGTTGCCTGGGGGCTGCGCAAATGTTCTCGGCCTATTATGATGTTGCTGATGTTTCTCATTGCAATGAAGCCAGGTTTCATCCACGCTGTTTACGGTATGTCAGAGTCTGAAGTATGGATTCTTATCAGATTAGTGCTTTGCTAAAGTGGTCATGTGATATTTGCGGCTCTATATTCTAATAGGCATTAAATTCTATTTTACCTTCCAGTGATTTTCTTCTTTGTGTATCTTTTGAGCCATAACATCAATAAAGGGATTCGCCAATCGCTGATTCTTCTATGTGAGGCACATTTTGCGATTTTGTACATTCTTCAGCTGAATTTGATATCAAGAAAATTGGAGCGAAAAGGCTCAATAAGTGCGGAAGTTCTATCACAGTTAGGTGTGGTTTTATTGATCTTAACTTATTTTACTGGTTCAGATAATCACATCATTCAATCTGTTTTTTCAAGCACTATTTCCTGTCTTCCCATTGCCTTATGATTTATGTTTGTTAACGTGGATCTAAAATCTTGTAGGGTTTCTTGAAAGTGATAGTTCTTGGGACTTCCTGCAAATTGCGCTACTTGCATGCTTTTGTGCGATCCATAACCGTGGCTTTGAAATGTTGTTCTCGTTTTCTGCAATTGTTCGACACACGCCTTGTCATCCAATTGGATTTAGCATTCTGAGAGCTGGTTTAAATAAATCAGTGCTTTTATCTGTATATGCTTCCTCCAACATCAGAGATGACTGCGAGAATTCTTCAGACGGTACGATAGCACTACCCAAGGATAATCTGCCTGATTTGGATGAGTTGGATCATATTTGGGCTACAAATTAATTCAAATAACTTATGAACTAGCACCTAGTATAAGGAATTGAAAAATACTCTTGAAGAATTCTCTTTTAAAAATTGTTATAAAATGATTCAACACTTTGTTGTTCCCAGCTTCATTCCTTTTCTACACAGAAGTAAAGAATTGATGATGATTGCTGTTTAGACATTATGAAATTATTCTGCTCTCAAGTATTGTTTGTTTACATTACCCAGCCTAACCCATTGTCCATCTTCCAGAGAGAAAGGTAGCTCTGTATCTCGGTGCAGTTGAGAAGAAGTTCTTATCCATGTACAGATCATTTGGAACCTACATTTCTTTTCTCACCATTCTTCTTGCGGTCTATACTGTGAGACCTAATTATACATCATTTGGGTACATTTTTCTGCTCCTTGTCTGGATCATTGGAAGACAGCTTGTTGAGAAGACAAAGAGTCGTCTATGGTTTCCACTCAAAGTTTATGCGATCTCAGTTTTCATTTTCATTTATATTTTAAGCATATTCCCAACTTTTGAGGCATGGATCTCCACAAAAGTTGATCTTAGTGTATGCTTTGGTTATGATACTGAAGCCCCTTTGTTAGGAAATCTTTGGGAGTCTCTAGCAATTATGATTGTCATGCAACTTTATAGCTATGAAAGAAGACGAAGCAAAAAAATAAAACCAGAAGATCCTAATCCATTGCAATCGGGGATACTGGGGTTCGCCAAACGTTTTCTGATCTGGCATGGTCAAAAGATTTTACATATTGCGCTATTCTATGCTTCACTATGCCCAATAAGTGCATTTGGCTTCTTGTATCTTCTTGGTCTTGTCTTCTGTTCAGCTTTGCCTAAAGCTTCCAGAATCCCGTCCAAATTATTCTTAATTTACACAGGATTTCTGGTGGAGGCTGAATATCTCTATCAGATGTGGGGTAAGCAGGCTAGAATGTTTCCTGGACAAAAGCATTATGATTGGTCACTCCTTTTAGGTTTACATGTGTATAGACCAAGTTTCGAGGGCCTAGAAGCAGGCTTGAGGGCAAAAATTTTGGTGGTTGCTGCATGTACGCTTCAGTATAATGTTTTTCACTGGTTGGAAAAAATGCCTGGTTCTCTTCTTAATGGCAGATCTGAGGAACCTTGCCCTTTATTCTTTTCACCAGAAGATGCTTTGCTTGTTGTATCAACTTCTAATGTGGATGAACAGACCTTTGTGGAATCCAGTGAACTGTCTGCACGGAATCATGATTTTTCTACCAGTAGAGGCACTGAGGATCACGACAACAGAAAATATTTATTTGGGTATTTTTGGGGAAGCATGAAAGATAGCCACAAATGGAATAAGAAAAGGATTTTTGCATTGAGGCAGGATAGGTTCGAAATGCAGAAGACAACCTTAAAAGTTTATTTAAAGTTTTGGATGGAAAACATGTTCAACCTTTTTGGCCTTGAGATCAACATGATAGCGCTATTACTTGCCAGTTTCGCTTTGTTAAATGCCATTTCTATGCTTTATATTGCTTGTCTCGCTACTTGTGTTCTATTGGCACGCCCTATCGTACGTAGATTGTGGCTGATCTTTGTCTTTCTGTTTGCTATTATTCTTCTTGTTGAATATATTGTGATGTGGAAAACTGTGACGCCTTTGAATCGCCATGTTTCTGCCGAGAGCGCTGCACGTTGCCATGATTGCTGGAAAAACTCATATCTATATTTCCAGTATTGTGAAAAATGTTGGCTGGGTATGTTTTCTCACTTTTGTTAATTGCTTCTTAGAAGAAAATTACTCTGCCATTTCTTCATTCATGCATGAATTGCTAAGGATCCAACATTGATTCCCTCATATGTGTCAGTTGGGCAAATATGACCATAGTGACTAGGATGGATATCTCGTATTTGAAAACTAGCAGTTCGCTCTGTTAGTCCTCCAGGACCTAAATAATTCATATTTCGCCCATGAACTATTTGTGTCGATGGATTAGTTTGTTCTAAAACTTGAGGTAAGGGGTGTAAACCAAAAAAAAATACGATACAATGGTGTTGAGAACCAAGTTTATTCTTATCTCATTTAAATGGAGAGTTTGTGGAATGTTGCCATCCAGCATTTTCATTTGACAATCTTTATGTTGGGATGTACTCCTTAACTGAAGTTAAATTTTACATTTTATGGTCTAGAGCTCCAATAATCAAATGTTGTGATAATGGTTGCCAAAGGGATTGCAGAAAGTAACTTGTAGCAAGAGTGTGAAAACCCATGGCAGTACTATCTATAAGTCCTTCGATATTCTGCCTTTTGCACCTTGGTACATCTTATGATCTTAGAAAAGCTTCTGGTTGGGCATTTACTTATATATTCCAAACTAAGGCTCCTTTCCCTGAAAACAGAGAGATGCCTCAGCTTCACATTTACTGTCAAATCCTGTTCTCACTTCCACTGTTATCAGTCATTTGTTTTTCTCTGGCAGGTCTTACCGTTGACGATCCTCGAATGCTCATCAGTTATTATGCTGTTTTCATGGTGGCATGCTTTAAAGTCCGTGCAGACCTTGCCTCCTGTTTTTCGGGATCGTTTACATATTACAAAATGGCTTCTCACCGTAAGAATGCTATAGCTTCGCAAGATCTATCTTTTGAAACCAAAAGCTTGTGGACGTTTTTGGACTATTTGAGGGTTTACTGCTATTGTCATTTGTTGGATCTAGTTCTTGCTTCCATCTTAATTACAGGAACCCTGGAGTATGACATTTTACACCTTGGGTACCTCGGCTTTGCTCTTGTTTTCTTCCGTTTGAGACCTACCATACTAAAGAAGAAAAATAAGATCTTCAAGTATTTGCGAATGTACAACTTTGCCGTTATTGTTCTCTCTCTGGCTTATCAATCTCCCTTTGTTGGTGATTTTAATGCAGAAAAGTGTGAAACAATTGATTATATATATGAGGTCATTGGATTCTATAAATATGATTATGGGTTTCGGATTACCTCAAGATCTGCTTTAGTCGAGATTATCATTTTTTTTCTGGTATCACTTCAATCATATATGTTCTCCTCGTCGGAATTTGATTATGTCTTTCGGTACCTTGAAGCTGAACAGATTGGTGCAATTGTCCGAGAGCAAGAGAAGAAAGCTGCTTGGAAAATTGAACAATTGCATCATATTCGCAAATCTGAGGAGGAGAAACTTCAGCGTAACTTACAAGTGGAGAAGATGAAATCTGAGATGCTCAATCTACAAATTCAGCTCCACAGTATGAATTCCTTGACTGCTGACTATGCTTCACCTGTTAATGAAGGATTGAGAAGAAGGAAGACTGTTTCACTTAATCAGAGAGATACCTGCAAACTTGCGGAACAAGATGACAACATCAATTCTGTTTTCCCTTCCAATACGCGTGAATCTCCGATTAGCTCAAGACCAGAGAGTCCATTTGCAGCAGATTTCACAATGTACCCCATAGATGCTTTTTATGGTGAGATCTCAGAGCAAGAGGAGTGTGGTAGTTATAATGCTGCTATTGATTTGGATAAATTTAAAAAAGGTAAAACCCAATCCCAGGAAAACCCTTTAGCTTCTGCTGTACAGTTGATAGGTGATGGTGTTTCCCAGGTACAGTCAATTGGAAATCAGGCAGTTAACAGCCTCGTGAGCTTTTTAAATATTGCACCTCAAGATTCAGATTCAGATTCAAATGAGCCCTTATATATGGGAGGACTGTCTGATGAGAAACAAAGTTCTGACATTAAACATTCTCACTTGAATCGATCATCTTCTCTGCAGTCAGACAGGAGTAGAACTTCAGATTTTTCAAGTCTGCAGATTGGGCGGATAGTTCAACATATATGGTCCCAGATGAGATCTAATAATGATGTAGTGTGTTACTGTTGTTTTGTTCTTATTTTCCTTTGGAACTTCAGTTTACTTTCTATGGTGTACTTGGGGGCTTTGTTCCTTTATGCTCTGTGCGTAAATACTGGACCTGACTACATCTTCTGGGTTATAATGCTAATCTACACCGAAATGTATGTATTGATTCAGTATCTATATCAAATCATGATCCAGCACTGTGGTTTCAGCATTCAGTCAGGCCTTCTGCGCGGGTTGGGGTTTCCAACGAAAAGAATAACATCGTCTTTTGTTATCAGTTTGCTACCTCTATTTTTAGTTTATTTATTTACTCTAATACAGTGTTCTATAACTGCTAAAGATGGTGAATGGTTTTCAGCTGGATTTAATTACGGAAAAGGGGGGATACTTAATCAAAACGAGGTTCACTCATGTTCTAGCTGGGTGGAGAAAGCTATGAAATTTGTCAAATTTATGAAACAAATAGTTGAAATGATGGTTAGTAGCTGTTCTAGATACTGGAAATCTCTGACACAGGAAGCAGAATCTCCTCCATATTTTGTTCAATTGTCCATGGATGTCAAAGTATGGCCAGAGGATGGGATCCAACCAGAGAGGCTTGAATCTGGAATGAATCAGCTTCTGCAGCTTGTACATAATGAAAAGTGCAATAATGCAGTGCCTAATCGATGGAATTGTGCTAGCAAGGTTCAAGTTCAAAGTATTGAAAATAGTACTGAAAACAGCGATGTGGCGTTGGCTGTTTTTGAGGTTCTCTATGCCTCTCCTTTAAGAGAATGCACACCATCAAAAAATTATAAATCTCTAACTCCAGCAGCTGATGTAGCGAAAGAGATCCTTGAAGCTCAAAGCATGGGACTTGCTGAAAAAATTGGATTTCCATATCATTTACTCTCAGTAATTGGTGGCGGCAAGAGAGAAATTGATCTCTACGCATATATATTTGGTGCTGATTTGACTGTTTTCTTTCTGGTTGCTATATTCTACCAATCTGTTATAAAGAATAAAAGTGAAATTCTGGAGTACTATCAACTTGAGGATCAATTTCCAAAAGAATTTGTATTTATTCTAATGGTGCGAGTATGCCTTTTTTCATCTTTTTGATTACACATAAATGGATCTTTACTGTGGTGGGTTTTCTTGCATGCAGATAATTTTCTTCCTAATGATTGTTGATCGCATCATGTATCTATGCTCATTGGGGACAGGAAAGGTCATATTTTACCTTTTCAACCTCATCCTTTCGACTTATACTGTCACCGATTATGCTTGGAATATGGATACTTCTCAGAAAAATGCTGCTGGATTGGCTCTTCGAGCAATATATCTTACTAAAGCTGTTTCTCTGGCGCTGCAAGCCATGCAAATTCGATATGGTGTTCCCCACAAATGCACCTTGTATCGTCAGTTTCTAACAAGCAAAATTTCTCGCGTTAATTATCTTGGCCACAGGCTCTTTCGTGCTTTGCCTTTTTTGTACGAATTGCGATGCGTCCTTGATTGGTCTTGCACAACAACATCATTAACAATGTATGACTGGCTGAAGGTGAGTTCTTTGAGTTTCATATCGCAACTGCTCTAGGTACATGAATCTTTGATAACTGTATTGAGTGTATTCATTTGTTTGGCGAATCATTTCCCATCCACAAGATTGAGATTACTTTAGAAAGCGATGTTTTCTGTGTTTTCAGTTGGAAGACATAAACGCAAGCTTGTACCTTGTCAAGTGCGATAATGTACTGAACAGAGCTAAGCATAAACAAGGAGTGAAGCAGACCAAGATGACTAAGATATGCAATGGCATATGTTTGTTCTTCATATTAATATGTGTTATTTGGGCCCCTATGCTGGTAAGTAGCTCATGGATCAACCGTGCAAAAGAGTATAGGTTCTCTTCTTTTGAAAAGATACGGATGTGAATCACAAGCAAAAATCCCATTTTATTGTTGAATTTTGTAGCATTTATTTTCTTTTAGTATTTAGTCAATGGTATCTGATAATTTTAAATTACTCATTGATTTAATAAATTATATTGCTTGCTGTCAGAATCTCCTGAAATTATCATGTTCTAAAACTGGCAGTTGTTAAAAATCTGTCAAACCGTAGGCCATATTTAAGTGTTGTATCGAAGCATGACATCCCTGCAAAAGCTGACAGAAAGCATACGTTTTATTATGAAACCAGACATGATAAGAATATAGCAAGGATTTCTATTTTCAGTGGAAGCTGATTATTCTCTTACAGATATACAGTAATGGTAATCCGACAAACATAGCAAATCCGATTAATGATGCAAGTTTTCAGTTTGATATCAAGACAGTAGGTGGAAGGTTGACTTTGTACCAGACAACTCTTTGTGAAAAACTTTCATGGAATGATTTCAATGCAAATGTTGACGTTGATCCTGAAGGATATTTGAGCTCTTACAATGTGAATGACATTCAACTCGTTTGCTGTCAAGCTGATGCAAGTACTATGTGGCTTGTCCCTGATGTGGTTCAGAAACAGTTTATCAGTTCTCTTAACAGTAGTAGCATGGATATAAAATTTTCTTGGGTTCTTACTAGGGACCGGCCAAAAGGAAAGGAAACCGTGAAATATGAAAGAAGCGTCGATCCATCAGATCTTCCCAAAGCATCAGAAGTTGAGAGGGTTCTGAAAGGTTCCTTCAGCAGCTTTAGGGTTTATAACATTTATCCAAGATATTTTCGGGTTACAGGATCTGGAGAAGTTAGACCTTTTGAGCAGGAGGTATGCTTTGGAGCCCTCACTCACTCCCTTTTTTTCTCACACACATACACAATATCACCTATTGGTGTTATGAAGGTAAAGAAATCAATTAAAGTAAGGCTCTAACTAGATATTATAGTTTTGAAATCTGCTAATTGTTTCAAACGACTTTCACAGAAATTTAGTTTGAGCGGTTCTATAACTTAATAATGTTCCTTGTTAAGTCCTCATATGTCAAATAGGTGGGAGGGGGAATTTAGGACTTTGTTGGCATAGTTGTCCATCACAGGAACAAATCTTCTGCTTTTAAATTTAATTTTTCTGAAGTAAAGATTATCCTCTTTATATACATTAAGTCGTACGTCTTATCTCAATTTTCTGGTCTGCTGTTCAAACCTTTTAGAGGTGTGAAACTGATTCTTATAAGAAATGATTTACCATAAAGTTGCTTTTTGTTTATAAAGTCCATTCCACTCTGGAACCTACAAGTTGTGACTGGGTTTTGACTTCGGATGGCATTCGTGTAAAGTCTTATAGTGATCGAAACAAAATTTATTATTTTTTTTAATACAATATTATTGACTCATCGCAGCCTTTAACAATGAAAATAAGATTGTTTGATGAGTCAGAGTCTACAATCGACAGGTAAATGATGTCAGTGCGGATCTCGTCCTTCATCATGGGAGTTCTGAGTGGTGGTCCTTCCATGATATAAATTCTTTGGACAAAAATTGGTGTGGAAGCTTATCAGGACCCATGGCTGTCATTGTATCAGAAGAAACCCCACGTAAGATTTATCACATCTTTTTTTGTCTTATATAAACGTAGGATGAATTTTTAATTGAATCATAACATGTGAATGATTATCCCACTATATTATACCAGAGGGATTTCTTGGTGAAACACTCAGCAAATTCAGTATATGGGGTCTCTACATCACATTTGTACTTGCAGTTGGACGGTTTATCAGAATGCAGTGTTCTGACTTACGGATGAGAATACCATATGAGAATCTTCCTTCATGTGATAGGTATTCATTTGTGTCAAGAACCCGAAATTTTACCCTTCTCTTGTTAATGATAATATTGAAATGAACTGGTTAAAGTTGTCTGTAATTACCAAGATTCATTGGATTGAAATGATCAAATAATGTTCTCTTGTTTATCCTAATCTTATTTATTTTTTGAAAGATGCTTCTATTTTTAGGCCTTGGAGATGTGTTGTCCTTAACTTCAGAACTTGTTTCTACCCTAAGTTTTCATAAAATCAAACCAGATCCAATAGCGTGCTGAGTAATTTAAACGTTTCTTCAGGTTGATAGCCATATGTGAGGATATATATGCTGCAAGAGCAGAAGGTGAACTTGGAGTTGAGGAGGTACTATACTGGACCTTAGTGAAGATTTATAGGTCACCTCACATGTTGCTTGAGTATACCAACCCCGACTAGTTTTTTGAGTCGATGACCATTATACCATTCCAGAGTCCAGACAAACTCTGTCAATGATACGATCAGTTAACGTCATGGAAGATGTAGTCATACTATAACCAATACTTGTAAATTTAGTTATGATTATTAGTCCTCCTAAGTTTGGTTTTCTTGAAGGGCATAGTGAAATGTGATGTATAGCTGCATTTACAGGGTTGTGACTTGACATGTTCTTAATTTTTGTGTATGGATAGAGATTCTTTTTCTTTCTTTCTTTGTTTTCTTCTTGACTGGAGATTGTCTGCAAAACTATAAGTACAATAGATACTGGTCAGAATATAACTAAAAATATTATATTACGAGGTGTGAAACACGACTTATTATATATTATAATCAATTTAAAAGGATTCCATTTGTGTTAATTAATATGGGTTTATTAATAGTATCAATAGTGAATTTGCTAATCTGCGGTAATATTCGGGATGATTAATATTTGTACATTAGATCTAAAGGTCTGATCTCTTCCTGGACCTTATGCATAGAGGGAACTTCGTGCATCGGATTTGTCCTTTTACTCGGGATACTAATATGGGATGATGTGTCGTGAGTATGAAATCAAGAAATACAATTAAATCCTTTAAATTTGCCAAGAAAACGAAATTCCAAAAAAATATATATATACGTAAAATGCGATGAAATAATATAAAATTCGAGGAAATAATATGGATATATCTGTTGTAGGTAGTGTATTTATTCTAGATTTTTATTGATTTTTAATGATGTTTTTCAAATGATAGACTTTTGTAGAGTTGATAGATTTCTATTGGTTTTTGTATAATTTCACAGTTATGAAAAGTTTTCATAAACTCTTGTAGATTTTTTCATAGATTTATGTTGACTTTTATAGAATTTACATAGAATTATAAAAAAACTTTTCATGAACTCTTGTAGACTTTTTCATACGATAACTAAATCATTATTCATTATATTGAAATCAAATTTCAACTATTCATGTCGGTTCAATATATATAATTAATAAACCAATATATTTTTTTAAAAGTACATAACAATATATCTTTTTATACAAAATGGAGGTGGCAGTCTAAAATTGCGATGCACCCAGATTTGATGGCAGAATAATACTAGAGAAACTGTGAAACAAACATATAGTGTTTGCTGGAGACTCAATCGGAAGAAATCGATAGGAATTTCTTTTTTTTTTTAACCAAGAATTAACCAACACGCTACTTCCGAATGCATAAACATATTCCCCACAACATTCATACGTTAAAGAAAAAAGATTTTACAGCACAGAATCGAATAATTTTCCGATTCCTCGAGAAAAAAATCTTAAAATATAATAAAAATATCATAATTCTACCCTTGTTAATAAAAATGCAATGAGCTTAAACAAGCTGTTGATGTTGTTGATGTGATGATTCATCTTTATACTTGAAACTCAAACAAAATTTGGAAGATTTTGCAGTAATGTGTGGATGAAGCATTATTTCTTTTTGGAGGTATGAATAATATGTGTGAAAAGTGGAGCATGTGAACGTTAAAAGATTTGATCTTCGTCTGTTGTCTCTGAGTGAACCAATTAAGATAAACAATCAGTAGGCTTAATGCACAGGAGAAATACCCATAGAACAGTTCTTAGGAAAACCAACAATGTCTTACAAGGCGCCCAGAAAATTTATATAAGCTTCACTAAGACATGAAAGGTGGTCAGAAATTCAAAACTGAGTT
This sequence comes from Haberlea rhodopensis, assembly GCA_907163345.1. Classification (NCBI taxonomy): domain Eukaryota; kingdom Viridiplantae; phylum Streptophyta; class Magnoliopsida; order Lamiales; family Gesneriaceae; genus Haberlea; species Haberlea rhodopensis. The sequence continues at coordinate 4,092,742 of CAJQUN010000008.1, read as the reverse complement.
TTACAATATGAACATGAAAATAATATCAGTTCATTACTCTTGGCTGGAAAAGTTTCAACATTAAACCATATTTTCAAGAATGAAATGATGGAACACATAAAAACTCATATGAATTCTGATCCTACATTATTAAATTTCATCATTTCAAATCCACAACAAAACCTTTGACTCCTCGTTTATAGCATGTGCGACTTTCTGTCAGAATCCCAAGGTGCCGATCTTGGGCTACTAAGGAAATAATGTAGCAAGAAGGGCTACATTATGTAGCAATTAAGGAACCAATTAAGGAAATAATGTAGCAAGAAGGGCTACAATTGGCATACTTGAAGATTGGGGAAAAAAATCGAGCCAAATCAATGGGATGAGTCATGGAGAATTTTGGATTTCTTATGCATGTACATAATGCTTCAATTTTTGTACTTAAACAATTCCACAAAAGTCATTTAAAGTCTATTGAAACGTGGATATCTCTGGACTTCTATAGAGTTAACAAATGTCAAGTTTGAATACCACCAAACTTTTAAAAACTCTATAAAAATCTATTTTCGATACGACTAGACTTTTATGGAATATATAAAAGTCCAGATTGAATATCACTAGACTTTTATAGAGTATATAAAAGTCCAGATTGGATACCTCTAGACTTTTAAACTCCACAAAAGTCAATAAAAGTCATCAACCAATACACCCTCTAAAAATTCGATAAATACATGAATCATTGTTTTATTTTTTATTATATTTTCGGTTGTTTTTGTTTGGTAATTGCTTTTAGGGAGAAAATGAGACTAGCAAATTTTGATGGTTACCATTAACAAGCGCCTTCTTGACCGGAAATCGGATATTCACGATTGCCACATTGAGAAATTAATATAGAAAATAAGGGTAATTGCATCAAAGGAAGACTAGATTTAACTGAGGTCCAAACCACGCACCGTGCGTACCAATTAGAATTCAGAAGTTATTATGCAATTACAAACGTTTGAATGATCAAGAAAATCCTTACTGCACGCTCCAATGAGGTGTTCGAGTTGGAGTTGCAAGGTGAGCTTGAGACCGTAAACAATGCCAACACTTTCTCGGTCAGAGTCTCTTGCAACGGCTTTCCTAGTTCGTTTAGCCTGGTTGGAGTGGTTTACATGCTACTGCGTTAGCCCGAAGGTTTACCCAACGTGCATCCCAATGGTAGCAAATGTGGGTTCCCTCTATATAAAAAAATCCTTACTTTAGAATCCCCGAATTTCTTTAAATCCATTTTATTCATAATCCGTTGTCTCTCAAACCTGATCAAGATAACCAGAATTCGAATCCATCAACAGATGATAATTAGACTTTCGAGGGCTTGATCGAGACCTTTGTAGCTCGATCTGAATCGGAGATTGAGACCATGGTTTAACATATCGGTATTGAAACGGTCGTTCCGAATGGGACGATGGATGATTGTCCAAAGTTCCAGCTTGTAAATGAAGTTTCTTTGGAACGACATTTTATAATCGAAAATTGCCTAGTTATCGATAACTTGGATCTTGAACGGTCGAACGAAACGGCGCGGAACAGATTCTATTTATGTTGTGCTAAAATGAGGTGTTTTTATGAGATCGATTGGCTTTAGGATGAAAATATGAATATGGAATTTAAGGGAAATCCCTCTTGGTTGCAGAATTACAGATAATACAGAAAATCAGGAAAGGAGTTTGGAGTTTGGGAGAGATGAGATTTGAGAGCAGACATGTAAAGTTCCAATTAGGGCTGCTTACCGGTTGGAACCGGTCCGGTCCGGCCCGGAACCGGCCGGTTCCGGCCCCGTTATGGGCGGAACCGGTCCGGTCCGGTAAGGAACCGGATCGAACCCGTTCCGGTTCCAACCGGTTCCGGTTTGATTCGGAGGTTTATCGGATTTTCGCTTTTTTTTTTTTTAATTAGGCGTAACTACGCCCCATTCAGGCGTAGCTACGCCTAAGCTACGGCTTTTTTTTTTTAAGAGGCGTAACTACGCCTCCAAAGTGGCGTAGTTACGCCTCATTTAAAAAAAAAAAAAAAATCTAAATAAAGTGGTAATTTTTAAAGGGATTAGAAATTTAACAATTTTTATGGGTTATTTAAACATGTCTATGTGTTTAAATACTTCTAGCATACAAATAATTGTAAAGACATGACAATTGAAAATCTAAATAAAAAAATATTACAATTTAGTACTTAGCAGTCTTCATAATTGATAAGTATTGTTTTGGCTATCTCTTCTTCTTGCTCGTCATAATGATTTACGAATTCGTCAACCGTCCCATCTCTTCTATTTTTGCATTCTGCTTCAAACCAATCTTTAAGTAACGTGAGCATGCATAACGAATCAGCTGATAGACTACTTCTGTAGTCTCCAATAATACGGCCGCATGTTGAGAATGCCGATTCAGAAGCGACGCTTGAAGCTTGTACAGCATACACGTCTCTAGCCATTTTGGCTAAGATAGGGAATTGTGCTGCATTGGACTTCCACCATTGTAAGACGTCGAAGTTGTCTTCGGTTAGAAATTGATAATTCAGATAAATTTGCAACTCAGTCGACGTGCTAGTAGAAGGTCCTTTTCCCTTAAGTTTTTTCCTGCCCAGCAATCTAAGCAAATTGATGCCCCCACCTTTAGATTGAGCTTGTGGTTGTTCTTCAACAGGCCTTTGTTGCGATGATTCACTTGCCTGTTGATTATAATACAATTGAAACATATTTTGGAGAGATTGCATTGTAGACGTCTTTTGATCGTCAACAACCTTCCCCAAAAATTTAGCATAATATTCAAAAAATATCTCAAATGAAGATAAACATTGACTAGGATCTAGCAATGTTGCGATGCAGTGCACGGGTGGGATTTGTTCCCAATACTTTATAAATTTAGTTTCCATTGCATTAACAAAAGCATGCAAGTCATAGTCATCTCTAAATTCTATAAATTTATCAAACATGTTAAATACTAAAGGAAGAAAATAAACGGAAGTTGGATAAGTAACACCAGAGAAACGTTCCGTCGCTTCTTTGAAAGTACCTAACAATGATACACAATTTTCAACAAATTCCCAATCCTCATCAGTCAAATAAATACTTTCATCGCTATCAGGCATTTGATATGAATTATAAAATGGAGTTAAAATATCTTTGTAAGGTAACATAGCATTCAACAAATTGTACAACGAATTCCACCTAGTTTCTATTGGTGATGGAAAAAGAAGATGCTTTAAACCATTAGATAAACATAATTGTTTCCAATCACGCTTAACACGGCTCGTGCGTAACCATTTAGCGCAGTATTTCATTTTCTCAATACATGCTGAGTGATTGTCCTCATAACCAACTTTAACAGCCAAATTAATCACATGACATGCACATCTAACATGAAAAAAAATACCATCAAGCATTGGTTTAAGATAGGTCTTTAAATCACGCATCGCAGCATTGTTATTCGCAGCATTGTCTAATGTGATTGAAAATACCTTATCCTGAATTCCATAATGTCTACATGTGTTGAATACATATTTAGCAATTACATAACCAGTATGTGCACAATCTAACTCATCTAAAGACAAAATCCTTTTTTGCATACACCAATTATCATCAATCCAATGACAAGTGACAACAAGATATGAATCAGAATTTACATTTGTCCAAATATCAGTTGTTAAACTAACCCTACAAGGCAAACTAGAAAGATGTTGAAACAATGTATTTCTATATTCAACAAATACGTCCATACAATTTCTTTTTAGTGTGTGCCTGGATATATGTTTAAACATGGGTTGTATAGACGAAGCAAATTCAATAAAACCAGCACGTTCAGCTTGTATAAAAGGTAGTTCACATCTGATCACATATCTAACAAGTGACCTACGATTAATTTCAGCAGTTAAAATAAAATTCGTGCCAGTAAGAACATTAATTTGTGCTTGTGTTGCTTCTCGACTTAATGGTTGTAATGTTGTCTCATCAAAATTATGTTTTTTTACTAAGTGTTTTTTAAATGTTCCGGTGCCTCCACTGGAACCACCGGCTTTATATGAATACTGGATCTTACATAATTTACATATTGCAATAGATTCATTAGTACCTTCTTTTTGACCGAGTTCAAAGTGATCCCATATCTTACTTCTTTTGGCACGAGTAGGTAGTCTACTTGCTGCTGTAGTGGCTCCGGATGACTCCACATGTTGTCTTTCTTGGGCTTGGGCAGCAACAGGTTCGGCAGGTTGTTGGGGTTGTTGTTGTGGTTCGACATTCATAGAAGAACCACCAACATCGAGGTCAGCAAAAAAATCATAACTTTCATTTAACTCAGGAATTGGCACAGGCAAATTCATTGCAGAAGATGAACTCAGTGATAGACGACCCGGAACGAGACCCCGACTACGACCCCGGCTACGACCAGCACCACTGCTAGATGAAGATGTCATTATGATATAAGACTATAAGTAAATTGTAAATAGCACAATTGAGAGAAAAATATGAGAGTGAAGTAATTTTCGTTACAAGAATTGTTATGAAACAATACACAACACAACATCCCCTATTTATAGTTTTTTTTTTTTATTAAAAAATTTTTTTAAAAAAAAAAATAAAAGTTAACGTTGGCAACGGCTAAGAGCCGTTGCCAACGTTAACATTGTTAACGTTGAAGGCAACGTTAACAAATATTAACGTTGCCTTCAACAATTTTTTTTTTTTTTTTTTTTTAATAATCTACCGGTTCCGGTTTCGGAACCGGAACCGGCGGTCCTACCGGTTTGGTTCTTCGGAACCGCCCCGGACCGGTTTCTAACCGGTTCCGGGGCGATCCGGAACCGTTAAGTCCGGTTTCGGTTTTGGACCGGACTTAACGGTCCGAATCCGGGCCGGGTCCGGTTTGACCCGGCCCGGTAAGCAGCCCTAGTTCCAATTCACATTAAATTTTAATATAACTTTATTTTTATTTGATCTAGTCAACTTTGTTTACTAACTAAAGCGACCAAAAAACATCTCATTTATTTGAAAATCTTCTGTATATTTTATTCAACTTTTGACTAACTAAAGCAACAAAATTAAAGCAACATTATGATTTAAATATTTTTAAACATTTTTTTCAAAATATTCAATTTTTTTGAATTTTTTAATAATTTTTTTAAAAAAATCAGCTGTGTAACCGTTCAATAAAATGTCGAAAGATGTGTAACCGTTCCTTGAAATGTAGTTTTGGAACTAAAACAGAGGCGACGGCCAAGCATGATGAAGACTTATCCCAGAGATAATCTCCGTGAAGTTGCAAGCTGAGCAGTGAAGGAACTACCAGCTTCTCTTGATGTAGTAAAGTCAACGGTTGAGATCATTTCGAAAGAAAGACTTTTTTTTTTTTTGCTTCGGATGGAGAATCGGAAAAGCTATATATAAAGCAGAGCTTGGATTTGGGGGGTCGTTATAGCTGGTTTGAAGTGCAGCTGAGTATGATCCAGAATGATGCGACTACTTTTTGCCAAGAACCAGATGGTGCGGATGACTACAATGAGTGGAGTTTAAGGTTTGACTTGTGGAGAAGAAGGGCGAAATGAAGAAAGGGATAATGGTGCTTTGTAGGTGTATACAAAAGGGTGGTTGTTGCTTCGGCTTGTGATCCCAAAACATTTTGGTATAGATACTTTTATAGAGTGCATAAGCTGGAGCAGCAAGATAGAATGAGAGCTAGTCTTATGAAGAGTGATAATTCGGGTGAGGATGAGGAAGAATTGTGTTGGGATGTCGATGACGATGATAATGGTGATGGTGGGATTTTACAAGAAACTGGAGTATAAGTGAATGGATTGGGGAGTGTAGAATCCGTGATGGAAAACAAGAGGGTTCTAGCAGTAGATCACATGATGGTGTTGATAAGAACACCCTGATAGAGTCGAGTATGAGTCATGGGAGTTTCTTTGGTCGAAAAAGTGAGGGTCAGAGACGTTGAAGTAAAGATTGACCAGAGGACTACATCTGAGGAAAGTGGTGCAAAGAAAGATGATGGAATAGTGTTGCCATTGGATTAAAGATGGATCTTGGGGAAAAGGGTGAATCTTTTGAAGAGAAATGATGCGTTGGTGAAGGTGAATGAGGAGGACTTGGAGTGGGATGATTGAGGATGTAGAAAGTGGAGATGAGAAGAGAATTTCAGCTGCTAATGGTGGCAGCATTAAGTGCTGTAGTAGATGAGGATTTGAGTTTGGATATTGAGGATGATGATGGGCCGGAGAAAGCTTGATGCAAAACCTGATACTTTGTAAATTTCAAGAAAATAGCTGAGGTTTAGAAACTGAAGAGGCATAATAACCCCATGACGAGAAAGAGAGAAGGAACGACAGTGGGAGTCTTTTGTAAATTTCCGTTCATTTTGTTCTTGATGCTAATTTGTCTCTCTCTGCTACTTAAATGGAGGATTGTTTTCCTCCCTTTTATCTTATGTGGCTCATGGTTCTGTTATCTTAATCATACCTTGTATCCTGAAGCCTTTGTTGTAACTATTCAAGTTTCATTATTCAGTAACAAAAAGCCAAATGCGAAACTACTAATGTTTTAAAACTTTTGTTTTTACAGTGGTTTCACCAAGAGTCGCACAGTTTGAAAAGATTGGGCTAATGAAACGCATCAGTTGGAAAAATCCTTCTTCCTGAACCAAAAAGAGAACAATACTCTAAAAATAACTCGATATGACAATGAGAGTCGATACAAAGCCTTCAACAGGACTACACTCAATATAACCTCAAGATCAACCATTGCTGGAGACTACATAGATTCGGCGAATGTATAAGCAACGCTAAAACCTGGCAGATCAGAAAAAGGAGAAAATGCACAACTTTTCTCAGCATCAAGAACTTCTTTCGACGATAGAGCATTATCAAAGTTACTTGGGAATATACGTATAAATATTATGAATTGTTGAGCCCTGAATCAGAATTCGTGTCTTCTTTATGTGTTTCAACTGAGGAATGTATAGAAAGAAACCGTCCTCTTTGAGCACGTGGAGGAAGATGCTTTGCCGGTTTTCGTGAACCAACAGTCCAGGGCAAGAACACCCCGGTGCCACCACCTGGAACCCTTTTAGGACTCACAACCATAGGACGCACCGGGGATAACATCACCAAAGGGGAGTGCAGGAGACTCCATTTTGGGATCATAGTAATCGGTTCGTAGCCAGTAAGCATCATGTTTGGATGTGGGGAACCAGGTTGCCGTAAAGTCATGGCTTTATTTAAATGGTTTTCTGCAGGTGTGTTGTTCTGGGTCTCTGCTCGTACTCTGAAGAAAGTAATGGTCACCCTCTTGTTAAGCGAGGCACACATAACGTGTCTTGCTGCGTCTGAACTGTTCCCTCTCATGACTAAAAGAGACCTGCACAATTTTTTTGGAATTAAACACCGTAACGTCCATAAAATCTGGAGCTGTAAAATGATTAAGTTCAATACACACCCTTCCTTCAAAGAAAGCATAAGTGGCCCTCTATAATTTCCGTCACCATCGTTCACTAGCGTGCGGCCAAACGCCATTGTTGATTCAGAGAGGAGAAGCGTAGAAAGAGGCTGATCCAAATGAGGCGGTTTAAGAAAAGGCTGAGAATATTCGCCCTAATAATACCACAAAGAAATTGTTAATAATATACATTTAGGCATGGAGCTATGACGAGAGAAATAGACATAAATGATACAGAGTTGAAATAATGTAAACCTCGTCAAAGAAGTTAATGATGCAGCTGTTTGGTTTCCTATGTTCTGGAATCAAATGCCATTGAATCAGGTGTTCAATGACACCTTGGAGAAGAGTTGGGATTGGCTCGACATAGTCTGTAACATAATTCAAAGAAAGAAATATTAAAACCACTTGCAGGTAATTACTGTTGCATTGGGAAAAGATATCGAGAAAGCAATTCATTAGAGTCAAAACAAAACACAATCCAACACATACTCTTTTGGGCTGTTGAATCATTGTTTATCTTCCCGAAAATGGGCACGCCCAGCTGAATCAACTCCCTCTTGTTTCCTTTCACTTGCTGATTGTATAAAATAAATGTCTCATCTGAAAACATATGCAGGAATAGATCAGAGATATGCTGTAATAGAATGGAGTCCAAGCGTTCAACTTGTGCATAAGACTCATCGAAACATATTGAATGGGAAAAAATAAGCACCAGACAATCAGTTGGAAAATTTGAAAACATATTGCCATATTGGAGTTCTTGTTTGAATATATTTGTCAGTATGTCATATTTTACTGTTGGCAGAACAGTTTTAGCAGTAAATCATAGATTTAATATAAAGTAAAATGAATCCCCAAACCTGGTTACAACATCAAAACTTCTGGTCCAAATGAAACAAATAGTCTAACATATATAAGCATCACGAATCACAGGATCCACCTGACAGTTCACCGTTCTGACCGGAAACTCGAAGTTCATTCACGAAGTCATTCAATTTCGAAAGCTCGACATCAGTGAATAAGTCTTCATACAACTTGAGACCTCTAACAATATTCACCTGCATTACAATTTGTAGCTAAATAAAACATATATAGACATGTTCTTCATGAAATTAAATCTTATTCGCTCAAGGAAACTAAAAGATTAATGAAGAAATGGACTCACCATATGCCCTCTAACCGACTCCTTTGCGATGAAACCTTTCGTCATCTTAATTTGAGAACGACGCGCATCACACTCTTCATGGTTGGAGCATATATCAACATGTTCAAGAGATTGGTGCACTTCTTGAGATACTGTGGTGCATCATAAGAAACAACAAATTATCGAATCATCACATAGCAGAATTAAGAAGGCGTGCTCTGATTATAACGACATATTTGCACTTTCCTTTCCTTTCATCTCTTCATTTTTTCGGAATCTTTAAACATCGATGCAAGAAGTTAAAAAAGTGTTTTCGGACATTAATGAAACAAAATTTACTAATGAATCTTTTAATATTAGTCAGATCCTTGTACTAACACATAAACAAATAATCTGAAAAAGGCAAAGTACAAACGAACATGGTGTTTTAGTACATTGAATATGAGAAACTCTTGTATGCATAGGAAGATCTATAAGTTAAAAAAAAACCTATTAAAGCACTCGGGGTCAAGATTACATGTAGCAATAGAGAGCTGGGGCATTAAATAAATGAATGCACCCTTCTTGCACAATAACCAATGTAATAAAAGAATATATTCAATGAAGGTCATTGTAAAATGCAAGCCAAAAAAGTGTCATCTAAAGGACCAGTTCTTTCTCTCTTCGATTTACAATGTATGTGCACCAAAACTAGGACTTTGTACTCGCGACAGTATCTAAAGCCTATGCCTGTTTTCTTGTTCTTCTTCCCCAAGTCCAATTTATTGGTTGTTACTTCTATGGGCATCTATTGGATTAGATGAAATATTCTCATCCCATGTTTTGATTGTTTTTCAAGGGTAACATCAAACAAAACCACAAGTCCCATGTTATTTTTCTCTATAGTTTCAATGTTTAAATTCAAGAACTTTTTTACTATATTAGGTTACATCTCTTAAAGAATCATATTCAAATCTAGACTCATTTCACTTTCACATAATCAACATTCTCGGCTTTTAATAGTGATAGATACCCTTAATTTTGAACACTTGTTTTTTTTTTCTTCCAAGAATTAGGTCCTAATTTGAGACTTCGAGTATAAAGATGTGGGGAAAAAGTAAAGTGAGAGATACCATGATATTATTTTGCTGTACCAAGTCCACTATCAGACCATGACAAAAACGAAGAAGCATCATTTTTGCACCATTCATAGAGCATGAACCTATAGTGGAATAGTATGTAAATGGGGATCGCACTTAACCATATCGGACTAAGAATCTATATCAAAAGGCCGAGTATTTTTTTAATGCCGAGGTTACACTTTTTGGTTCACCTAACAGCAAATAGCATACGGTCTCTTAAAAGCTAAAACCCTGTTTTTTTTTTTTTATGAAAATAAGATATAAAACCATTTGCAATAAGAGATTTTTTTCCTTTTATGTTACATTTGATTGGATGGATTTGAATTGATGGATTTGATTTAGAGAAAATGATTTGAAATCTAACAATTTGAAATTCATGGATTTTGAAATAACATATAGTTTGTTTTCATTTCAAATCCATCCAAAATGTAAAGGGGATTCAGTGATAGGAATTTGAAATACCTACATCAAATTTTGTATCCAAACATAAAAGAGAATTTGAGTGAGTAATTTGAAATGCTCTCATTTTAAATCCTTCACTCCAAACACAATCTGGATTTCTACTTGGTAATTTCTTTTGCCCCAAACCGAATGAATGTTAAAAGGATCAAGAATCTACCAAAAAACTGTTTTCGCTAGTCAATTTATGAATTGATTGAATATGATTGGTGTAAAATGATTGATATATTATTTTATTTAATTTTTTTATTTAAAAAGTGGAATAAAATTGAGGGACGTGTTCCCCTTCGAATTGGTTGTAGAAACAAGAAGAAGACGAACCCATATTGGATTTTCGAATATCCTATTGAGGGGAGGGAGAGAGAAAGAATTGTCGAAATGGACCAGTGGGCCAAACGCAGTCAAGAAAAGCCAACTGGGGGCACAGCCACCACGTCCAATAAAAGATCCGACGGTTCAAATCAATCGCCGCCCATCAAAATAATTTTTAATTCAAATGTTTCCAAAGGCCACGTATCACTGGGTTTGCTCAATTAACGAGGGACCATCTTGGCTAATTGATGGACATCATCCTACGAGGTAGATCTCACCACATATTGAATTCATTAAACTTTTATGTTTAAAATTTTATTTTTTGATTTTTTCTTACAAAATCTAAAAATTTTCAGAACATGGGAACAGTGTGTCATTCAGCTCGCAGCAATAAGATTTTGGACTCGTTGCCAACAAACTTTTCGATTACTTTTCTTGAAGCATCTCGATTTTCTCAAATCGCCCATAAAATACTCCGTAAATTATCAAAAATTATATACATATATATATATATTACAGTGGGGTTGGCCGGGTAGGGTGGGTGGTTTGTCCTATTACAAACAGAGACAAAGTTGTAAAGATTGTGGATTATTCAAGAAAACACTGTTGCCGAATATCAAATAACTTATCAACGATTTATTTCTCGGAATCAAAGATCAAATAAAATATAAATATTTGAAAAATTGAATAACCTTGATCCTCATTTCTATGTTTGGTGTTTCAAATTGTAATAGATTTGATCCGTGATGATGCAATGAACAACAGATCGAGGCTCAGTTTACTTACCTGTATCCCTAATCTCACTTTCAGGCGAATCATCTCTCTCAGATTCCTCAATCACCACTTCACCGCCGTCATTCTCAATGACCTCCGCTGATTCCTCTACCGGAGTTTCCTGATTCTTCACTTTCTCATCACACGGCTCCGTACACGCAACATTCCTCCCCTCTATCTTTTTCGCAGCCACTTTTTTTAGCTCCATCGGGATATCCGCGATGGAGAAATACTTCTGCCGGTGGAGGATCGGGATCCAGTTCATCCTCCGCCGATGGATGGCGGCGAAAACCGATTGGTACTCAGCCACTCCGTCGCTCTCCATCTGCGTCAGGTGGCCGCAGAGCGCATCGATGATAGCATTCGCCGCCGCAAACTCCCCGCGGAACCACGAGATTATAGCATCCTTCGCGAAAGTTTCCGACACCGCCGTCATCATCACCCCAGGCGGCGGAGGCTGAGGCTGCTGCACAACCGCAGGCGCCATCATTGGATTCACCTGAATCCGATCACCCTGATCTAAAACGCCCGCCGGCGGCGGCATCCTTAGTCAATCGATGTAGAGTAGATTGTCCGAGGTGGGCAAATCAATATCAAGAAATTTTCAGTGAATACTGTGATTTGGGATTGTCAGTGTGAAATAGTTGGTTACATATGTGCCTAAAATTCGGTAAAATTTTGTGGGATTACAGGAAATTGTTGAAAAATGAAAAAGCAAGATGAGATTCTTGAAATTTAGAGAGCGAAAAATCGTCGGAGGTGTGAAGGGTCTACGTAGTTTTTATATGGTGTGTGTGTATGTGTGGAAGAGGAGTGGAGGAAAAGTCCGTACCAGGTGGGAAGCAGTGCTGACGTGTCCAAACTTAAGAAGACGTGTCTAATTTTAAGAAGCTGCCCAAATGCATTCTCTGTGTCCACGTCATACGTGAGAGTTTGTAAAAGAAAACTTTTTTGCAAACAATAAAGCAAAACAATTCAAATCGGGTCATATATAGCGCAAATGCATCATTTTTTTTATCAGAATATCATTGTTAATATCTTTGGACTACGTATCATTTGTATATATCTTCGAACAATGTTTTATTTAATTGTCCATTTGCCCTATTGAAATGATCAAAATTCATGAACTTTATTCGACTCATAATGCGTCGTTAGGCCTACGTTGTAAATGACCAAACCAACATAAACAACTTTCTTGCATTTTTTTCTTTTCTACAATGCACACATCTTGAATTAAAAATGATGAGATATAAGATCAAAAAATTATTTCCATTTTGTCAAAACCAAGTAGTAATTAATTTGTCAACTAACTTAATCATATGTTAATTAATTAGTTGATTAATGAATAAGTGTAGAAGTTAACGGGAGTTTGAGAATTATTATGGAAATGTATGTGTATTTGACCATATATCCAAATCAATTGTGGATTTCGAGACTTAGCTCGATCACCATACTATCAACCACGGAAAAATCATAAAATAAATGTGTTTGGTACAAAATATTGGAGTGATTGCCAAATAATGTAAGCTATTCTTTTAGATGTGCGACATTTATTAAGTGTTTGGTCCCGATAACATTATAGAATTAGCTTATTCAAAATTTTGTAAAGAAATGTTGACTTTAGGCAAGTAAATTCACAAGACATGATGATGCCTCAGGGGATTGATTCGGGTCCCCCACCCGAAAATGATTCGGGTTTGGGTCCCATTGGAGCAAGTGTCGTATACTGTGTAGGTTAGTAGGCTGCGCTTTTGTGACCACCGATGAGGCGCTTTACGCACATGCAGACGATTCCATTTACCACCAACCATGGTGCTGGTTTAGATCAGAAAGACCAACATTTTTAACAAAAAAAACATACGCTATGTCTAATTTTGAAGAAACGAGATTCTAGCACGAGTGTATTATATATATATTTAGGGGTGAGCAAAAGTTTGATTAAACCGAACAAACCGAAAAAATCGAAATATTTTGGAAAATCGGTTCGGTTATTTCGGAAATTCGGTTTTGATTTTTTAAAAAATCGGTTAATTCGGTTCGGTTTCGGTTTTCATTTTTAAAATATCGGTTAACCGAATAAACCGAAATTTTTAATTTTTTAATATTTTTTTAAAAAATAAATTGTTTTTTATTTTTTAAAAATCAATTAATATCATTCTTTGTTTAAATTTTACTTTTTAAATTTTTAAAATCAAATAATCTAATTATTTTAATTTTTAAAATCAGATTATCTAATTTTTAAAATTTATTTTATTTTTTTAAAAAAAATATCGGTTAATTCGTTTACCGACCGAAATAACCGATTTTTTATCGGTTCGGTTTTCAAAAAAAATCGGTCGGTTCGGTTACAGTTTTAAAAATCGGTTCGGTTCGATTTTCAGAAATTCGGTTCGGTCGGTAACCGAACCGACCGAATACTCCCCTATATATATTCAATCTAATTGTTCAAATTTGATTTAAATATATTAGTTTCATATAAAAGAATAGATCTTACATATCCAAATTAAATTTGAATTATCCAGTATAAGAAATTCACCCTGTTTTTCAAACTACCCTCCACAATTAGAAACTAAAAAATCAAACATATTTTATTTTAAAAAATTTATAATTTTAATATATATATATATAGAATTTTCTTAAAATTTTATTTTGATACATAGAAAATCCTCTTTTGGCTCGACGTGTCATTAAACATTTAATATTTTTTTTTTCATTTAATCCTAAACTAATTGTTTGTACCTTAATTTTGGGGATAATACATGATACAGTCCTCATTGTTTTCTCTCGTTCCCGATTTAGTCCCTCTTGTTTGCGCCGATCCAATTTAGTCCCTTTAGTTTGTAATTGTTTCTCAAATCAATCCTATCTGTTAACTAACTGTTAAACTTAACAGATTAAAAATTACTCAATTTCATTAAACACCCAAATAAATATCAAAACTATTATTTTTACCCAATTTTTATTTTAAACTCCTAATCACCCTAAAAAATAGACTATATTTCCCAAAACCCAAACCATCGTAAGAGCCAAACCCAAAAATCATTCTCCTAAAATCTTCCCACTCTCATTTCTTTCGATTCGGTCTTGGAGTGCTACAGATTTCTTATTTTTGGGCAGAATTTTTTGGAGAGTATAGCTAAAAGAGATGCCCTGTCTTATCCCATCGAATAATTTCTTAAAGGTAATAAAAGTAGTTTTCGTGCTTTGAATTTTTTTAAAGAAAGATAATTGTTGTAAGTAATTTTAGCAGACTAATTCCAAAGTTAATCATTGGTGATAAACACATAAAAAAATAAGTGTAAGAATAATTACTGATTTTACTATTGTATCATATTTAATTAAAAAAAGAAGAAGAAGAAGAGAGTTGGATTGAGAAATTTGATATATATAAATCAAGTCTGAGCCCTCTGTGGCTCTGTCTCATATATTATATTGTTTTTTGAGGTTAATAGTTTATTATTATTAATTTATATAATACAACTAAGATTCACCATTAAAAAAATATGTATCATTTAATTATATATATTTCAAACAACATTAAAAAAATCTAGGAATCTATTGAGGAAAGTTGAATAGTACTATAGAACAATATGCTAAAAATAGGAATAAGTAACATACAGAATTGTAGAACAGAAGTTTTTGTGTTTGTAGGACTACTTATTTGGATGTGTATCTTTGGGATAATAGCAAGCAAGATAACGATGACGTTGTAGGATCAATGTCGATGCGAGATTTTAAATCTCCGTCCTTGAAACGATATTGTTTCGCTATGGTCCTTACGGTTAACGGCAATCGTTTTTCAAGATATAACGACTATGATTTGTGATAGCAGCAACCACAAAGGTTCAAAGACACTCCAACCGGAACAAGAAATGAACAACATGAATATACAGAAATCGCATATATTTTGCACCCTTAAGAAAAAATCATATTTCGCATCTTGGGCAGAAGCACAGGCGCCAGGGCGCCTCCCGCCACTCAGCAGGCCCCAGCGCCTACCCTACTGCGTGGGCACCGCCCATGCGGCAAGCAGTGCTGGGGCGCTTTCTACACTGTCAGGTCAGTGATTTCTTGTCCGTTTTCGCCCGTTTTTTCATTCATTCGTATTTCCGACTTTTCAATGCTTAATTTCAGTTTATCAAGCACATTTTTCCAACAGTGTTTTGGGATGGTTTTGGAAAGAACGAGCAAGTATATATATATGTTCTTAGATTAATCAAATCCATTAATTTTGAGTAACACAAAACATTATATTAATTATTTGTAGAAAATTATGTGGTTTGAATTCAAAATTTGACGAATCAGCATTGAAAGTGCGTGATTCCATTCCTTTTTTAACGAAAAGTCAAGGAAAAGAGCTACATGAAGGGTTGTGGTTAGTAGTTGAATGGGCACTCCCCTCATGATTCACGTAACATAGACAAAATTACTATTAAAAAACTTTGTGCTTTATTAAAAGAAAGCAATCAATTGACATTTTTGAAAATGATACACGAGTGAAGTGATTTACAAGCTAGACATGTGTTTTGTAGGGCGAATCTAACCTCAAAATTGAGAGGAACAAAAATATATGATATTTAAATTTTTGGGGTAATATATATAATTTTGACAGGGCAATTGCCTCGACCATGATCTTAAATTCGCCACGGTGATTTTGGGGGCAGAGAGTAGATGGAACGGTATAGGAGAAAGTCGGAAGCCGATGATGAAGAATCTATGGACCATCGAAATTTGGGGATTTCTTTCTTTTTTCTCTTCAAGTAGGCAATTGCATAAAATGGCTTTTTCACATCCACTAGATTGGTCATTATTATTGCCCCCATAATTATATTTTGAATTTTCCTTAGTAACTAAAAATTTAAATAATTTATTAAAATAAATTAGTGATACTATATCGTTTTGTTAAACACGTGCTTAACTTAACAAGAAGTCTCGTTTTATGATACGATCATCACTTAAAGACGTTTAAATTGTTTGTAATTACGTAAAGGAATGTGGATAGAAAGCCGAAACAAGAGTTTAACTATATTCTTAAGACGAATTCTTTTTAGCTTATAATGCTTATAGTAATTATCTCTCAAGATACAATATCTTTTTTTGTGATTGTAATAATACATATTACAAAAGATTGGAACTCAGATGTTTTCTTAACCTTCTTCATCTATTTGTGAATGCTCATTAATTTACATTGCATTCCATTATATGATCCAACGGCTCGGATTGCACCCATATACCTTCTTGTCTCTACTCTCTTGTCAATCAATTTTGGTGGACCGGAGCATTTAAAATATCATCGGGTCATTTCAAACTATATCAGTTGCTAATCAGTCGTTAATACGTATTATTTAAACAAATGATCTTTATGTTGACCATGATTTTAAAATATAATCTTTTTCAATTTTCGACATTTGTTTGTCCTTTTTGTTATATGTCAAAGAGTCATTTTGCAAAAAAAAAAAAAAAACTTTAAAAATGTCACAAATCAAAATAAATATTTGACCAATATTATTTTTCACACTAACCCGATATTAATACCTTGAAAAAGCATATAATTAGTTATCAAACTAAGCCAATTTACATAATTATCAATTTACGATCTATAAATATATCCCTCAAAGTCCACAAACATAATATACAATTCATCCCTTAATTTTTCGCACGGACCCTCGAGAAATATAAAGTAATTTTTCAAACTATTTTAAACTTATAGTTGCTTCTAGTGGCGGACGCAAAAAAATTTTAAAGGGCAAAAATTAATATATTAAAAATCAGGACAAAATTTTTTAGATGGCACCAAATGCACTTTTATGAGGGAAAAATCATAATTTTTGGAGAGTAAAAATACAAAATCTTTTATGGTAATATTTTTTTATTATCATTTTTTTAGAAGGCACTTGTCCCAACGTGGATCTGCCACAGGTTGATTTGATACTTCCAAACCCTTTTTTTGTCTTGTTATATTTGCGTAAAATATAACTTTTATATTTTATATTGCGTAAAAAGCATATATATATAAAATACAATTAATTCAAATGATATATTTTCCCCCCTAACCACATAAACCCTAGGGGACATTTAACAAATGTCGAATTTATGTTCGACGAGAATTGAGTGTTTTAGTATGAATTGGTCTCCACCTCTATTAAATTTGTGATGTCAAGTGGTTTGAAGAACTCGTGAGTTGTGACATATACCAAGCCCCGCGTGGCACAAAGGTAATGAAATTTGATGTGATTTACATATATATATATATATATACTAGCGGACGACGTACACGCGTAGCGTGTGTAACGTAATAAATAAATATTTTGTATTGAATATGTGTAACACTTTGCGCATCATATAACAATTTTTTAAAACAGATGAAGGGGTTCTTTTTTTAAAAAAATTGAAGCAGTTTTGGAACATTGAGTGAGAGATGTGATGTTTTTTTGTTTTACCTTTTTGCCCCTTAATAATAAAAAGCCAAGTAATTTGTTTGAACATATAAGTAATTTCACATTGGTTTATTTATGACGGACCAAAGTAGTTATTATAAGGGGTTTATACTTTATAATATAGTATAGATATTGGATATGTGTAACACTTTGCGCATCATATAACAATTTTTTTAAAACAGATGAAGAGATTCTTTTTTTTTTAAAATTGAAGCAGTTTTGGAACATTGAGGGAGAGATGTGATGCTTTTTTGTTTTACCTTTTTGCCCCTTAATAATAAAAAGCCAAGTAATTTGTTTGGACATATAAGTAATTTGACATTGGTTTATTTAGGACGGACCAAAGTAGTTATTATAAGGGGTTTATACTTTATAATTTAGTATAGATATAGTATAGATTGGATATGTGTAACACTTTGCGCATCATATAACAATTTTTTTAAAACAGATGAAGGGATTCTTTTTTTTTAAAATTGAAGCAGTTTTGGAACATTGAGAGAGAGATGTGATGTTTTTTTTTTACCTTTTTGCCCCTTAATAATAAAAAGCCAAGTAATTTGTTTGGACATATAAGTAATTTGACATTGGTTTATTTAAGACGGACCAAAGTAGTTATTATAAGTGGTTTACATTTTATAATATAGTATAGAAGTATAGATATACACTTTTTCATATTTTTAATTAAACACCAACTACCCAATTGACAAGTTTGTAGTTGCTGTCCATGCCAAAGTTTTCAATACATGATGTTAGGTGACAAAAGCCATTTTGGAGTAAACTCCAAACTCTAATAATTAAATATTGTAAGTAGTCATTTAATTATCATACATATAAAATACCAGAATACATAAATTATATCATACTGGTATTCTATATGTATGATAATTAAATGACTACTTACAATATTAAATTATTACAGTGTAGTTTCCTCTAAATTATTGCATGTTATAATAAGGATGAGTATGACGCAATGATAAAGTTGATGCCATATGATTTGAAGGTCACTAGTTCAAGTCATGAAAATCGTATATTGCAGTGCAGGAGAAGGTTGCGTACACCATATTCAAAGTGAACTAGGTATTTGAAATTTCTCAATTTTTTTTTCGACACATTTCTTTACATTTTGGAAAGATTTGAAATGGCAATATATTACGTGTCATTTCAAATCCATGAGCTTTAAATGATTAGTTTTCAAATTATTTCCTCCACATCAAATTATATGCAACCTAATATTATTGAATTTAGTATATAATCTTATATTTAATTTTTTTTTAAACAATCTTATATCTAATTTGAACCCAAATATGATTTTAAGCATAAATTTTTTTGGATGCTATTATATTAATTTATTATGATGTGAGTTGAGTTGGCAACATTTTATTAAAGTACAAGAGGAATATATCGAATATTTAATTAGATACATCTAATTTATATTTGTAGTCTATCATTAAATTGAGAAATTCTAAATTTTATATATGTGATATGATTTAAATTATATTAAATAAAATGTCAAGGGAAGAGCGTTGTGTTAGATAGTCAATCATTAATACCTTTCTTATATCGAGAGGTTCATATAACCGACTCTAATTAGTGAGATATAAACGTTTGATTGACGATAATAAAAATATCAAAGTCAACTCATACATATTAATTACTGAGCGCATAATCCATTTATTTAATATTATTTGGGGATGGTCAAATTCAATAAATCAAGTAAATTATCGTGTTAAATTTTAATATCCTAAATATTTGAATTTTACTTTCCAAATAATTCAGATTCACTACATTATATAAGCCTGTATATAATATTGTATATATAGCTATCAGTGGCAGAGTCAGATGGGAAAAGAAAGATCATTTCCTCAATTTTTTTTATTTTTTATATGTTAAATTTATATATTTATACAAAATTATGACTTTATTCCTGTTAAATGGAAATTTAATGATGGTAATTGTGGGCCATTCATGATCGATCCAGCCCATTTTAGGTTATGGCCTTTGGGCCTTGTGATAATGTAATTCGTTGAAACTATCCCTTGATCTTCCAACACCATGTTCGTCATTAACATGGTTTATAGTTCTCATAATATTGTTCGAAACCTCGCTAATATAATCAAAAAATGTCTTACCATCATAATCTCGTATTTCATACATCGAATAGTTATTCTTCTTCGACTTGCTCTTTCCTATCGAAACATGAATATAATTCTCATTAGCAACCTTTTCGAACACCCCATGAGGAAGATCATCGTTTCTTGAAACATCCTATTGATTATTTTCTTGTCCATTAAAGATCACAATCTCTTTTTTCTCGTAAGTATGTTTTTCTTGCTAGTTTTCTTGATTCTTTGGGGGAAGAAATCTGTAACATGAGGATCAAACCCAACACTTTGTTCGCAATTAACGTGGTTCATAGTTGTCATAATCTTCTTGTTGTTCACCTCGCTAATATAACAAAAATTCTTACCATCATGATCTCGTGTTTCATACATTGAAGCGTTGTTCTTCTTCGACTTGCTCTTTTCTATCGAAACACCATGAGGAAGAGCATCTTTTCTTGAAACACCCTTTTTTGATCATTTACTTGTCCATTAAAGATCACAATCTCTTTTTTCTCGTAAGTATCTTGCTAGTTTTCTTGGTTTTTTAGGTGGAGAATCTGTAACATGATAATCAAACCCAACACCATGTTCGCCATTAATGTGGTTCATAGTTGTCATAATCTTCTTGTTGTTCACTTCGCTAATAATAATAATAAGAAAGAGTCTTACCATCTTGATCTCGTGTTTCATACATCGAAGAGTTGTTCTTGTTCGACTTGCTCTTTTATATCGAAACACCATGAGGAAGAGCGTCGTTTCTTGAAACACCCTTTTTTATCATTTTCTTGTCCATTAAAGATCACAATTTCTTTTTCCACGTAAGTATGTTTTTTCTTGCTAGTTTTCTTGGTTTTTTTTGGGGGGGGGGGTGGCGGGGGGGTTTGTAACATGAGGATCAAACCCAACACCATGTTCGGCATTAAAGTGGTTCATAGTTGTCATAATCTTCTTGTTGTTCACCTCGCTAGTATTAATAAGAAAAAGTCTTACCATCATGATCTCGTGTTTCATACATCGAAGCATTGTTCTTTTTCGACTTGCTCTTTTCTATCGAAACACCATGAGGAAAAGCATCTTTTCTTGAAACACCCTTTTTGATCATTTACTTGTCCATTAAAGATCACAATTTATTTTTTCTCGTAAGTATGTTTTTTCTTGCTAGTTTTCTTGGTTATTTGGGTGGAGAATTTGTAACATGAGAATCAAACCCAACACCATGTTCGACATTAATGTGGTTCATAGTTGTCATAATCTTCTTGTAGTTCACGTCGCTAATAATAATAAGAAAGAGTCTTACCATCTTGATCTCGTGTTTCATACATCGAAGAGTTGTTCTTGTTCGACTTGCTCTTTTATATCGAAACACCATGAGGAAGAACGTCGTTTCTTGAAACACCATTTTTTATCATTTCCTTGTCTATTAAAGATCACAATCTCTTTTTTCACGTAAGTATGTTTTTTCTTGCTAGTTTTCTTGGTTTTTTTGGGGGAGAAATCTGTAACATGAGAATCAAACCCAACACCATGTTCGCCATTAACGTGGTTCATAGTTGTCATAATCTTCTTGTTGTTCACCTCGCTAATATTAATAAGAAAACGTCTTACCATCATTATCTTGTGTTTCATACATTGAAGTGTTGTTCTTCTTCGACTTGCTCTTTTCTATTGAAACACCGTGAGGAAAAGCATCGTTTCTTGAAACACCCTTTTTTATCATTTTCTTGTCTATTAAAGATCACAATCTCTTTTTCCTCGTAAGTAAGTTTTTTCTTGCTAGTTTTCTTGGTTTTTTGGGTGGAAAAATCTGTAACATGACGATCAAGCGCAACATCATGTTCGCCATTAACGTGGTTCATAGTTGTCATAATCTTCTTGTTGTTCACCTCGCTAATATTAATAAGAAAAAAGCTTACCATCATGATCTCGTGTTTCATATATCGAAGCGTTGTTCCTCTTCGACTTGCTCGTTTCTATCCAAACACCATGAGGAAGAGCATCGTTTCTTGAAACACCTTTTGTGATCATTTACTCGTCCATTAAAGTTCACAATCTCTTTTTCTCGTAAGTATGTTTTTTTCTTGCTAGTTTTCTTTGTTTTTTTGGGGGGAAAATCTGTAAAATGAGGACTAAACCCAACATCATGTTCGCCATTAACTTGGTTCATTGTTGTAATAATCTTCTTGTTGTTCACCTCACTAATATTAATAAGAAAAAGTATTACCATCATGATCTCGTGTTTCATACATCGAAGCGTTATTCTTCTTCGACTTGCTCGTTTCTATCGAAACACCATGAGGAAGAGCATCGTTTCTTGAATCACCCTTTTTGATCATTTCCTTGTCCATTAAAGATCACAATCTCTTTTTTCTCGTAAGTATTTTTTTTTCTTACTAGTTTTCTTCGTTTTTTGGGGGGAGAAATCTGTAACATGAGGATCAAACCCAACACCATGTTCGACATTTACGTGGTTCATAGTTGTCATAATCTTCTTGTTGAAGAATTACCATCATGATCTCTTGTTTCATACATCGAAGCATTGTTCTTCTTCGACTTGCTCGTTTCTATCAAAACACCATGAGGAAGAACATCGTTTCTTGAAACACCCTTTTTTATCATTGATTTGTTCATTAAAGATCACAATTTTTTTTTTCCTAAGTATGTTTTTCTTGCTAGTTTTCTTGGTTCTTTGGTGGGAGAAATTTGTAACCTGAGGATCAAACCCAACACCATGTTCACCATTAACGTGGTTCAAAGTTGTCATAATCTTCTTGTTGTTCACCTCGCTAATATTAATAAGAAAAAGTCTTACCATCATGATCTCGTGTTTCATACATCAAGGCGTTGTTCTTTTTCGACTTGCCCTTTTCTATTGAAACACCATGTGGAAGAGCATCGTTTCTTGAAACACACTTTTTGATCATTTACTTGTCCATTAAATATCACAATCTATTTTTTCTCGTAAGTATGTTTTTTCTTGCTAGTTTTCTTTATTTTTTTGCTCTTTTCTATTGAAACACCGTGAGGAGAAGCATCATTTCTTGAAACACCCTTTTTTATCATTTACTTGTCCATTAAAGATCACAATCTCTTTTTGCTAGTAAGTATGTTTCTTCTTGCTAGTTTTCTTGGTTTTTTGGGTGGAGAAATCTGTAACATGAGGATCAAATCCAACACCATGTTCGCCATTAATGTGGTTCATAGTTGTCATAATCTTCTTGTTGTTCACTTCGCTAATATTAATAAGAAAAAGTCTTACCATCATGATCTAGTGTTTCATACATCGAAGCCTTGTTCTTCTTCGACTTGCTCTTTTCTATCGAAACAACATAAAGAAGAGCATCGTTTCTTGAAACACCACTTTTTATCATTTCCTTGTCCATTAACGAACACAATCTCTTTTTTCTCGTAAGTATGTTTTTTCTTGCTAGTTTTCTGGGTTTTTTTTAGGTGGGGTTGGTGGGGTGGGGGAAATCTTTACATGAGGATCAAACCAAACAACATGTTCATCATTAACGTGGTTCATAGCGGTCATAATCTTCTTGTTGTTCACCTCGCTAATATTAATAAGAAATTGTCCTACATCATGATCTCGTGTTTCATATATCGAAGCGTTTTTCTTCTTCGACTTGCTCTGTTTTATCAAAACACCATGAGGAAGACCATCGTTTCTTGAAACACAGTTTTTGATCATTTCCTTGTCCATTAAATATCCCAATCTCTTTTTTCTCGTAAGTATGTTTTTTCTTGCTAGTTTTCTTGGTTTTTTGGGGGAGAAATATGTAACATGAGGATCAAACCCAACACCATGTTCGCCATTAACGTGGTTCATAGTTGTGATAATCTTCTGTTTGTTCACCTCGCTAATATTAATAAGAAAAAGTCTTACCATCATGATCTCGTGTTTCATACATCCAAGTGTTGTTCTTCTTCGACTTGCTCTTTTCTATTGAAACACCATGAGGAAGATCATCGTTTCTTGAAGCACCCTTTTTTATCATTTCCTTGTCCATTAAAGATCATAATCTCTTTTTTCTCGCAAGTATGTTTTTCTGGCTAGTTTTCTTGGTTTTTTTGGGGTATAAATCAGTAACATGAGGATCAAGCTCAACACCATGTTCGCCATTAACGTGGTTCATAGTTATCATAATCTTCTTGTTGTTACACCCGCTAATATTTATAAGAAAAAATCTTACCATCATGATCTCGTGTTTCATACATCGAAGTGTTGTTCTTCTTTGACTTGCTCGTTTTCTATCGAAACACCATGAGGAACTGCATCGTTTCTTGAAACACCCTTTTTGATCATTTCCTTGTCCATTAAAAATTACAATCTCTTTTTTCTCGTAAGTATTTTTTTTCTTGCTAGTTTTCTTGGTTTTTTGGGGGGAGAAATCTGTAACATGATGATCAAACCCAACACCATATTCGTCATTAACGTGGTTCATAGTTGTCATAATCTTCTTGTTGTTCACCTCGCTTATATTACTAAGAAAAATTCTTACCACCATGATCTCGTGTTTCATACATCGAAGCATTGTTCTTCTTCGACTTGCTCTTTTATATCGAAACACCATGAGGATGAGCAATGTTTCTTGAAACACATTTTTTGATCATTGACTTGTCCATTAATTATCACAATTTCTTTTTTTTCTCCTAAGTATGTTTTTTCTTGCTAGTGTTTTTGGTTTTTCGAGGGGAGAAATCTGTAACCTGAGGATCAAACCCAACACCATGTTCGCCATTAACGTGGTTCATAATGTTCATAATCTTCTTGTTGTTCGCCCCGCTAATATTAATAAGAAAAAGTCTTACCATCATGATCTCGTGTTTCATACATCGAAGCGTTGTTCTTCTTCGACTTGCTCTTTTCTATCGAAACACCATGAGGAAGAGCATCGTTTCTTGAAACACCATTTTTTATCATTTCCTTGTCAATTAAAGATCACAATCTCTTTTTTCGGTAAGTATTTTTTTTCTTGCTAGTTTTCTTGGTTTTTTTGGGGGAAAAATCTGTAATATGAGGATCAAATCCAATACCATGTTCGCCATTAACGTGGTTCATAGTTGTCATAATCTTCTTGTTGTTCACCTTGCTAATATTAATAAGAAAAAGTCTTACCATCATGATCTCGTGTTTAATACATCGAATCGTTGTTTTTCTTCGACTTGCTCTTTTCTATCGAAACACCAAGAGGAAGTGCATCGTTTCTTGAAACACCCATTTTCATCATTTTATTGTCCATTAAAGATCACAATCTCTTTTTTCTCTTAAGTATGTTTTTTCTTGCTAGTTTTTTTTTTTTTTTGGGAGAAGCCTGTAATATGTGTAACGAACCCAATAGGGATGTTGGTATTAGTTGCAGAAATGGCCTGACTGCTTGATTTAAAAGGGTTTAAAAAATTGCAAAATTTCTCGCACACCCGCTTATGGTTTGTAATCATCTGGTTCTGTGTCATTGAGATTCTCTCCTTTTTGAAACTTTGTTCATGCTTTAGTAGTTGAGAACCACTAATTCTAAATTTTCTTGTTACTATATTTTGTTCCGTATAAGCATTAGGAACAAATATACTTTTGTATCTTTACAAATTGAATAATTTCTCTCGGTGCTCTTGATATGTATAAGGGGAAAATTTGATGTTTCATCGTTGTTTTTTAATTGATATAAAATATTATACATTAATGAGATGATGATGATGTCCATATGGACAATGTTCTCAGAACCAATATCTTTGAAATATTAGACATTAATGTCGATGGCTTGTAGCCCATCGAGCACCAGACGCAATTATAAAAAAACAGGTAAAAGCAGGTAAAAACAGAGAAGCAAGCAATTGTATACTTCTGACTGCTTGAACGGTGTCAATTTTATAATTAATTGAAGCTTATTAATCTGTTTTTTTTTATTTTAATAGCAAACACTCAATATTTTTATTTTAGATTAATTTTTTTCAACTGTAAACAAAAACAACATAAAAATGCTTTGAATAATCAATTGTATATGCACTCTTAGACCACAAATTTATCCAATATTGACATGGACAATGCTATTTAAAACTACCAAAGATTCCAACTCATAGAATTTGGACAAGGAAATAAAGAACCCTATGATTCCAAGCTTCAAAAAGCATTGTGTTTCTTTCATATCTTCTAAAAGTTATGTAAATCCCCTCTTATCTTCGTGTCTTTTTTTTTTTTTTATCAAAATAATTGTGAGTTTCTTTCACCAACCATTCTCATTCCTTTTTAAAAGTAGGAAAAAAGTGGGGGTAGTAAGATCATTATAAAAAAAGATTGAGCATGTCAAAGACAATATATCCCTACTGCCAAACGTGATTGTTTATCAAGAAATTATCATCATTTTGTTTCAATGGTATCTTGATCAACCACGAGCATGGGCGTAATCAGAAAGCTTAATCTAGTGAGCTAAAATTTGTTCTGAAATATACATAAACATAGAAAATAATATACAATCTAAAAAAAAATATTAACGATAAAGGAAGGATAGTTACAATAAGTTAAAACCTAAATATTCAATTTGAAAATAAATGAATCGAGAAAGATGTTGCATTTAAAAACTTAAAAAAAATGGTATATACCTAACTTTGACAAATTTATTCAGAAAAAATTTGGTATAATACAATAAAAGTCCCAAGGGTTTGGTTTCGTTCCCGATTCAGTTCCTAAAGTTTTCAGTGACCTGTTTTAGTCTCTAGGTTTTTAAAAAAATTCCCGATTCAGTCCCGATATTAAGTCGACCGTGAGAAGTGATGAATAGGAACTGATTCAGGAATATTTGTATACCTTACGGACTAAATTGGATCTGTTTTATTCTCAATTCAGTCACAAATGTTTTAGAAATGTTCCTGATTCAATCCATATGTTTGCTTCTTACGGCAGATTTAACGTCGGGACATAATTAGAAATTTTTAAAATTTTAGGAACTAAATATTGTCACTGAAAAATTTGGGGAGTACACCGGGAATGAAACCAAATTACATGGATATTTTAATATATTTCCCCAAAAAATTTACCTAAAAATATGAAGTAACCAGTTTATTTACAACAAATACACTTCGGATTGTGATATTCTTTTTTGGAATTCCACCTAATATTTATAAAATATACATTGTAATACATGATAGCCTACTTCTATTTCTCACGAAAAAATTAAATATCACATAATAATTGAGTAAAAATTTCATACCAAAATGACAATAAAATGGGTATCTTCACATCTATAGCAGACGGAGGGGACGTGGGATATGACACAATTCAGTGTGATATGACAAAATTCGTGTGTGATTATGTGTATTTTTTTTTTTTTATAACAGAGAACTACAATATATTAGCTAAAATTATCCCAACATCAAATGCAAGTACATATAAATGGTTAAAACACATCCAGAACACCATACTACATTGAAGAGTAATACAATTAAAGCACCATAAATGATATTCCAACTATAAACGGGTATAAAAACAAAAACACCCCAATATAGATACAACATAGATAATGTAAGAGATAATTAACCCAACACAACAACACAAATATTAGGGTATTTGTGGTTTCGTTGTTGCTGCCTTTAAGGGCATTGCCCTCAGGGGCACTGTCCTCAGGGGCATCATCCACCATCCATTTAGAATCTTTTTTTTCTTTTTAAAAACAAGATTCCAAATGAATGGTGATGATGCCCCTAAAGGCACTACCCTTAAGAGCATCATCAAACAAACCGGTATTTGTGGGCCATAAATATTTATAATGTGGCCTAGATATAAAGAATGTTTCGAGTCAATTATGAACCATAAGTATTTATAATGTTGGCTACATATATTAGCAAAATTTGGGCAAGATTCAGCTGGGAGGTTTATTTGATGATATCTTTAGGGGCAGTGTTCTTAGGGGTACATCTGACCATACATTGAGAATATTTTAGGGGCAGTGTTCTTAGGGGTACATCTGACCATATATTGAGAATATTTCAAATGAAATATTCTCAATGTATGGTGGATAGACCCGTAAGAACAATGCCTGTGAAGGGTAGCATCTAAAAATACATGGTGAAAAGAATCCACTCTTGCCCATAAAGATATCCGCCCCTGGTCACGAGCTTCAAAAACTGCAACTAAATTTGTGATAACGGATGGTAATTCAACATTCCCACCAACTAAATGTAAACTTGGGAATAACATAGAATCCAATACTAGACTAGGGTCGATATCAGATAACGAAGGAAAAGTTGAGAGATGTAAAATAACGTTATGCTCTTGAACCATTTAATTGTAATGTTGACTATAATCTATAAAAGAGATTTAATATTAAAGCTCACCATTCTTTTGATTCTATTACTTTCATAACCATAGTATAATTGTTTTTTGACTCGTATTTATATTTATTTATTTTGAGTCGGGATGTGCTAAATTAATTTTTATTCGCCCCAACGTAATTCGAACTCGAATCTGCTGAAAGTGGACATAAATTATTATCCATCTCAGCAAGTCGGGGAGCTCGTCTCTTATTATTTTGAATGAAAGATGAGTATATGAATCATAATTAAGATTATCTTATAGTAATGGTAAAATTGTATTAATTTTTTGTCATTTATATATTTTTCATGCAAGTTGAAACAAGATAAAATATTTTTGAAATTTAAGGAAATTATAAGGATGAGAAGTGACAATAACCGCACAACTATAAATAATCGCGTTTCACTCATTTGAAAACCGTCCAACTTTCCTCTCTCTCTCGCAATTAGAAGTCGTCGCCTCGCAGAAACCCTAGAAATCTAGTGCTACAAATCTAAAGTATCCCCCTCAGTTTTTACTCCAACGAAACCCAAGATTTCGTCACCCAATTTAAATGTTGATCGATGCCGAGTCCACTCCCGCTTTTCTACGTTAAAATTCCCCAGTATCTGTCCCCCTTTCCCCCAAATTCCCGTTTTTACCTGTTGTTTTGACGTTAACCATTATAATTTCATCTCATTTTCAAATCTTGTGTATAAATTTAGTCTCGTATATCAAGGGATTAAAAATTGTGTAGTACGAGTGGTTGGAATGAGAAGGGTTTACAAGGAGACCGCGATACCAGCGTCTTCATCGGCTTCACACTCGACTACCTCAACATCCGTTACAGAGACGATAAATGGATCGCACGATTTCAAGATTAAGGGGTATTCCTTATCAAAAGGGATTGGGATTGGGAAATACATAGCATCTGAAACATTCATGGTCGGTGGGTTTTCGTGGGCGATTTATTTCTATCCAGATGGAAAGAGTCTGGAGGATAATAATGC
The DNA here is from genome assembly GCA_907163345.1 of Haberlea rhodopensis. NCBI lineage: Eukaryota > Viridiplantae > Streptophyta > Magnoliopsida > Lamiales > Gesneriaceae > Haberlea > Haberlea rhodopensis. Next base: position 4,063,649 of record CAJQUN010000008.1, on the reverse strand, counting down.
AACGTATGTTTCCCTTTTCATTGCCCTTGCAAGTGAGGGCACGGACGTCAGGGCGCTTTTCGAGTTGACGTTGTTGGATCAGAGTGGAAGGGAGAGGCACAAAGTACACAGCCATTTTGGTAGGGCATTAGAGAGTGGGCCTTATACACTGAAGTACCGTGGCAGCATGTGGTGAGTTTTTGTTTCTTAATGGGTTTGATTTAATTTTCGTCTGGGTTTTCTGTATTATTTCAGCTTTCTCCCCTGATTGGTATAGGATTTTTGTTTATTTGTATAACACTGGTACATTTGTTTATTTTTCTTATTGATGTTGATAGATAGAGCGTCAATAATGAAAATGAGGTGGTCTATCGGGACAAGAATACTTTTATTGTAGTTAACTTATCCCACGTGTTATTGTGGCTTTCTCTATGGATGTAGTTTTCTTGATTTTTTTCAACTGTTAGTAATAAATCACGGAGTGATGACATTTATTCAAATACCATGAATTCACTTTAGCAAATTTTGTTACCTCGTGGTGTTAGGTATCTAATTTTTTTTATGGTCTTTGTGGATTACTTTAAATGCGATCGATAGCTTATCATACAAAATGTTTGTCTGGTTTGGATTACGGTGGTTTATATTTCCGATTATTTTGTGGGAAAAAAGTTTGACAATGTGAGATGTGGTAGTCAGTTTAAATAAGAATATTTGGTTATCTATATAGGTTCTTACCGTTATTGTCCTTATTAGAATATCAATATCTCCTTCAAAATAGAATGTACTCCGATGGCCAATAGTAGTTGAATTAATTTTTTTTATATTTGTAGTGCACGAACTTGATGCTTGATGAAACAATCTGCTGTTTTTCATCACGTAAGCTTTGAATGTTGGAGAAACTTTTGGTAGTAAATTAGTATCTAGATAATGTGTTTTTGGAAGTTGGTGTAACAAGTGCTATTTTAGAATCTTGTTTATAGTAGTTATGGAAACTGTTAAAGTTATTTGTTTTGTTTTAATATCACCCCATTTCTATTAACAAAATGATTTGATCTCATTTGTTCCTCAAAGTTTTCAATCAACACATTATTTTTTGTTTCTGAATAAATTAATCAAGACTCATTCATTACACCATTATAACTTTCTGTTTCAAACAATAAATTTACAGCTGCTTGCAAGAAGTGTAAGAATCTAGCTCGAGGAAGCCATATGACTAATCTTTTGGAGATATTATTTTTGCTTAGCCTGGAAAAAATCTGTATCAAGTGTAAACCTGGTTGTTGGTGATACATTGATTTGTCTGGATTCCTCCATTATGCGATGCAGAGACTTAATTCTGCTTTCTATTTTTCCTTTTTTCATAACACATTCATGATCTGCTTTCTTCCTTAGATGCATAGCAAATCTGTTATCTGTAAGATCAAATGGTTGGTTTAACATAATGGTTAATTTTGGCCGCAGGGGATACAAGCGTTTTTTCAAAAGGGCTACTCTAGAATCATCGGATTACCTAAAAGATGATTGCTTACAAGTTCATTGCTGTGTTGGTGTTGTTAATTCTCGTTCAGAGAGACCTAAGATATATTCTATATCATTACCGCCATCAGACATTGGTCAGCATTTTGGGCAGCTGCTGGAAAGTGGAAAAGGAACAGATATAAATTTTGAAGTTAATGGAGAAACATTCGCTGCTCACAAGTTGGTACTCGCTGCTCGTTCACCAGTATTTAGGGCTCAATTGTATGGCCCAATGAAGGATGACGATACACGATACCTAAAAATTGAAGACATGGAAGCACCTGTCTTCAAGGTCTTTTGCAATTTTGTTTTCCAGCCTATTAACTATCATTTCCTGTCAGCGGTAAAAGTGTTTTTTCATGTCTCGCCTTTCGCCTGGAATAACTTCTTTAAAAAATATCAGAAAACATTTTCTAGTTTTTAGGGCTGCTGTTTCAGATTTTTCATTGCTGATACTGTGTTAACTTTTAGTGCATGTCAGTTCTGATCATGATTTAAGATTACAATTTTTTTACGTTTTTGCTCTAAAGAATTTCTAGCTTTAATTTTGTAGATGTTTAAATCTAGTACGTATTCATTTGTCTCACTTGCAGGCTCTGCTTCATTTTGTTTACTGGGATGATCTACCCGACTTCGAAGAACTTACTGGTTTGAACTCAAAATGTGCTTCAACTTTGATGTCTCAGCATCTGCTAGCAGCTGCTGATCGATATGGCTTGGATAGGCTGAGGTTGCTCTGTGAGGATAAACTCTGTGCAGAGGTTGCAATTAATACCGTGGCAACAACACTAGCATTGGCTGAGCAGCACCACTGTTTCCAGTTGAAATCTGCCTGTCTCAAATTTGTTGCATTGCCAGAAAATCTTAGAGGTAATTCTTATGCCCAACCTAGCTTTTTTGGTTGGTAAGATGTAAAAAAAAAAATTATTATTCCCTCCTAGTGTCTTAAAAGGAGTAAGTTGCATTTCTCTATATTTGTGGGCCCATACACAAACATGCCCATACACAAACATGCAGCATCATCCATCGCTCCACTCATTTTATGGGGGAGATACTAATAAAGAAGAAAGGTCATTCAAGCCCGCTCAATGTTTTCAAGTGGCTTTCTTTTGATTTGCAACACAATGTTAGATGCCTTTCTTTATGTTCATTTTCATATTGCCACACCTTTCTTTATCTTCATTTTCATGTGGTCATGACAATTAGGATAGATGTTGAAGCCTTTATTATTTTTTGCGGTATGTTTCTCTTGTGCAAGGTTAATGTTGGATGCAAGTGTTTCTGCTTCTTTAGTCAAGTCTTCGTAATCCGAATTGTTGTTACCTACTTACAAGTGGAAGTTTGTTTCCGCAGCTGTTATGCAGAGCGAGGGTTTTGACTACTTGAAAGAAAGCTGCCCTCCAGTCCTGACTGAACTGTTAGAATATGTTGCTAGGATCAACAAACATTCCTTAGCAGTCGGTAAGATGGGGACCGAAGGCATTCTTGATGGAAGTGATGTCAATGGTCGTCGTGTGAAGCCGAGATTATAGGAGTCGTGTGTACACCTTGCTATCGCTGATAAACATGTGTAGCTTACCTCCATCATTAGGTTATTACAAAATATATTTTTTTCCAGCTGCAGAGGTGTATGTTGACACCATTGTAAATGTAACGAGACTGTCTTTTCTTATGTCGAAACACGTTACCTAGTCCTGTGTGTTGTGTGGTTTTCTGTGTACGCTTTGCTTTTGATGTGGAATATAAATATACCAATTCCGCAGTGTCCAAAATGCCTATACATTAGTAATCTTTAATACATTTAATATCGATTATGAGATTCATGCATCGACTGCCATATCGACTACCTCTATTTAAATTGTTTAAATCACATTTAATTTTTGGGTATTAAGTATTTTATATATTTAAAATTTTTTAGAGAACTTGAAATATGTTTTTTTTAAAAGTTTTTGATAACTAACCGAAATATTTTATTAAAGACGATAATGTTTTGTTGTTTTTAAAATGATGGTGTTTAGAAATTGTAGAAGTGTTTTACATTTAAGTGAAGCAACTATAAAAACATAAATTTTTAGAACGAAAGTGCACGAAACATTGTTCATTAATATATTGATTTCTAGCTATATTACCGGTTTGTGGATAGGGTGATTTGAACCACCAGGTTCGTTAGACGGGTAATATTAGCTGGCATGATGGGTTTATGATTAATTTTTTTGTAGCAGGGCGGGTCCTCCAAACCCGTCCTAACCCACCGTGTCACCATCCTGATGGGAAGAAATCATACCTTTGAATTAAAAAAAATAGACTGTTTTTAACTCTCTGGCTAATAAGAGGAGACACCGAGCAGTTTGTACAAATATGGAATTCTTGAGGGTCCTTTTGGTGAAGTGTGCAGTTTCAAAGTTTTAGCGGCCTCGAACTTTTGGATTTTAATACACAGAGCAAACTGGAGCTTGGAGTTATCTGGTTTTTTTTCCTATCATCTCGAAGAAAATGGTGAGGCGTTTTCTTATACCTTTATATTCGTTTTGGGATTTCTGTTCAGATTGGTTGTATCTTTCTTGTGTTATTATTTTTTTATTCGATCTGCAGTTGTTCTTCTCGTACTTCAAGGATCTGGTTGGGAGAGAAGTGACGGTGGAATTGAAGAACGACTTAGCAATTAAAGGAACCCTTCATTCGGTGGACCAGTATTTGAATATTAAGCTGGAAAACTCCACAGTGGTTGATCAAGACAAGTACCCACATATGGTATTCATCACTTTTTGCCGTAATTCATTGATCTAGGGTTCATATCACCTTTTTTTCCCTCCTCTTTTTTCGTTTTTTTCGTCATTTTTTTCCTCTTTATACTAGAAAAAGTGTCTAAAACCGCCGCGGTCTTGTGCCCATAAGCTAAATTCATTATGTTTTGTATAGATATTTGTACATGTATTTCTTGGATTCAAATTCCATGCTACTTTATCAACAAGAATAACAACTAAGTATTTAATCGCAATGGATTGTGGTAGGTTACAAGAATCAATTCGGTCTTGCACATGCTCGGTATTCTCCAAGAGCTTTTTTCGATTAGAATATCTTCATTAATTCATTTAGACTCCATATCTTTGTATATAACGTCTAAGCATATTTTCTTCGGTCGTCATTTGCTCTCTTAAAATGTCTGAAATCCATGAAATTTAATCGACGTACATGTGCATCGTTGGCTCTACGTCATACGTGACCAAATCAACTCAAGCGACTTTCCTGCATCTTTGCTTCTATACAAGCCAGCTACCTCAGCTCGAATGTTTTCGTTCCCTATTTTATTTTTTATGGCCTTATCACACATCTAACAGAGCATGCATATATCTGCCACACTTATCTGTTGGATGCTATTTCTCTTGGGGGCCAATCATGGTGTCTCACAAAACATTGCATGCCAGATGACAGTTGTATAGAACTTGTCCTTCAAAACATTATGTGCTTTCATTTTGTTCAGAGTTTTTTTAACCATATATTCTCTAATTTGCGTGTAAACTCACGGTTTACATCATGCTGTTGGATGTCAAGATCACATAAGTCTTGACTACACCACTTTTGAACATGCTGTTAAAGTTGTCTTCATCTGTACCAAGACATTATGGTCCCCATCTTTTATATACTTCGCTGCTCATAAGTCTTTTGTCTTCCTCTCCCTTTCTCGAACAACCCTGTAGATATCTTGTTCCACTTCTTTGTTGTCTAATTTATTGTACACCTATTTGTAGAATTTAGCTCTACATCCCGAACTGCTTTATTAACTTAGTTTTTGGCGAGCTTATACCTTTTTAAGTTTGTCTCACTATTGTTCTTCAGCTCTCTATCAACATCCCTCTTTGTACGAATAACTTTTTCACGTCTTCGTTCTACCATGATGCATCCTTATCTGGTGTAGCACATCATCTTGACTCACCAAGTAGCTCCTTAGCGGCCATCTTAATGTAGCAAGCCATTTTGTTCAGGTGGTTTCAGGATCTTCTGTCGGCGTTCAATTTGCTTCTCCGACTACCCTTTCTACAAAAGTTCCAAGGTTACTTCCTTTTAACCGCCACCACTTAATTCTATATTCTAACTTATGTCTAGATCTAGAAGCTGTTTTATTAACCTTAATATCGAAAACTAAAAGTCGGCGCTTGTTAACTTACACTCGCTCCAGTAATTATTATACAATCAAATCATTTATCTCTATCTACACTTCTAGTAAAAGAAACTATTTTGGTTGCACTCGACCCACTTCTAGTGAAGATATCTTCCTAAACCAGGTTTTCGTTAAGATTAGATAGAGCTGTCAAAACGGATCACCCCAATCCAAACGGGCTAAAACTCCCAAGATGTGGCCCAAACGTGTTGGGTCCGCCTGTAGGTGTGTTGGAAAACCCCCAACCTGATGCAAGTCGCTGGTTAGACGGGTCAACCCGCTAATAAAAATAAAAATATTATTTTTTACATTTTAAATTATTATTATATCATATTTATAATTATTTAATCCAAATTAGTTGATCCAACACACGGGCCAACTACCAACCCGCAGGCCAACCCACCCAACCCGCCAATCCAAACAGACTTGCCCGTTTAGGCACGCCTTTTGGCGGGCTGGAAAATTCTTGGACCAACTCACCTGTTTGACCCATCGAGTTGGGTCAACCCAACGAGCACAACCCATTTTGACAGTTCTAAGATTAGTTCATATGACATGGCAAAATCCAAAAGTGAATTTCCTGCGGTGTTCCTCTCTCCAAAGCCACAACCTTCATGGACACTCTCATACCCATCCCGGCCACAACCTACGTGACCATTGAAATCACCTCGAGATTTTCTCATTAAAGGGTATTCGTTGCACCACATCGTCTAGATATTCTCAATGTTCACGCTTAATAGCCTCATCTGGACAAATTTGTGATGCATAGGCACTAACGCTATTAAAAATATCATTGCATAATGCTAGCTTAAGTAATATTATCATATTTCCCTTCCTCCCAACTCCAACTATCGAATTGAGTAGTTTATTGTCTACGATTACACTCACTCCATTGCGGTTTTTATTGTTACCTTTATACCAGAGTTTATAACCCCATGGGGGTTATGGTTCTGGCTTTCTCACCTACGTATTTGGTCTCCACCATGCACAGAATCCACGCTACCTTTTCATGTATAGATTTTAGCATAAATCGAATTCAATTCTCGAGGATGTATTCCTGCCACTTATTATGAAGAAATTTCATTTATTCAAAAAGTATGGTTTTTTTTTTAAAAGAGAGGTGGTTGAATAAAGTATTTTTTATGTTTTTTTTCGATTGAATAAAGTACTTTTTTTGTGGATTTCTGTTCCTTTTGTTATTATTCCAACCTCCAACAGCTTGAGATAAAATTCATGTTACTGAAGCAAAAATCGTCACTCCTTTACCCTGAAATATTTTGTGCGCATGCATTTTTGCACGCTCATGCTTAGGTTGCCTGTTTCTTGTCCTTATGGATGCACTTATATTCGTTTACGAATGATGTTTTGATTTTTCTATTTGGGGCAGCTGTCAGTCCGTAATTGCTTCATCAGAGGGTCGGTTGTTAGGTATGTGCAATTACCACCTGATGGAGTTGATGTTGAATTGTTACATGATGCCACGAGAAGAGAAGCTCGAGGCAGCTAGTTTCTATCTACTCACTGCTGTATTTTCTTGAAAATTTAAGAGATATTTCCTCCTGTAAAGGCAGTCGCATTCAGTGAAGCTCTTAATGGGAACATTTCAATTGGGGGAGACGTAATTTGATGGATGCGCCAGGTTCTTGATATAGCAGGACTGTTTTATAGTTGTGATCAGACTCATTTGCAAATTCATGTAAGATAGAAACAGTGTGTGATAATTTGGTAATGATGGCTTAGTTCTTCAATTGCAGCCTCTATTGGCCTGGTTTTACTTGAGACTATTCTCCCTTGCCCCAACATGGTTAAAATTACCGGCTTATTGTTCACTCCTGTCTCATAATTTGAAAACCATGGCAAATGTTGATCAATTTAAGAGATAGTGGTACTAAATAATGCAGAAAACTTGAAACAGTCCCATATCGACCACCATCATGGAAATAGTGGACTACAATTTTAATGTTGTTTTATGCATGGAAGGAATGGTATTATTCAACCTCACATGAATGGTATTATTCAACCTATTGTTAGATCACTTTCTATAGATATTTACTTTCTAGGTCATTGAAATATGAAGAATGAAATTCATGTTGGATGATAGTTTTAAGGGATCAAACAAATGGTCAAGAATTGGCTTTGGCATTTCTTGGAATAGATGGGATTCATTATGGATACAGCTGCTGAAATAACTAATCTTAGATGTTTTTTTTAGATTTATTACTTTGCACTTATGCTACATATGCTTGTCATTTGTCAGCTTATTATATCCAATAAGCAATAGAATATGATAGTGCGGAAGATTTAGGGAGTGTTTTGGAATTGCATTTGAAAAATACTTATCTGTTTTTCATATTAAAAACAGATTTTGAGTGTTTGATTTTCTTACTTCTCAAAAAAAAAAAAAAAGGTAAAAATATAAGCAAATCATGAGATGTTTCTGGTTATTTTAAGTTGAGCAGTGGCAATTTTGTGATAAATTTAAGTTCATCAGCTTTTTTTATTTTAACATCAAACAATCAATGATTTTGCTTAAAAATAATTTTTTAAATTTTAAGTAAAAACAATTTTTTTAAACTTTAAGCAAAAACAACATAGAAGTGTTTTTAATAAACAATCCAAAATACACATTTGAACATAATTCAGTTACTCATTGTGTTCCTCTTGTATTGTAAACAAAGTAACTTTCATTAAAATCAAGTTTTTAAATTTTGTAAACTGGTTCATTTTATTTGAGAATTTTTATAAAGCAAAAATTTCAAATTTTATTATAGAATGAATGTTGTTGATTTTTCTTGTTTATTAATGTTAGTCTTTGACAATTGATGGGAATCACTATCAAAGATTTGTATGTTGAATATTGAATAGTTAGATTATCGTTTTTTTGCTATGCTCTTGCAGCAGTTAATTTTGTCAAGACTTTGTTTTGCTTATTAAAAACAGCTCATTGCTCTTAAGTGCCTGAATGTGATTTAGATATGAAAATCCTTAAAAGAAGAAGTTTTCTTTCAAATGTGTTAGTTAGCCAAATATGCAATAAAACCTGGGATAACACAAGAATTATTTTATTACCTAATTCAAGTGTTTTTTGTTGTGAAGATTTTGAGTCAATCTTGAAGGTGAGATGACGTTGTTAGGAAGTGACTATACAATATGCAGTTGTTTATCTTTACAATAGAGGAAGACATGAGCCAGATGGAGATGTATTGGACCACACAAAAAGTTACATTTGACATTGAATGAGGATGAGGATGTCCATAATATGATCCGATTGTTTACCTACATGAAAGTAAATATCGTTGACATGATGACAATCCGGAAAGATGAAAGATTGTGAGAGATATTCATAGGGAATATGACGTTGAATTGAAGTACCACAAGGCTTGGATGGGCAAGGAAATACCAATGCCTCAAATATGGGCAATTCTCTTAGTATAGATTATGGTCAATCTTTTGCAATGCTTTATATATATAGCCATTATTTTGGTATAGCCGATCTTTTTTGTAACGCCTCGTATATGACCAATTACCAATATGGTGTATGCAATTCGTTTGGTATATATAATATTGCATGTGAATATGCAATTATTTTGGCTATTTTGATATTAGTTTGGCTACACAAATATATGGTCTGAATATTTGGTACTACATAAAGGTTATATACAAATAGTTCTAATGTTTTATTCTGTTCATTTCACTTGAAATATATATATTAATTCTGATGTTTGTACTTCTTTAGTACCACATATTATGTTATTTAGTACCATATATTAACTTATATAGTACCACAAATTAGTATATTTAGTACCACATAATAGCTTACATAGTACCACAAGTTATTTTATTTAGTACCAAAAAATGTTATTTAGTATCACAAATCAGTATATTTAGTATCACAGAGTAGCTTATATTCCAGAAATTATATTATTTAGTACCAAACATATGTTATTGTAAGGACCCTAGTTCCTTAAGTGCGGATTAAAGGCGTAAATAGAGCTATCATGCATAAACAGAGTATAAAAATCGTGTTGATGCCTTGAGCCATTAAGATTACAATGCCAAAATAAAGTTCCAAAAGGGATTAATTACATTCCCAACTAATGAATGTTAATCCTATAGCTTTACACTACTCCTAGAGTAGAGACTATGCAAAAGAATGTGCATGCTACCAAGAGCACTCCTCACTAGTACAGCATCAACCCGCCTTAGCCCTTCCGCCCAAAAGTACCTACAGGAACAACCCCAAAATCATGAGCATGTATATAAATCATATTCACAATAATATGATTGTAATTTAAATGCATAGACCGTAAATACGATTCACTTCCTGTATTTAATACATTTAAAAGCTCCCTTGGTTGTCCATGTACCACAATCATAATCAATAGATTATAATACCAATAATGTATGTCATGACATGCACTCATTCCATGTATACCAATGGCCATTTCCAGTCTTATTATATCAGTGGCATAATATCCCTCGCGTTTACATGACAGCGGCACTAATACCCCTCGCTTCGACATATTAGCGGCATAATATCCCTCGCAATAGTAATATGACAGGAGCATGATCCTTCGCTTCGACATATTTGCGGCAAATATTCTTCATCGCTATAATATGACAGCGCCAAGTATTCTATCATCGCTTCGACATGAAGGCGGCAAGTATTCTTCATCACTGGAATATAATATCGACTCACAATCACATGCACCAATGCATCCAATATACACATGCAACCATAATGCATATCCAAACCATGTATGCAACCATAATGCACAACCAAGACCATGTATGCAACCACAATGCATAATTAATTCCATGTGTGCAACCATAATGCATAACCAATTCAATGCGTAATAATACGTTTTACCGTCCGATGCCCGTACGTCTCACTGCGTACCTTTGTGCCAAAATGTGTTGTGTCGTGGACTTTATCTCGTAGGTTATGTGGGCACCTGAGATGGTTCTACACATTCACACAAACCAATATTAGGAGCCAATAATAGTCCAATATCCAAAAATTCCACAAAATAATCCAAAAACACACTTTTCTGTGTCTCGCGATCGATCGCCGCAAGGCCCCGATCGATCGCGAGATCACATTGCCCGTTGCCAAATTTTTCTGCTCTCGGCGATCGATCGCCAGCTCCACCGATCGATCGCCAAGTGCTATAATTTGCCACTGCCTGCGCGCGATCGATCGCTCCGATTTGGTCGATCGATCGCCACGACCTGCAACATAAAAAATCGCCATTTTTCAACCTTATACCTTCCCAATCCATTCCAACTCAAATACCAACCCAACAACAACATCAAAACACTATAAACCTTCAATATAAACACTAATAACACCAAAAATCCAACACCCAACCAAAAATAATACCAACCCCAAACAAACACATTTTAAAACAACCAAAACCATTTCAAATCCAAACCAAACACCATTAAAACACCAAGGAGGTACCCATACCTCTTGAGGACTCCAAATCCTACCAATAATCTCACAAACAAAGCTTTTGGAAGGATTTCTCCTCCACTTTAATGCCAAAATCGAAAATGGGAGGGAATAGGGTTTGAAGGAATGATTTGGGGGAATTGGTAAAGTGATGGGTAAAGTGGGGTAGTGGGGGTAATAAGAGGTTATTAGTGAACATGTATCCCATTAATTAACATGATGTATAAAATACCCCAACATGATATTTTATAAGCATTTTACCAAAATGCACCAAAATCTCAATTAAATCCATGTTTTACCATATAATTATCAACAATCACAATAAAACCATGATAACCCCCAATTTCCCAACATGCATAACATGTACTCTGAAAAGCTCTACCAGGTCACGCCTACCATGTGACTAAGCATTTCACCAAGATAATTAATTCCAACACATAATTTAATTATCACCATAATAATCATATAACCAAATTAATGCCCAAATTGTATATAATTATTTCAGGGATATCACAGTTATGTAGCACCAAAAATCAGTATATTTAGTACCACATGTTAGCTTATATTTGGTACTAAAAATCAATCTATTTGGTAGCACAAAGTTTTCTTGTGCAGCTAGCGTAATTACATAGCTCAACTCGCGTAAATACGCCACTTTTTCTGTCCAAAAAAATCAATTTTCAGTAGCCTCGACTATTCATGCCAATACGTTGGCGTATTTACGCCAATTTTTTTTTGTTCTTTGACTTTCAAAATTGGACTTCTTAGTACCTCATATTAGTTTATATAGTACTATAAATCAGTATATTTAGTACCACATAGTAGCTTATATAATACCACAAATTATGTTATTTTTGGAACCAAAAATATCTTATTTAGTACCACATATTAACTTATATGATAATACAGATAAGTATATTTGGTACGACAAATCAGTATGTTTAGTACCAGACAGTAGCTTATATAGTACCACAAATTATGTGTACCAAAAATATGTTATTTAGTACCACAAATCAGTATATTTGGTACCACAAATCAGTATGTTTACTACCAAAGATTAACTTAGATGTGAACTATATACTTCGCATGTTATACAACATAAAATGACATGACATGTTATATATAAATCTATTTGCAATTATACCAAGTTATATATATCATTACCATATATTAAATGCATGATAATGTGGCACTAAGTATACTTAGACGTTAACTATCTATTTTGTTATATATAAATCTATTTGAAAATATACCAAGTTATATATATCATTATCATATATCAGAAGTATGAAAAAGTTGTACTAATTAAGCTTATATTTTCACATGTTATATAACAAAATGACATGTTATATATAAATCTATTTGCAAATATAATTATATATGTTATTAGCATATATTAAATGTATGATAATGTTGTACAAAGATTATCTTAAATGCGAATTATTTATTTCGCACGTTATATAACATAAAATGGCATGTTATATATAAATTATTTGCAAATATCAATATATAGTACAACAAATCAATATATATAGTACCAAAAATCAATATATACAAATTAGTTTATCTAGTACCACAATTTGTGGTAATATTTAAACTAATATGTGGTATTATATATACTATTTTGTGGTACTAAATATACTGATTTGTGGTATTGTATAAGCTAATATGTGGTATTAAGAAGTCCAAACTTGAAAGTCACATAGCAAAAGAAATTAATGTAACAGCGTAAATACGTCGATGCTACAGAAAGTTGATTTTTTGGACAAAAAAAAGTGGCGTATTTACGCCACTTGAGATGCGTAATTACACCAGCTACACAAGGAAACTTTGTGGTACTAAATATACTGATTTGTGGTACCAAATAAGCTAATTTGTGGTACTAAAGATACTGATTTGTGGTACTAAATAACATATTTTTGGTACTAAATAAATAATTTGTGGGATATACTGATTTGTGCTATTAAATATACTGATTTGTGGTACTAAATGATATTTTTTGGTGGTATCAAATATACTCATTTGTGACACTATATAAGTTAATACGTGGTACCAAATAACATAATTTGTGGTAATATTTAAGCTAATATGTGATACCATGTACACTGATTTGTAGTGTTATATAAGATAATTTGTGATACTAAACAACATTATTTGTTTTACTATGTAAGCTAATTTGATATACTAGATAATATAATTGTGGTATTATTATACTAATTTGAGGTACTAGAAAACATAATTTGTGGTATCACATATTTCCAAGTGCAATGAACAGAATAAAGCATCAGAACTATTTGTATATTTGTCCAAGTGAAATTATAATCTACAATTCTTTTTTTATAAATGTAATGTGGAACCAATTTCAACAGAATCAAAAGTGTGCACAAATTGACGATAACTACTTACTAAATTGTTCGTCCCAAATGTATAAACATTACAGAATCGCATATTCCTAAGTGTAAATATATTATACAAACCAAATCAAACAAAACTAAAACAACACAAACAAAGAATATCAACGTGGAACTTTCTTTGATGGCATAAGGCCACAATGGCGAAAGAGCGACATCTTTCACAATGATGATCAATGTTGGTGTGTGACAGGATTTCATCTGCAAGATCCTTTAGTTCAGCAAACATGATGTGTTGCTGATGTTTGGTTCCTTGCTCGATAGAGACTATCTGAGAATTCTAATTATTAGGTTAGCGGATCCCCTTAAAGAGACACTGAAATGCAAAGTCACAATACAAACACAATATACCACGACCTACCCAATCTTCGATCAATACTAACCAAGACACCAGTCCGAGCAACAAAAATCAGGAACATGAAACATCAACTTGATAGACGAACAAATTATCAAGCAACACAAAAACCGAACAAATTTGGAAAATCTGACAAACAGAGGCATCCACCTTGGAGGGGATGCAACCAACGTTGAGGCAAGTGCCTACGAGGGACCCTCGCTTGTCATCATCATCATCATTAAGAGACGACATGAAAGATGTGTCCATTTTAATGATCAATCTGATAATTAAGACATAACTACTTCATAGGTTAATTATTCATCCACGCTTCAAAGCTAGTCAAATAGGAAGGATATGTTTTGATTCAATGATTCCGATAATTTACTATCATTAATTATTTAATTTAAGCCACACGCTAAATGAATAAATTCTCATCAAATTTGAACTTATAGCAGCAAATATTATTCCAAGATACCCAATTGACGGTTTAAACACAAAAAATGTAGTCTTTGTTATGTTTTTGTTACTTGATCAAACAAACCAGCAACAAGAAAAAGAAGAATAAGTAGTAAAACATGAAATCTGATAACATACAAAACTGCATATAGTTAGTTGCATCATCTCTAACCAAAGAAACAATGACAGTATTTTTCATAATTGATCAAGGCATTCCACATGTCATTAAAATATTTTTCCAAGGAAGCTTACCAAGATTTGCTATCGAAAGTTTCCAGTCTGAAAATGGGTTGTGCCAGCACTATGATCGGGCAAAGAAACTTGGGGAAAAGTGATTCAAATCAAAGACGAAAATCAGTGAAGAAACCGGAGAGAAAATGTTAGCGTAAAGATGGAAGAAGAAATTTGGGAGAAAAAAGAAAGAGAGTCAAAGATAGGGGTGTGCACCGGTTCGGTTAACCGACCGAACCGGGCCGAACCGAAAACTTTCGATTCAAACCAAACCGAAATTTTTCGGTTCGATTTTCGGTTTCTTTTAAAAAAAAAGTTTGGTTTTCGGTTCGGTTTTCGGTTATAAGATTCGGTTAACCAAATCGAACCGAAAACCAAAGTTTAAAAAAAAGTAATTTTTTTTTTAAAATTTTTTTTTTTTAAAAAAAATTTAAATGGTTAATACATATTTTTTAATGGTTTCTTTCGTGATCGGATGAATAAAAACTAGTAATTTAACAATTATTTTCAAATATAATATAATTTATTTTATTGTTTATTTTAATCCCGACTTCTGAGTATAAAATAACTTCAAAATAATATTAAAACTTTTGAATTAAAATGTTAAAAACCATTTTGAGTCCAATGTATGATGTATTAGTATTTATATTTATGTTGAATTTCCTTTTGATTAACCATCCAATTCCAAAATTCAAATTCAAAAAAAGAAAAAAGAAAATTACGGTTTAACCGAAACCGAACCGAAAATTTTTGGTTAAAACCGAGACCGAACCGAACAATTTTCTGTTCGATTTTCGGTTTTCACAATTTCCAAATTTCGGTTCGGTTCGGTTTCAAACCGAACCGATGAATACCCCTAGTCAAAAAGTGGGTAGAAATTGAGAGATGATGAGTATTGTAGTCAATTGTATAATATACGGATATGAAAATAACGTTTTCTATAAATGAGGACTGAAGGAGGGTTAGGTTTCGATCAGACAACCTAGACTCAAGAACAATGTCTATCTCAATCATTGATTGATGATTGTGCAAATCAATAACGAGAGAAAATCAAACGAACATATCGCATGAGAGAGGTTTTTGGTTGTTGAAAAGTAATAATAAACCAATGAAAGGCATCTAGAAGAAAGTCAGATTAGGTAACTTCTTTATAGGATAAACAATCACAACCGTGTATGATCTGGCGTCCTCTGTCAGAAATCCTAAAAAAACGATAAAAAATTAAATCTTTCCAAATGAATTCGATCCCAGCTGTGGTCTGCGATATTACGTGATTCCCTCTTCATAATCTTAATCTTGGGTATCTGTGCTTTCCAATAAAACCCAGATTGTTAATCTTCAGGATCAGAACGAAAGAGACAAGAAATGGGTGCTTCTGCATCTGTACCAGAAAAATCCATCCATGATTTCACTGTCAAGGTATCTTCTATTTTTCCCCTTCATCGATCTTTGTTTGTGTCTACACGCGATTATAAGAGCGAGAGACCCAGAATTTGGTCAGCAAAAATATACAAAAAGTTTAAAATATTTTTCATGGGTCTATGCTGATGTCTGCTTATAGTTTTAAAATTATCGGATTTTTTGCCATTCTGAGCAGGATAGCAAAGGTAACGATGTAAACCTTGGCAATTACAAAGGAAAGATCTTGCTTGTTGTTAATGTTGCTTCCAAATGGTTCGTTCATTATTTTCCTTCCGCTAATATTTATTTTTTCAGATCATCTTTTATTGGGATTTTGATTGATTCGTTGGAATGATCTAATTTTTGTTTTTGGGCATTTGATCATCCGCGTGATTTGCTGAAAAACACAGTGGGTTCACGCATTCAAACTACACTCAGTTATCTGAGCTTCACTCTCGTTACAAAGATAAAGGTCGGTTCTTTGTATGCTGTGTTAATGCAATGCCGGAATTCGTTGTTGCTTTGTTCTCGTTCTACATATAATTTTTTTTAAAGATTTTTAGTTTCACTGCACCTAATACGAATTCCTGCCTCTGCAACTACCCAAGTAAAATACATGATATTTAGTAACTAATGTATGAAAAGATTTGAAATGTGCCTGTATCTTTAATATGACAAATCAATGTTACAGGTTTTGAGATATTGGCCTTCCCGTGCAATCAATTCTTGCGTCAAGAACCAGGATCAAGCCAAGAAGCGGAACAATTTGCTTGCACCAGATTCAAGGCCGAATACCCTGTCTTTCAGAAGGTAAGTAATCGAATCCCCTGTTTCCAAATTGTGAGACCAAAATAGTGGCCAGGTAGTTAGTTATATGACAGTATTGACAGACAAATTGAAGAGAGTTACACTAAATAAGTGTTATTTCTTTCGGAACACTGAATATATGTCTACTAAATTGCTATAAATTTCTGCGGAAAGGTAAGAGTGAATGGTTCGGAGGCAGCGCCTATCTATAGGTTCCTGAAAGCGAGTAAAAGTGGTTTCTTTGGGTCTAGCATAAAATGGAATTTCACCAAGTTTCTAGTCGACAAAGATGGCTGTGTGATTAAACGTTATGGAACCTCGACCTCTCCATTGGCAATAGAGGTCTCTCCCTCTCCCTCCCTCCTCTATACGTACATATATACATCGCCTCAGATGATTAATGATCGCGCATTTGGCATAGTGTTAGCCAGTTCTTTGACAGTTAAGTTTCGACGATACTTTCTTGCAGGCAGATATAAAGAAAGCACTGGGAGAGCTTTAAAGCAATTATATTCAGCAGCAGAATGAATCATAGATTGGTATCAGTACTTGTAATGATTCCACCTTGTTGATATGCATCGTGGTTGTAGATGTTCTTTTTTTCCCTTTTTTGTTTGAATGGTCAGAATTCAGAATAGCTAAGGACTTGTTTATAGGAGTTAAATCTTTTCTCATATGCTGCTTTCCTTCTGTTATTCTTCTTTCATTTAGTGTTTGCAACCCCTATATTGAGGACATATGCGTGAATTACATGCCCACTACATCTTTCTCGTATCAACCATGGCGTGGGTCAAGTAAGATTTGTTTTCCCTCTATCTCTAGAGATAATGGTAGTCGCTATGATAATTTATTCCCACATGTATTGAAAAAATATGTTTAAAATGGCTTATAGGGGTTACAACGGACTGCTATAACAATTTGAGTTAATCAGTTTTCTAGAGAATGATGGATATAAAGTAGTTGCCAATGGCATATTATATAGTCGCGCTTGCGCATACCTAAGTCTTGGGCGTGACAATCCCTACTATGAGCCATTTGATCACCATGAAAATGGTCGCAACATTTTACTTTCTTTTGTCTGACTGGGTCATTATCGATCTTTTTATTAGCAAAAATTAAGGGTAGTTTATTCATTCTAAAATTTTATTGACTTTTTTTGGATTTTTGTGGAGTTGATAGATTTCTATTGACTTTAATGGAATTCTAGATAGTTATAAAAAAATTTTCACGGACTTCATTCTAGATTTGTAATGACTTTTTTAAATGATGGACTTTTGTGAATGTAGATTTCTATTAACTTTTATAGTATTCTATTTATTTATAAAAAAAAATTCATAAACTCTTGTATATTTTTCATAGAATTTTTTAGATTTTGTAACTTATAATTGATTTTTTTGAACTATCAATTGAATGAAGAAATTTTTTAAATAAATAATTATTTTTATCTATTAATGTAAATAAATTTTGCTTATTTAAAAACTACATCAGTTTGATTTGTGTAACAAATTTAATTTATTGAATCAAAATTTATATTATTCAAGTCAGTTCGTCATGCCTAAGCAATAAACCAAAATACATAACAACACTTATATCAATAAATATCAAAATACCGAGAGAATTTGATATATTTTCACTAATCTTTCATGGAAAAAATCTAAAATTCAACGTTAACAATATGTTCAACAACATTACACATTCGAGTGGCTATATTATATCTCATGCATTAGTGTTTGTTCATTGTTGTTCTTGAGTAACAAAGAATGAATCAGTCATCATCATCTTCATAAACATTTTTTTATGAAGATGATGAAACTTCGTGATCTGACTCAACTAGAAAACCATCAGAACGACACTTCTTGTGAAAATATTGTATAATCCGGCACAAACCAATTTAGCATACATAATTAAGTAATTAATATTTTTTTAGGAATACATAATAATATTTTTATTAATATTAAAATAATAATCAAAATACTGGGAAAGTTTGAATATTTTCAGTATTTTTTTAAATAAATCATATTATATTATAAATGATATAATGATGATCTAATTGAGTCTTACGTTATATGGGACACAGCCCAATCATGGGTGTCTATCCAAATATCAATTCCCAAAAAATTATTCAATTTAATCCAGCAAAACTTCAAATCACTTCAGCTTATCTTAAAGGAAAATGATCAAAATATACACAATCCCTAATTTCCTCACCCACACGATCCCTAATTTCTCGAGCTATTAAAAGCCTCCAAATTAGGTCATGGTGGGTGCGCGGTGGATTTGTTTCCATCAGAATCATCTGCAGCATCAAACAAGTGGACAAATAGGGCGCCAAACCAAAGAAACCTTATATCCAATTCGATACTGATCCAGCAATGTGGGATTTTGAATGATTTTACTCAATGCAATGCGCTCAAGATTTCTAAACATTTTCTGATGCGATACGAATTTTTTTGAGCAGTATATATAGATAGATATGGTGGAAGTCTGTGGAAGAAACACAACACAGCCAAGAAGGAGAGATTTTACGTCTTGTTTCGTGGAAAATGCAGTACGAATATCTGATACTTCATGTTCAAGTCGCTCAAATAATTCTAGATTGCGCTTGTTTTTTTTTATTATTATTATTATTAATATGGGTTGGTCGAACAACTCGAAAGATGCATGTGATTTTAACAAATTGATTATTTTAATAAGGTTGTGCATGAATTTTTAATAAATTTGTGATTTTAATAAGATAGTGTACATAACAAATTTGTGATTTTAACAGGCTGATAGTTTTAACAAGTTGATGCACATAATTTTAACAAATTGATGATTTAACAAGTTTGTGCATGCAAATTTTACAAATTGGTGTAATTAATTTTAACAACTGGGTGGTTTCAGCAATGTGGTGCATGTAATTTTAATAAGTTGATGCACGTAATGTTAACAAATTTGTGATTTAACAAGGTGACGCACGTAATTTTAACAAATTGATGATTTAACAAGGTGGTGTATATTTTTTTTTACAAACTGGTGAATTAACTAGTTGGTGCATATAATCTTAACAAAATGTTGATTTTAAGAAGGTGGTGCGTGTGTTTCTAACAAGTTTGTGCGCGAAACTTATAAAAGTAATTGGTGCACGAACTTATAAAAGTAACTGATGCATGAAACTTATCTAACTGGTGCCTGAACTTATAAAATTAACCTGTGCACGGAACTTAAACTAACTGGTGCACGAACTTATAAATTAACATGTGTACGGACTTATAAAAGTAACCGATGCACCAAATTTAACTAACTTGTGCACGAACCTAATGTTGAACGAACTTATAAAATTAACTGGTGCCCAAGAACTTAAAATAACTGGTGCACGAACTTATAAAAGTAATTGGTGTACGGACTTATAAAAGTAACTTATGCACGTAATTTTAACAAATTGATTATTTTAACAAATTGGTGCATGCCATTTTAATAAATTGGTGATTTTAACAACGTTGTGCACCTAATTTTTACAAATTGGTAATTATAACAAGGTTGTGCACGTACTTTTGTGAAATTAGTCATTTTAACAAATTGTTACACGTAATTTTATCAAATTACATGATTTTTTCATGTATATTAACTATTTCTCAACGTACAATCTACAGATGTACAACCTTTTTGTGAAATCCTTAAATAAAACAAGATGTATTTTAGTGAACAGAAAAGGCTTAAATAAAACAAAGATTCAAAAAATGGACCTATATCAATAAAGTTCTCTCAAATGTGGATTTAGTTGCACACATAATTTTATGGCGGATTATCTTAAATAAGTTTCTACTAGAGGTGTAAACGAACCGAGCCGATTCGCGAACTTTTCGAACAGGCTCGAAAAATATTTGATTCGAATTCGAAGTTATCAAATTCGAGCCGAACTCGAACATGTTAGAATATGTTTTCGAGCCGAACTCGAGCCCAAATTTCTTTGTTCGATAGTTCACGAACTGTTCGCGAACCTTAATGTTATTTATATATAATATTTTTATATTTTAAATATTAATAATTAAATGTTGTTTTGACTTTTGAATCATCTCATCAGACTCACAACTTCGCACACTTCTCTCCTCACTCCTCATTCCTCAACCCCAACCCCAACCCTAATATTCATTTCCTTGTTTTAAAAAGCGCCACCTGCCTCATCTCTCCATTTGACATTGCGCCACCTCCTTCACGTCGCCCCGCCGCCTTAACGTCGCCCCGCCGCCTTCACGCCGAGCCTACACCTTCACGCAACTCGAACCTCCGCCTTCACGCCAAAGGTAGTTTTCGTGAGTTTTTGTGTCATGTTTTAGATGATGAAAAGGTTAGTTTAGATGTTAAAGCAGCATTGTCTATGCTAAGGTTCTACAAACGTGAGTTTTTCCTCATTCAACGTTGAATTATTTAACCATTTAGATGAATTTATCAATTATTTAGTAAACTTCCATTAACAGCCCGCAATAAAACATGGAATGGAATATGATCGGGAACATGTACTTGAATGATCGATTATAGATATTTGCAGAATTATGTACCATGGGTTATAATGCCCTTATTTTACTTTATGGAAAATTTGAGAACTATTGCCTGCGTCGCCTTCAAAATTTCCATTATTTAGTCTTGTTGTGGGGCATGTTAATAGCTCTTCATCATCCCCGGAAAAAGAGTATTTTTCATATCTGTTTACAGCGTTAGTGATCTTTGTTTAGGTTAAATTTTCTCAAGTATGGCAGCATCTTGTTCAATTGCAAATTCAGTGAGTCCAACTATAGGTTCTGATGAGATTGTTGAACAAGTTATTAATATTGAGGATAACACAAATTTGAATGTTGGGATGATGATAATCTATTTCATAAACCTAAAAGGCAAAAGAGGTCTGGGGTGTGGTTAGAAGTGACTAAGATAGTTGATTCAAACAGTGATAATAAGTATCAATGTAACCATAAGATAGTTGATTCAAACAGTGATGATAAGTATCAATGTAACCATTGTCATATGATTTTAGCAAAAATTAAATCAGGGGCAACATCACATTTGAAGCGTCATTTATCAAATTTGAAGCTTGAAGCGTCATTTGTCTCATTGTTGTAAATATATTTTAGTTATACCCATCATCACAGTTGCTTCAGAGGCACTTTAGTGCTGGAAGTCGTGTTATCGGCAAATATTGTGCTTCTTTAGCTCCTACTACCGTGGAAAGGTTGATGTGTGGGGGGACTGTTGCCAAAAACGATATGGAGTGGCGAGAAAGAGTAATTTTTTAAAATTTTGAGTTTGGGCCTTTACATTGTTACGTAAGTTTTTACTTTATTGATTGTAGGCTGAAAAACAACACAACTCAATCGAGTTACCGGTGGAGCTGCTTGGTATGTATATTTTTGTATTTGTGTATATTATTTAATTGAAAACATCTTTTCTTTTATTACATGATTTAGGTGCTGGAATGTAATTTTGAAGATTTGGGTGTTGGAAATTTTGTTTATGTTACGAGATGATACTTATTGATTATTTTGTTCGATTAAAAATTTATTGTTTATGTTGTTTTGATGAGAAACTTAAATATTGAATGATCTTGATGAATTATTTTTTTGGTGTTTTGATTTAGAATTTTAATGTTGTTGATTTTGATGAATTAGATGGTGGTAAATGGTAATGCAATGGTTTTTATATTCACTTGGTAAGGGGCTCGAACTTCGAATCGAGCTTAAATTTGCGAACATTAAATTTAAAAACGGCTCGAAAAGCTCGAAGTCGAGCTCGAAAAGTTCGAATCGAACTCGAATTCAAACTCGGTTTCGAACCGAATTCGAGCCTGAAAAAATCGAAGTTCGAAGTTCGAATATGTTTATTCGAATTCGAACTCGAACTCTAATACTAAAATTTTGCTAAAGTTCGGCTCGATTCGATTCGTTTACACCCCTAGTTTCGACCATTGGTACATTGATACAATTCCCCCTATCTTTATTATCAGTCTTCCGTTTTCTAATCGATTTTCACGAATTTCATGTTATTCAATGTATATTCTTAATGAAACATTTAACATCAAAACTTGTATTAGTGTTACGATCGATGATTAAATCAGTGATAAAAATGAATATTTAAACATTACCTTTCAAATTAAATTCTTTATATGTAATCTTTCTGAACAGTTAGTACATTTAATAGTGAATTTTAGTAATTGAGAAATAATAATTTATTGAAGGTTACTCTCATGCGTTGGATGTCATGTAACACTCGGCCTGTAAATAAGAAGCCCAAATAATGCACTTAAGGCCCAAGCCCATATATGACCACGTGCCAATCTGAAACAACTGTACATTTTACCGTTTCCATAAAACCCTACCATTCAGCAGTGATCCTGCTTTCAGGATTTTGCTTCTTGCTGGAAACCCTAGCTCCGTTAATCTTCCGGTTGGAACGATGAAGCTTGTCAGGTATGTTTTTGTTGTACGCACTGTTGTTACTGTCTTATTCCAGTTAATTGTGCTCAAAATTATTTCTAATTGGCTTTTAGAAAATATGCTGTGTATACATTGATTGTAAATTGAGCAGGTTTTTGATGAAATTGAACAACGAGACTGTGTCGATTGAGCTGAAGAACGGCACCGTTGTTCACGGCACCATTACTGGTTTTTCTCTTTCATCCTTGCCTCGATTTTTGCGTTTGTATTAGTTTTATTTTTGTTTCTCATTTGTTGTTATGTTTCGATTATGTTTCTCTGGAGGGAAGAAATGTTTGTATGGCTGTTATCGTTACACACTAATAGAGCTTGAAATCTGCTAATTTAACCAATAATAATTTCGAGTCCTAGCATCCCACCTTGCTAGGAGTGAAATCTGAAGCAATCAGTTCACGCTTCAATATTATATTTTGGGGCTTTTGCTGGCTCATTAGTTTTCGAGCTATTCTATGATATTTGGAACTGAATTAGAAATAAATGATTTTGGTGGTTGATTATAAATCATACTCGTATTACTTAAGATTTGATCTGCTGAGAATCCCTTTGGGTCTTAAGTGTTCTGGTTGTGATGCTGAATTGCTAATCTTAAAGGTCGAACATCACTTGTGGCTGTAATGTGGTTGCATAGTTGGCTCATGTCGAGATGTGTTGGTGTCTGAGTGTAGTTTCGTTCTTATCACCCATACTTTTCGAATCTTCCATTTTGTTTAATGAAGAATGACTGTTATCTATTTCCTGGGTTTTATTGGCTGTTTATCTAGAATAATGTCACTGTTTTCTTGTCTATGAATATTTAACTTCATAATCAGCTCATGTTGAGATGTGTTGGTGTCTGAGTGTGGTTTCGTTCTTATCAGCCACTCTTCAAATCTTCCATTTTGTTTAATGAAGAATGACGGATTCTGTTTCCTGGGTTTTGTTGGCTGTTTATCTAGAATATTATTGTCATCGTTTTCTTGTCTATGAATATTTAACTTCCATTTCTCTTGCAATATTTAACTTGCTACATCTTTTGTCACTGATATGCATGTCTAGAATTAGTTATTATGTTCAAAAGTTGTAAGTAATGGCAAGTGGTGAACATATATGCTGTTTTGCATTTTTGTGTGATATTTAACTGGTTGATGAAATCATTTGGCAAATTTCCTTAAAATTTTGTTTTTTTCTTCAGGAGGCCTTGCATTTGGTAGCCAAGTTTATTCACTTTGAGAAATTCATGATGGGATTCCAATTATATTTGGCCTGGGCCATTTTTTATTTATTTACTCGATTGCTGGTCGAAAATGTAGCCACCTGCAATTAGTGACTCCACTTCTGTTTGCTTTTGTAGGTGTTGATATCAGCATGAACACACATCTGAAGACGGTAAAGCTCACCTTCAAGGGAAAGAATCCAGTCACTATGGATCACCTGAGCGTAAGGGGTAACACCATCCGTTATTACATCCTTCCCGACAGCTTAAATCTTGAGACGTTGCTGGTTGAAGAGACGCCAAGGGTCAAGCCAAAGAAGCCAACCGCTGGTATGAACAAAATAATTGCCTCTTACTTTATTCACGATCATAGATTTGTTTGCCTCTCGAAATATTTGATGGTGTCTGATTCCATGTCAATTCAGGGAGACCTTTGGGGCGTGGACGGGGACGTGGGCGTGGCCGGGGACGTGGTCGGGGCCGCTAGGTGTGGCTCAAACTATCTTAATTTTTGTGGCATTTGGTTATGTAACATCTGTATTTGGATGATGGATCATGTGCTTGTTTCTCCTAATCAGTAGGATTTGAGGTAAAGATTTTCAGAATATTTGACCCATTTGGAGGTTTGGCGAACCTCTCAAGCAGTGTACTCCCCACTGTTGTGATATTCTTCATTTAGCGGCGAAGTTTATGATGGCTAGCATATCGGGGTCGAATCGGACGAAGTTCATTAGAGTTCGAACTGTCAAGGACACCGGTTTTTTATTAGTACAAGTTTAATATACGTTGCTAAGGGGTTTGAACAATTGTGACAACTGACTTTGCTAGTCAAGACTCAAGAGTAGATAGATTGAGCTGGAGAAATGAATTTATACTCTGTAACTTTGAAAATTCAAAAAGGTCAGTAGTAGTAGTCTATATATATTTTTTAAACACGTTTGTGCACATCGATTTTAAAATTGGAGGCGGTGCAATGAAGTCCGATAATTGTTTTATTTGATGTTACTCTTAAGAGCAATGCCTTTATGGGTGTAGTGCCCTTAAGGGTGGGTGCATCTTACTATACATTGAGAATATTTCATTTAGAATATTCACAATGCAATGTGGATAGACCCTTAAAGACAGTACCCTGAGGGATAGCATCAAAAAACCCCGATAATCTGTGATGCATGTGGCAAAGATGCATGTGGCAAAGAAAAATACGGGATAGTCACATATACATTTTGGATGTGGCTGCAGAAGTATTCCAGAATTAAATGAAAATAGATTACATTATTCTATATAGACTTTTAAGGAGGTATGGGTTCTTCCAAAATTTGCCAGAGTCCGTACCTGGATAGGTCCTACGGGACCATGAACCAAAAATCGGAACTGCCTCCCAAAACCTATACCAAAACTGGAACCAGAATTGTAGACTTACAGCGTGGTTATGGTTCCTAAAAATGAGATTCCGGCATTGGAACCATAACTGATTAATCTTAAATTTTAAGAGCTTATAGTATACAGACAATTGTTTTAATTACTCTAGGTATTGTATCATTATTTTTCTTTCTATCATTAAAATTTAAAATAAATTTTATTTCAAATCGTCTCAAACCGTAACCAAAAGAGTTAAAAATCGAAATCTACCTTTCATTGGATTGGAACTGTCAGTTAACCGTTGTCGGGCTTTCAACTGGATGTGGTTGGTACAAGTATGCTATTGTGTGTGGTATGCATAGACGGGCCTACCTTAAGTCAAGGGGGTACTCCTTGCTAGATTTTTTATTATTTTTTTTACCATATAATTTTTATTTAAAAAAAAAAAAAACATTTTAGCTCCAAAATTACAATTATGCCCCTAGAAAATAACATTTTACACCCCCTTAAATTTTTTGACCCCTTAAATTTTTTTTACATATATTTTATATTATAAAATTTTTTGTCCCTTGCTATTTTTCTTGCGTCAGTCACTGGTATGATGACACACAGAAGTCCTGAGATTATCGGGAATAAAGTGATGAATATTGATTATTTGAAGTAAAGGATTAAATTTCAATTTCCTCTACTAATGTTCAGAAGACGGGACGAGTTTTTACTGAGGTTTGGTATTTTTGATTTTTACCCATTTTAAATTTGTGAAGATCAGTGGCTAATCATATATGTAAACCAAGTTCTTAAGTTTCTATTGAATTGTTGTTATTTATTATATTTTCTTTAAGGTTGTTGAATGATTTTATTTCTAACAATGGATTTGAAATGAGTCAAACGACTTCAATAAGTAGTAATTTGAAATACATTAGTATTGTAAATAAATATCTTAGACCGGAGATTGTGGATTGAAATCTACGAATTTTATAATTAGCCAAACAATTTAAACAGATTTATATTAAAGATTATAATTCAAATCTATCAAATTCTTCCATTCAAATAAAACTTAAGTAATAGATTGTAAAATTTTACACTTTTCGACTATTGTAAATTGCTCTTGAGGTCATCCAGCAATTCTATTTCATTGTAATTATTAATATTATAAAACAATAAATAGATTGAAAAGGTGTACCAAAAATACTTATATGAACTAGGTATTTATAAATACCAAAACACATAAATATATATGTATATTTTTGTATGTGTGTTGATGTTTATAAGACCGATATATAGAAGTTGAACCAAAAAGTATACCGTTGCATGGTTGCATTGCTAGTGGTATATTTGAAGTGCCATTATTTCCAAACAAAAAAATTATTTTATTGTTTTGTTTTGTTTTAAAAATAAATAGAGTATTATTATGACATATAAATCGCTTTTTATTAGCTATCCCTATCGCAGAATGTTGACTAGGTTCTGTACTTTCTCGATGAATCAACTAATAGCTTAAAAAATTTCACGTCGTTTGTTAATGCCACGCCTTTGCGTTGATGTTGACTGCTAATTAATTATTGGAACTATTATATTGTTATTTTAGGCCCAATATAGCTCCAAAGACGGGTTTATTTGATATCACCTATAAAGATAGTATCCTTTTATTTCTAATTTTATAATTGGATACATATCGCAAGATGCCGATATCAAGATAACATTCATTAAAGACGACCTAAGAAAAACCCATTAAATGAAGCCGTACAGTAAAAAAAATTTAAATTATATAAGGCGTGTGTGTGGAAAGGTACTCTATCTTTTATAGGGTTTGTTTGATGATGTTCTTAAGGGTAGTGTCATCAGGTGCATCATCACCATTCATTTAGAATCTTTTTTAAAAAGATAAAAAAAAAGATTCCATATAGAAATTAGATGTTGCTCCTGAGGGCACTACCCGTAGGGGAAGCAACAATATTTCCCTCTTATATTCTCTTATCGAAGCTCATTATAAAATATCTTATTTGCCTTCGTTTGATTTCTTGAAAGGCCAATTATTTTTTCCTCTATTCTTTTGTTTTAATGTCTTATTCACTATTTTATTGCAAACAAATGTTTGCTTTATTGTCTTTAAAAAAATCATGATAATTTGAATACAATTCATTTTATATTATTAATTTGTATAAGATTAAAACGCGTACTATCCATCATGTTTCACATGAAAACATATGCATCCATCATTAATCTACTATCTGATCCGCATAATAATGTAAGATGGTCTGATTATGTCATTCGACATCATTTTTTGCGATTTTTTTTCAAAAACCCAAACATGTCATCTCCTACACATTACTAAAACCTTTTGTTTATTGTTACACATGTTTATTGTTCATCACCATTTTTTAGAATATTAGTTTCGTATTTTTTAACTCCTCAAATCCACTTTTCCATCTTAATTACTCCTGTTGTTGAAAATCACCTACGAAAATTTTATGCTCTACAACATCACGTTTGTCTCATCTCAACTATTTTTTAAGTTGGTTTTATCTCCACTATTTTAAATTTCAAATCTGGATCAATATATTTTTGGGTTATGATGAACCGAATGAGATAACACAAGAAATGCGTGTGCATCAACGCTAGTATTAATTAAAGAAGAGACTATTAGAGTAACTATTTTTGGTGTTTTTGATGAAATCGTTTTTACTTTATGTAAAATACCCCCGAGAATTTTTAAACTTCCACTCCTATTTTAGAGGAATGAAAACTAATAATTATTTTGTTTGAAATTATTTATAATAATCCATCTATATATATATCTATATATATATATATATATATAAACATTTTTTCGTTTTAGGCTATATCATAAAAATTATAATATGTATGACATATAAAAATGTTTATTTGAAATTTTAGTTCAGAATTATGTTACAACAATGTTAGGAAGAACCGGCCAAACTAATATTTTGCCATTTACGTTGAGATACCTAATCAAGTATAATTGTTATCAGCTCTATTTTACCAAATCTGGCAGATTTTTAACCCCCGGGCATGGCCAACCTATAAAAAATTCTGTGGTGCATAATAAATTGGGGGAAATTCTTGTATGAACCGGGTTTTACTGTACACCAACACACATAAATATATATTACATAAATATGAAGATATATATATATATGTATGTTGATGTATGCAGGACCTGATTCATACACGATTGTTTTATAAATTAGACGCAGCTGAAAAAGTACACCAACAGTCCCCCATATTTTTTAACTACAAGTACATTATTGATTGTTTGGTAGCACCAACCAGTCAAATATCCTACTCACTCTTCTAAAACCAACGCCTAAAATACTTTCTAAAACCAATATTTTATAAATTGTAAAACACCCTTAATTCTCTGAAAACCTTACATGTATAATTTTTCATCATATATTATCATTTGGTGGGCTGTGTGATCATTTCATGATTTTCTGATTTATCGAAGTGGCAAGTCGATTTTCTTGATGACAAAGTTGAAAAATGGATAGGGAAAGCGTTGAAATTGGAGAAGCGAAAACGGTGGCGCCTCCGAGGAGCCGGCCGCAAAGCATGTTGCAGGCGGCGGTTCAAAGTGTGCAGTGGACGTATAGCCTTTTTTGGCAACTTTGCCCACAGAAGGGGTAAGACTTATTTTTAATGCCGTCATTAGATATGCATCGGAAAAGTGTACTTCTATTAGTGAAAACTATGGTTCAACTGCAATATATTTCGAAGATGGTTAAAATTTATTTTTACTTCATTTACCCATTGCATCCCTAGAAATTGATGTTCATTTGAGTGTTAAAACACTTATGTGAGATTATGGAGCCTAGTGGTAATGATTAAAATTGCTGTCATGTCACGGGTTCAAGTTGAGAAAACAGCTTTGCAAAAGTAGGCTGCATACATATAACGAGTGTTTCGTACATCGTGGTTTGTCATTTTGCCCTTTTGGGAGTTTAACACGCTTTCTAATATATATAGTTTATCTCTGTCTTACAGAGTTGCACTTTAAGTTGAGTTTTGGTTAAAATTATCGATCTTTGCTGAACCAAAATCAAGATCTCTATAGTTTGGAGGTCTCAACCTTTGCTTTAGAATAAATGATAAATTGTTCAATGTCTTTATAAGTTTGGGTTTTTCAATAAGATGAAAACTCAACATAGTGTTAGAGGCGTATTCCTGAGTTCAAAACACATAAACAACAACTCCATTCATATTAAAATATTCACTTAAAAAGTCTCCTAAAAACGAAACAAACCGCGGGAGTGTAGAATATAAATTTTAATTTGGGTTTCTAATGAAGAAAATTCAAAATTCCCAACACTAAATCAAATCTCTGTGTTTTTTCAAAGGGATCTTGACTCTGCCAGTGTTCGGTGTCAGTAAAATTCCTTCTACCGTGTCGTCTGTCTTGGGTGCACTCGATGTTTGGTGCACCCAAGACATATATATGTGTCCAAACATCGGGTGCATCCAAGACAAACTCGTCTGTACTGCCAAGGGTTTAGAGTTATTAATTCCAGTGGCGCGGGTTTGTCCGGGAGTGTACTGTCTGTACCTTCAAATGATGGCTTTTTCTTCCGGCAGAGCTTTTTTTTTTCTTTTCTTTTTATAGTTTCTTCCAATTATTATAATTTATAGAATAATTCTCTCATTAGAGACCTAACAAATAATTTCAACTTTTTATATCAAATAATATTTTGGTTAAAGAATTTAGGTCTTGAGCTGATTAGCAGTTCGCTTTTATAAATAACTGATGGGAAAATTAAAAATTAGATATTCTCATGTAATTAAGTTGAAGCATTACTATTATACGAGTACGTGAGTAGGCAAGACTCGAGTTTTCGAAATCTCTATATAAATTACATGCAAATATGCAATATAGGCTTTGTAGCATAAAATATATTATAAGGTATATGTCGCAG
This sequence comes from Haberlea rhodopensis, assembly GCA_907163345.1. NCBI lineage: Eukaryota > Viridiplantae > Streptophyta > Magnoliopsida > Lamiales > Gesneriaceae > Haberlea > Haberlea rhodopensis. The sequence goes on along the minus strand of CAJQUN010000008.1, from coordinate 4,032,949 downwards.
TTAATTGCCACAACCAGGTTTTTCGCGACGTACCCATGTTGTTTTCCAAAAGTAGTTTCCATATTTGTGATTTGAAAATAGATAGTTAATTGCCACAACTAGGGTTTTGACGTGCGTATGTGGTTTTCCAAATAAGTTGTTTGCACCTTTGTGATTTGAAAATAGACAGTTTATCATATGTGGTTTGTGAATATGTGGAAAACACCCCACCATAGTGATATTGTACTATATTTTACAAATCAAATGGATAAACCGGCTATTTTAAAAAGTACAGGGAACTGCATGTTTTCAAACTATATGGGTAAAATGCATATTAACCATATCATATGGTAAATTATCACTTACTTCCACAACTAAATACAGAATATATATATGTAATTAAATTAAATTTATTTAGTGCTAATAAAAATACTCGATGATAATGATAATCTATTGTATGCTCGTAGAATTCTTGTATGGAGCGATGGCTACTATAATGGAGCAATAAAAACAAGAAAGACGGTTCAGCCAACAGAGGTCACGACGGAGGAGGAGGCGACGCAACAGAGAAGCCGGCAGCTCCGAGAATTGTATGAATCCCTCATCTTTGATGAATCAGACCACCAGTCACAGCGTCCCTCCGCCACGTTGTCGCCGGAAGACTTGACGGAATCCGAATGGTTCTATTTATTGTGTTTCTCGTTCTCATTTCGTCGCGGGTGCGGGTAAGAAAACCAATTTATTCATATATTAAAGCATGCATTAAATCCCTAGTGCTGTGACCCTTCGAAGTTCGAACTGTCATTTTCCAACGCTATTCTTTGACATTTTTAATTAAAATTAATCTACTAATTGGCTAAATTTCCAAGTTACGGTTTTAGTCCAATAAAATTGTTCTTGTTTTCCCATAGTTTTTTTTCCTAGTGAGTGCTGACATGACATTAGTTACAATTTCCGTTACCATGTTAGCATTTCGGTGAAAAAAGACTAAGGTGCAATTTTCATACAATGTTGTTCTGTATTCGGCAGGGCGGAGCCAGAAATTATACAAAAGGGAGGCAAAAAAAATTTCTCAAAAAATTAGGGCAAATAATTTTTTAAGGGTCAAAAAACAAATTAAGGGAGGATAAACTGTATATTTTTGGAGGTAAAATGTAATTTTTAGGGTTAAAAATGCAAAAAAAAATAATTAAACATATTTTAGGGTAAATTTTTTTTTTGAGCCCCTTTTGCCTATGACTGGCTCCGCCACTGGTATTCGATGTCATGTTATTATTTTGGCGAAAAAAGACTAAGGTGCAATTTTGGGTGCCACGTTACAATTTCCATATTTCATCCAAAAAATTCTGATTTTTCTTTCATTGCATTTTAATTGCACGCAACTTTGTTCTGTTGGTGATTATAATTAATTAATACAAAAAGAATTAACAAATAATTTACTCGCAAATCTTTTTATAATTGAAGATTGCCTGGAAAAGCATATGAGAAGCAGCAGCATATATGGCTTGCAGGCGCAAATGAAGTTGATAGTAAACTTTGTCCTAGAGTCATTCTTGCTAAGGTACCACCCTCCAATATTCATGCATTTTTATTTTAATTTTATTTATAATTTTCTCTCTTTATCTTTTACTGAATTATTTAAAGGACTTTTAATCTATTCTGCATGGACACGGATACGGGGACACTGGTACGACATGACACGACAACGACAACGGGACACAGATTTTCAAAAATTACAGGACACGACACTTCTATGATACGACAATAATTTTTTATTTTTTAGATATATTCTACATATCCATTATTTTATAATATACTAAAATTCAAGAAAAACTTTAATTATCAAATATTTGAATAATAAAATTGAAAATAATGTCAAGTTGTAGACACTTCATTCACTAATTAAAACATACAAAAAAAGTTATAATTTTTTTTAACATTTTTGTAAAAAAAAAAATTATACATTTTTTTTAAAACATTATTTTTAAAAAAAAAATCATTTTCCTATGTCCTGCAGTGTCTATGGCGTGTCAGAAAGATGTCGTAATTTTTTTTCTTAAAAAAAAGATCTGGAAACGCTACGTGGCGTGTCCGACACCGTGTCACACCTGGTCCTGCCATGTCCGTATCCGTGTCTGTGTCCGCGGAGTGTCTGACACTGCATGAGGTGATTTTTTGGAGTGTCGGTGCAACATAATGCTTTTTGGAGTACGTTAGTTGTTTACATAACCAAGTTTATCACGTTTAACATCTTACAAATGTATTAATGGCTCCTTTTTTGTTATCCTCTTCCCATGCAATGCCGGATCCAAAAGAGTGCTAGAATACAGGTAATTTTCTTTATTATTTTTCTAGGTTTTTTATATACTTGAACTTTTTATCTAGCAAAGTAAAATTTAACCGTATGAAATTTTATTAGAATATTATTTCTCAATGAATTAATGCGATTTTTGGGTTTTTGGCAACGAACTCATATGATTTTTCCAAATATATATTTTACATTCATGTGGTTTGAAAATAGATTGTTTATCATCTGGCAGTTTACACCCCTGTTATTTGAAATTAAACAGTTTATCCCCATTGTGTTTGTGAATACATGTACAACATCCACTCCTTGTAATGGGATACGTGATGTGTTTTGCAAAACACATGAGAGTAAAATGAATATTTATAAACTAATGTGGGATAAAGTGCCTTTCACAGAGGTTAGAACGTCTATTTACAAATCAAATGGGGTAAAATATATATTAACGATAACACAATTGGGTAACTTGTAACTGACTCGCAATTTTTAGTTTTTTCTTCTTGTGGATACTCATTTCTGTTTAACGTATATATATTGTTGATAACTATATTGATGTATTCTCCAGACTTTGGTGTGCATTCCTATGGACAATGGGGTTGTGGAACTCGGAACAATCGAACGGGTAATAAGTAATTGATGATAACAATTTGTTGCACATTTTATTTTCGCATTAAATATTTAATTTGTCACATATAACAAATAATATTTTATAATTTAGAAACAATTTTTTATAATATCTGATGTCTTTCAGGTTGAAGAGGACATAGGCTTAGTCCAACACATAGAAAGTTTGTTGAGCGACTACCGTTTAAAGCCCGCCATCTCCGACCACTCTACTTCCAATATTCCCTCTATATCTTTCCAGCCACGTCTCCACTCTCCTGTGACTCACCCCATAGTCCCACCACCAAGGGATGACCCCCACGTCGTGCAAGACGAAGACGAGAGCCGCGGAGTCGACGGCTCTGATTGTGAAGCAGCGGATGCAAATGAGCTGATGGAACAACTTGGCATGTATGTTGATTTGGATTTTGATTTGGATTTAGATTCGGATTCGGATTGCTTAGCGGGAAGGACTGAACCGGAGAACTCCTCTGAACTGCATAGGCCACACGCATTGCAAGATAATACGAGTAGAAGCCTGCAACCATCTCATACAGGTATTATCAATACCTTAATATTTTTTAAAATATCTTGATATATCAATCATTTTAAAATATTAATTATCATCTCGATCCATACATAGAAATTTGCCAATATTTTGAGCTAATTATCTAGCCAATGTAATCCTCCTCATTTATCTAATGTAAGAGGAAATGAGTACACCCCTACGAGGACGACTCTCTTCAACCACCCTGGTGTGCAATTGTTTAGAAAGAATTTTTTTAAAATATATTTAATTTCATTTTAATAATAAATTCTCATTCATCAAAATTAAATTTATTTTTCTCAAAATAAACAATGGTTATGGACATTAGAGCAAATCTGCAATACATGGATATTGACACGATACAGATTTTTAAAATTTTCAGGATACGATATGATTATCATACGTTTGTATATTTTTATGTAGATTATACATGTAGTATATTACAAAATACTAAAAATTCATATTTTTTAAATTCTAAAATCATGTAAAAGGTATAAATAAATGCATAGTCAGTGAAATCGTCGTATATTACATATACTAACACTAAATGTATATTACTTCAATTATCAGAATGTTTAATTAACACATTCAAATTTTATTTTAGCCAAAAAAACTCTTTAAACTGTACATTAACACCCAAAAAATGTCATTTCTCTGTCGGACATCGCAGATAGGCGGTGTCCAACACCGGTGTCCTATTGTTGATGGGATTGTATGTTATCGGTGTTCGATTTTTTTTTTTTTTTAAAAAATAAAACACACTATGTGTGTGTTTGATACATATTCGATAAGTGTTGATGTCGTAGAAATATATGTGTCATATGAGTTTTATGAGTGTCGCACATCATAGGCACAAATTAATTGATCTAATACTTAATTTTTTTACTAAAAATTTCACAAATAATAATTTTACTGACGTTTTATTTTAATTACTTTAAATTTGGGTATATATGCAATTGCAGGAATCTCGTCTTTCCACGAGACAACACAAGAAGACACTCACTACTCCTCTACGGTGTCCACCATACTTCAGTCAACGAGGTGGGCAAACTCTTCTTCCGCCGCCATTTCCTCCGCAAGCACTGCCTTCTCGAAGTACTCCACTTCCGCCAGCCGTCGCCGTCGCCGCCCCCACTATGGCTCTTCCCAGTGGGCCCTCAAATACGTCCTCTTCACTGTCCCACTCCTCCACGTAAAATCCCACAACCCCACATCCGATGACTCCTCCGTCCGCCTTCGAGAAGACACCGTTTCCGCCGCCCAGGAAGAGCTCTGCGGCAGCCACGTCCTCTCCGAGAGACGCCGCAGAGAAAAACTGAATGAACGATTCGAAATACTCAGATCTCTGGTCCCCTTCGTCACGAAAATGGATAAAGCTTCCATTCTTGGAGATACCATAGATTACTTGAAACATCTGTGCGAGAAAATCCAGGATCTGGAGGCGCAGAAGCGGGAAATGGAGGCCGAGGAAAAGCAGAAGAACTCCAAAGATCATACAGAGAAAAGAGGGTGGCCTCTACTTTCTTTAAGGAACAAGAAGAAACGGAGGATCATGGAAGATGGCGGAGAGAAGAAGAATGCGGCGGCGCGGGTGGAGGTGTCGATAATCGAGAGTGATGCGTTGGTGCAGATTCAGTGTTTGCACAAGGAGGGATTGTTGATAAATGTGATTCAGATGCTTAGAAAATTCAGGGTTGAGGTGACTGCGGTGCAATCATCTGTGGAAAATGAGATTTTTGCTGCTGAATTGAGAGCTAAGGTATGGATATTTTATCCAATTTTTTCTTTTTTCTTAGTGGGATTTTATGACAAATCCAACTCAAACTCTTCAGTTTTTTCAAACTGAAGAGCTGTTTTATTAAAAAAAATTGACTAAATAAATATGTATGATTTATTAATTTATTTTTCGATTTCTATATATTTTGTATTTACATTTTTCTCAGGTGGAAGAGAATATGAATGGGAGGAAAGCAAGCATTATGGAAGTGAAAAGGGCAGTCAACCGGATAATTTATTCTTCAAAACCTTTAACACAATAGATAGTATGTATTTATTAATCCAAATAATATTTATCATTTATCTAAATACAAGATTCAGTATTATAAAGTCGTATCCAAATTTATATATTAAATAAATAAATGCCAAATAGAAAATTTTGAGGGTTTCTTGACTTCTTCCACATGCCAATGGGCTCCTCCTATTTTAAGTTCACATCTCATGGTCAAAAAGGAATCATGGAGAGGATCGTATTAGAGTAATTTGCTGTGGGCCTTTGGGTTTACTCATTGGGCTTGGTCATGTTTAAGTCCAATGCAATGGAATAATTTTAAATTGGGGAAATTTCGGGCCGGTGCCATTAGGTAAAAGATATTTCGGTCCAGTCACCCTAAAAAAAATTCTTTCAATTAGGTCAAGTTTTGGTCAAAATGACCAAAATAGTCTTTTGTCTTACTTGGATCACATCTTTCAACCTCAAAACTCTAGTCTACAACCCTTACACCAGCCACCTGTCCCAACCATCAACGCCAGTCATTGGAAGTTGCGCTCCTTCCATGGCGTCGGAGCTGCGCGCACTGGTCGAGAAGAAACGAAAACAAAAACGGGTGCAAGAAGACAAAATCATCTCATGTCGAACTCAAGTGATGTTTGCTCATATATACAATGTTCTATGGTTTCTTTGTAATTTGAAAAATTACATGTCTATTTTTAGAAAATTGTAATTGTAATTGTAATTTCATTTGTTTTTTTAGGAAACGAGAGCAATACAAGATAAACTGTAATTTTAGGTACATTGGTGCTTGTCTTGTTGCCGCCATAAGAACGGTATCCTTCAGGACATCTACATCATACATATGTCGTCTGTATTTGATGTACACAAATCATATCTATGATGTATATATACTCAAGAAAACCGTCCGTCTGGGATTAAAGAGACCTACTTTGGTAAGGGCGCTTAGTATGTTATCCACATTTCACACTAAGATAAGGACATGTTAACCTTTCCCTATCTTTTGAGAGTCAAAGACAAATCTTGGGGTGCATTGTAAAACATATGATTTAATTTGCCCGAAAAGGATTCGGTTCCTTTTTAGAACAATAATCACGGGGTTTTAATTCGTGCCCATCTTTGGGAGAACAAAGAAATGTATTCTTCGTTGTGTGAGCTTTTGTTTTAATAATGAGGTTGAGTGTCGGCCATTAATCTGGAAGAGTAAACCTTTTAAACTTGGAGGGATGATCACCAAGTTCTGGGTAGGAATGACAACGGGTCAAGTTTGTTAGGATATAAGATTTGACTCAATAAGATAACGAAGAACCTGACAGCTAGGGCGATCCATTTAAACCTAAATTTCATTACAAAAGTTGTCATAAAAATTGGCATGTTTCCACTTTTGGTCGTATAAGTCGTCAAATTCGACAAGTATTTATTTATTTTTCACTATGAATCTGTTTCCGGCATGCCAACATGGCACCAAGCTTTGTTGAATGGTGCCAGATTTTGCTGAAGTGTTTGATGTCATGCAATATTTTAACGAAAAAAGACTAAAGTGAAAACAAAGACCAACTTATTAAAGTAAAATCAAACTTTGATGACTTACAATACCAAAATAAAAAATAACCCAGTATAAGACGAAAATTATAATTTTTTTTCTAATAGGTATCTCACTATCAAATGGTGGAACATTGGAAATAATTAGGACATATTTAGCAGGGGAAAATGTTGTAACTCATAAACACTAAATTATGTTCTCCTTCATTAAAATTTATGCATCTTAAATCTTTTTGGTAAACCTCAAGAAATAGCCATGCAAAATGGCAAACTATGCAACTTCTTCCCATCATCTCCCTTGCATCTGCTGCTCAACCTCTCACCACCACCAATTCTACACCCAACTTTCCCTCCATCTTTAAGCTTCGAATCATCATTCTCATCGCAATGTTTTTCCGGTTCTTTTCCATCCTCTTCAGCTACCAAATCCTCGCAATCCCAGGATTTATCTTTGCAGATAGAAAGCTTAAGCCTCCCATTTTGTCTCACGGCTCGAAAGTAAGTACTGCAGCAAGAAAAATTCAATGCTTTGATAACTAGTCGACCCCCTTCTCGATGAGACTGCAATTGAACATCTTTGCCGCTAATTGAAGATAGTGGAGGTGGAAAACATCTGCTGTAGTGCACTTTCTTTCTGGATTTTCCTGTTTTCGGGTAGTTATTTTCAGGGAAACTCTGTTTTTCCAATACAAGAACAGAGAAAGCATCCATGCTTGAATAAAATACGCAGCCCGTTTCGTTGCCTAAGCCCTCAGTGCACATTGCCAGGCTTTTTGTGCTGAGTGAATAATTTGATTGCCTCTCCATTGGATGAAAGTAAACTTTCTTCGAATCATCTATGTGTTTGGAGTTGTTTGTAAGAGAATGTAAGAAATCAGGGTCACTGGGGGATTCACCATTTCTGCTGCTTATACATTCGAATGACGAGTTCTTTTGGTTTTCTTCTGTAAATGGATATGGGGTTTGGAGTTTTGGCCATGGTGAAGATGATAACGCTGATTTGTAATCTTGACAAATAGTTGAAGTGGAGGACATGTTTTTGTTTTTGGGGAATGTTAAAAATCAAGAAACAGAGCAGAAACAGAACAGGAGTGGTGTTTTGAGTATTTTTAACAGGAATACTGAATATAATTGTTGGATTTGAGGGTATAATTCGATTTAAATAAGGATGTCGGATAAGGGTTTTGAATAAAACTAAGTGAGTTGTGATAATTGGTTGTGTTATAGAAAATTCAAGGGATTTGGTGGGAATTTATAGGTTTAAAAAGTGTTAAAAAAGATAACCTAGAGCCAAAGGGCCAGAAATTTCACATTTTTCCTAAGACGACTATATTTGAAGGTCTGTGTCCACACCTGGTCCGCAACTATCTCAATTGCGTGTAGATTAAGGGGAGAGCTTTTCATGCCACTAGAATTATTTCATTTTCAACTCATCCCTTGTCATACGTTGGATGTGTTTGCAATTGTTATTCAAAGCACTTCTACATTACTTTACTTAAAGTTAAAAAATTTAATTTTACCAAAAACATCGAATATGTTAGCTATTAAATTAAAAAAACAGTTTAATAAAATTTAATTAATTACAAAATTACCACAAAACAACTTAAAGCAGTCAAATGCATGTCATGACATGCTTCTCTGCTTCTGTTTTTTCTGCATATTTTTATAGAAACAATAGCAGAAGCAAGGAAATAAAACACTCAAAATCTGTTTTTTGCCTGAATTGCTGATAATCAGTTTACAAAAGCATTTACAAACACCCACGTAGTGATTGGAAAATAAAATTGAAGGGAAAATAATACAAAAACTGTAAATTGAAATATATATTTATGCACCAAAAAAACACATATCAACTCAATGAGGAGCAAACATATAGAGTTCGCTTCCTCGAACAGAGCCCATGCACTATCGGATGAACCTCGACTCTGATCTAAATTCTAAATAATTTATAATATCATAGAACCACAATTTTTTTTGTTTACTTTCTGTGTTTTACCTTAGTTTTCCACTTGATCCTTAAATGCAATGATTGAAGCCAACTTTATTCCGATCCAACGGTTAATATTTCTCTTTTTCTTATATTTTTACCCCATAAAAATATAAAATAAAGGTGCAATATAATGGTCTTTTTAGCATAAGTGAAAAATATTTAGAATGTGGCTGCTGGGATTCGAGCCCAGGTCTCCACGGCCACAACGTGGAATTCTTACCACTAAACTACAGCCACTTTGTTGCCTATTGTCTTTACAATTTTTATAAACAACATTCGTTTGGATGATACCACAGTCGCATAATCCAAGTGCTTTTATTTCCCTCACATGTTACCATGTTAAGATCTGAAACCTTTATTATTAAACTTTGTAATCTTAATCTCATCCATTCACTTTTTTTTTTTTAAATGATCTATCACAAGATCCGAAGAAAAAAAGAGGGGCATTTCAAAATTCATTTCACGACCGATAATCAGGGCAGACCCAACGGAATGAAACAAACGGACTCATCTCTTTAAATTTAAAATAGAATTCTTTAACTTTCATCTCTTTTTTTAAAATGTAAAATTTGTACGGTAAAACCTATAGATGTATAGATATATGTATCTTTGGACAAGTAGGCAATGATACAAAATAGCTAATATGTCGATACAAGAGTTTAACTTTTTATACCACACTACGATGATCACGATTCCATTGGCAATTCGTTTACAAGATACAAATCACGAATCCTACAAATCACGAAAATTTCAAACACTCAACCTTGAAGAAGAAGAAGAAAGATAGTATGCAACATGCACAAATTATCTCTTGATCTATGTTGTAAATCCATAGAAAATTGTATGTTTAAATTCATACGGAAAGTGTTGTTTATATAGTAGTCTATTGGACACCATTAAAAGACACCATTTTGAAAGAGATTTTCTATGAAAAGTTAAACCAATTCATGGAGAGTTGCACACATTCTTAATTTCAATTTTTCAATTCGATTCAATTTTTCCAACAATATTTCATCCCCAAGACTACGAGGTATAACTACAAAACTATTTAGGTAAGCTGTTGAATAAACCAAATGGAGTTTACATTAAATGGGAGATTAAGAATCAAGACCGCAAACTCTGCCATTTCGTTAGTTCCAATTACTCCAAAGGAAAGTAACCAGTTTCTGTACACATTCCTGGGTCTTTAATTAGCTAAAGATCAAACTGAAGTCAAACAGAAAGCGTTCTGGTCAGTAATCTCAAAAAATAAGTACGAGTCTCTGGTAAAACACGCTGGATCAGCTGAGGATACCTGCACTCCAGTCATACAAAAAAGATCATCTATGCAATATAAAGCACTAAGGTACGACAACAAGAAATCAAAGATTAGCGTCGATCTTACCATGGCATGGTACATATTTTGTCAAATTTATCCAGGATGAATAGGACACAGGCATGTCTTAAGGATAAAGCGTTGAATGCTTCAGACAACTCAAACATGAGAAACACATTTTCCACGGATATGTCCTTTGAGGAGATTAGATGAGCCATTAGTAATGTGTGGAGATAAGAGCTTTTCAGTAATATTGGTCCTTTTTCTTATGTAAACTCACCTGTGCAATTGCATATTCACACAAACGCTTCAGACCTTCTAACAGATACTGATCAGCAGCCCTCAGAAGATCCTGTGCTATATCTAAATTGATGTCAACAGATCCAGTGTATATGAACCTGCGAAAAAAATAATTTAGCGACTAGCCATTAAACGTTACGAGGATTGCGTTATTTTATTATAAGAGTAAAAATGTGAAATTTCGAAGCATTTTCACCTCATCATCAACTCAAAAACATCCCATTTTATATTTGGAATCTCTATGTCTTTGGCATCTCTTTCCTGCAGTAGATTACAGTAAATTTTTACAAGGCAACAAATTAAAACACAACTTACTAACTTTGATTTAATGGTCTAGGGTTAGCTCTTTAGAATTTATAAATCCTTACATGCTACCGCATCTATTTATGTTTATGCTAAAGCAAGAAACAAGCAAAATCAAATTAAAGTTTAATTTAAACAACGTAAATTGTCCGCATGTGACTGTAATCTCTGCCTCAGTTTAAAATGAGAAATTGTGGGTAAATGGAATCCAATCACGAAATGGCACGACATATACCCGGTAACCACCATCAAACATAGCTCGGAATGCATCAGAAGAAGCAAGCAGACAAATTCTGTGAGCATAGAATAGTTTTCCTGGTGATAAAAACAAGAAAAAGAGAGAAATAACCAATTGCTTAGCATGAGCACGCATTTAGAAACTATTTAGGAAGACAGAGCATCTATCTTCACCTTCAACCAAGAATGTCACGTCAGACAATGTAGGATTATTCACATACTGTTCACCCAAATACACCTGCAGAATAAAATGCACCTAAGTTACTGAGAAAAGTTAACAAATTCCCCATTGCAGTTGAAATATCGGCAACTACACAAACAGAAATCATTGCTGTATATTAGTCACAATCATGAGGGGGGATACATCATCGCAATAGGCCAGTTACATCAAACTCTCAGTTCAGATCAATAGTCATTTCAAAATCAATGCTTCGATCTGTATAAAAGCAATCAAAAATCTTGAAGCCTACAGCATCAGAGAATATGCATCAAGCAAAAACATTTTCTTATTCAGAAAAAAGGAAAGCGGTATGCCACCTCAAAATTTAGGCAACACATGGAGAAATGTACATTCAAGTCCGGAAATCAAGGATAACGAAAGAAAACAGCAGAATTTGAGCGGGCATTTAACTACATCATATCAAAAACTATTGAACGGTTTTGGTCATTTTTCAAAATCCTTGAAAAAGGTATTTGGATGATACACTCTGGAACTAAATATACGGCCAGTTACTGCTAAAGAAAGAGAAAACTTTTAGGACAAGAGTATGCAGCATTACCGCACAAATTTGAGAAGATTATTCCTATTAGAAATATGATTGAGTAAATCTTAGAATTATCTTCCACCTCACCAGGTCAAACCTGTGTTCTCCACAATTATACTTGATTCTCTTTCTTCCATATACTAAACAAATCTTAAAAAGTTTCATAGCAGAAAACATCATTACTTTTTAATCCCCAAGAACTCTAAAATTGGCAAGTACATTGTTATGTTCAGTTACAAGGTAAACAGAGTCCAGATCAATGAAAACTAGGAAAAAAAAAATTCATACGATACGGTAAATTCATCAGCAAATAATATTTTAACATTGCAAAAACAGAAAAGGCATATACATAAATTATACAAGTGACTGATGCAATCAAATCAATCGAAAGACTAAACTATCACCTGAGGTAATGGGGAGGGTGGAGCTGCATCCACAAGAGAAAGAGAGTTGGCTTTATTCGCCATTTTGCATAAAGCCAAGGAACTATCCTTTTGGTGCTTTAAGTTAGTTGATTCCAAAAGCTCCAAAAGCAACTCCAATCCTGAAAAATAATGAGTTAGATTAAAAGGCAAGTCGAGAAGGACATGAGTGCAAATTGCATAATATGTTAGCAGAAGTGTAAATGAAGCATAGAATATTACCAATGTTATCAATGAAAATGGTCTTTTGGTCATCAAGAGAACACAGATGTGCAAGAGCCAAAGCAACTCGTCTATTGACATTTTTTTCTCCCGTGCGCATCATGTATAATAAATGGCTCAATACCTAACAATGGAAAATGATTAGAAAAGCGATTGAAAGGGAGTGCCTTCATATGCTGGTCAATGATTTGCATGTACCACAGTTGAGATCCATACTTGAACAAAACACATGAATTTCGAACATCAAGAATCAAAGGCTAAACAACACACACCATAAACTTTTATCCTCTTTGTTATTACAATAGTAACATTTATTCCCAATCGCTCTCTCCATTTGCCCCTATTCCTGGGGCTCAGAAACAAAGTTGAATACCAAGATGTACAGGTGTAAAGAAAATCAAATTTGCAGAGCTAATTTATCTTACTTTCAACAAAAAAAATAACTCACCCGTCCATGAATCTTTTCCTCAAGTCTTTTCAATGTCTTGGCTACACAATCCCTGGTAGGCTGTAGCAAAAGGAATATGAGACGGTACTATTAATTACTTGAATCAAGCTGTAGCATCAATTAATAGACAAAACAAAGAATATTCTGACTAAAAATCATGAAGGAAAAGATTGTACTTGAACAATAAATTCACCATCTTGAAGTTTCTGAACACCTCCAACCCGAATAAGTTCTGCAACATTATCCTACAACAGAGAGAAGAGAAAGAAGAGGCAAGAGTAAGAAACCAATAAGTACCTCCAAGCTCAGCCAAAAACAATGTACAGGCGACACAGCTTTACAAGAATAACGAAGAAAAACTACTATCTTTAGAAAATACTTCATTATCCGAGAGCCCATAAAGAGCAAATGCAGCATTATGTTGCAGAGATCCATTCTTGGATTCGAGAAGCTTCAATAATGGAGCTATTCCACCACTGTGAACAATACCAGCTTGGTTATGAGTGTCCTAACACAATATGAAATTTCTTTTCAGTGCCAAAACAAAAGAATTAGATGAGCCTTGATAGTATTGAAGGTGTGCACTTCATTGAAATGAAAAGCGGTAAATTTTACCTGCGCTAGCCTCCCTAAAGCAAAGGCTGACATTTCTCTTAATTGAGCGTCTGGTGACTGGAGCATACTAATTAGTGGCCGCACAGCACCTCTTTGAACAATGTGCACCTGCAGAAGTATCATCCAGAGATTTTCCATGGCAATGAGTTAAAATAGCAGATTAAAGTTACAACTAGAACAATTAATCAAGCTCCAATTTTCAAAGTAAATAGCAAAAATATTGTTAGCACAAACCTTACAGTCTGTATCTGTCGCCGCGAATTGCCCAAGCAGCAAAGCAGCTTCTCTTTGACTCTCTGGACAGCATGAACTGAATTCATGCAACAGAAGCCAGATTAGCTATCTCAAGGTAGATACAAAAAGAAGTAGGCCAAAATACTTAAACAGAGAGAATGATTTTATATAAACAGAAAGTGTTAAGAATGGTCGATAACTGTGAGTCCATGTCTAATTGAGTTTCAAACAATCAACTCATTAAAAGGATAAACAAATACATAGATAACACGTATTCTATCTCTGATAATGAGAAGAGCAAACTTAGAAAAACATCAAGTACATAATCAGAAACAAATTTTCCCCATTTGATAGAAGGATCAAACCGGATGAAACTCCATATAGATATACACGAGAGGCATATCCATCACACAACACTCCCAATCACAACTTGCACATCCATTTCAAAAGAAAATTAATGTAATTGACCATACCCATCTGTCTTGCTTGATTTAGAAAAATTTAATTCATAAACATAAATTATCACCATCACATGCCAATGTTATAGTTATATATGTCTAGCACAAAGTCAGACCAGAATCCTTAATTGACCCCAATGCATTCTGATGCCCATTATTACCGTCAATAGTAAATCATAATCAGGAAAAATAACAAAAGGCATCTCAAAATTCATAGACAGGCTCACCACCTCCTCAACCACTGAACGTTTTGTTACTCACGGGGAATAAGATGTTTTATGATTGTTGACAACGGGCAGCTGCAAGCTGTTCAATCAGATACAATTCGAGCCAGTTTTATAACTTTCTACAATCACCAACTATATTTTGCAATTCAAAAATTGGTAATCTATTATTCCTATTTCGTTCTTCAAAAATATGTCAAAACAACAAAACAACAATTTGCAAGTAAAAGACTTCAGGAGATGATACTGGAATTTCTCAACGATACAGAACATAATTCGAATGATACCTGAGTAACCCAATGACAGGTTGCAAAGCCCCAGCTGCAAGGACTTCCTTCTTAATGTTTGGGGAGGAATGGACCAGATTTCCAATGACACCAACCTGTTAATTAGCATTAAAGATTGGAAATCTGTATAATATAAAAGTAAATGCAACAACAATGAGAGAACAGAAGCATAAGTGGCAGCCAACCGCTTCATAGTGTATGGCAGCATCCTCTGACCGCAACATAAGTATAAGTGTTGGCAGAGCATTGCGTTCCAAAATCTAATATCAATGAAATATAATTAAATCAGGGCAAGGGAAAATTGAAAAAAAAAATGCAATTTTGCAAAGTCCAACTACCTGATTTTTGTTCTCGTCGTTTTTAAAGGCAAGAGTTCGAAGAGCTCCAGCGGCTGCTCTCTGCACCTTTGAGTCAACAAAATTGAGCAGTTCGACAAGTGGAGGTATACCACCCTCAACCCTAGAAACCAACACATCAAAATCCAGGCACAATATCAAAGAACCAGTGACAGCATAGACAAGAAAACAAACCTCACACGAGTTTTAATGCTGCTATTCTCATGAGCAAGATTGGTGATTGCATCAGCCCCTCGCCTTATAACGCCACACACTGCCCGAGTGTTTTGTCCATCTCTATGCCTCTTTAAGATATCCACAAGAAGGGGTAAAGCACCCGCATCAACGATCAGTTGTTGATGCTCCGGCTAAGGAACAAAAATAATTATTAAGCTGATAAAAGTGAGCAGCAATAACAACATAAGATTCTTTAAAACAAATAATGCGAAATCTATTTTGTTGAGTTGTCATTTCATTTGTAAAAGAGCTTATTCTAGTTAATAAAATGACAATTTTCATCAGTACAAGGAAGCATCAGCTGTCAAGAACACTATATGTATTGATTACATGCACTTTCTCGTTAACTGCGGCAATCCAACATCTTCCTATACAAACAAATCAAAGTAATGAAGCATGGGAAATGCTGCTTCTCAATTTGCTTAAGCCGGACCAGACACATTTAGACTTTAACACTTTGAACATGACCAATTAGAAGATTTATTCAAATTATCAAAAAAGGAAAATGGAGGAAAACTGTGAACAAAGCAATTACTTTAATGGCAAGGAGCCCAAGCGTGAAGGCACTCCCCTTCTCGACCTCATGCTCGTACAAAGGCGGACCACTATCTCCCTCCCCTACAGAAGGCCGAGCTTTCAGATGCTTCACAAGTGATGGAACCGCACCACAATCCACTATAACATTCACTATATCCTCTGCAACAAACACAGCGTTCCCCCACGGATCAAAGCCGTAAACTCTAAATCCAGAGCACAAAAACTCAAGAACAAAATCTACAACCATCAAAATAGTAATTGACTGAAAATTTTAAGGTAAACACAATTAACTCATACGATCCACCGTATCTTGCCACACATGCAAAATTCCACAGCAGATCAAGGCACTAGTCTCAAAATTAAGAACTCCAAGGCTTCAATAAATAACCAACATAAACTAAAAGCTACAAAAAAACTGAAAGGAAAAACAAATAAATTTGTTTCTTAATCTCCAGAGTTTAGTTACCGTTCTTCGCAAGTTCGGATAGGACATGGATGGCGCGCTTCACGGAGGTGCGATCCACCTCGGTGGAGGAACAACCATCTAGAATCTCGACTTGAGTGCGGACATCAACTATGAGATCTTGCTGAGAATCAGACGACGATTCATTATCACCTCTCCTTCCGTCGAACTCTTCATCAAGCTTCCTCTTCAGACTCCGCTTAGAAGATGACGAGCCAGACGAAGGTTGCTCGCGGTGGCGCCTCCCGGAGTTCTTCTGGCTACGGTTCTCCATCAAAGAGAGGTGCTGTGGATAGAGAAAGTAGAGGAAATGAGTGTGTGCGAGAGAACGTGAGAAGTGCGTGAAATGAAAAGAAATGGGCGAGGGGTACTTTTGGAAAATCATTGATATGGTGTCGGGTGATAGATACCCGAGGGTCCCGGTGATCTTGGAGCTAAATCGGGTCAGTTTTAAATTAATTTAAAACTTTGTCTCCCGCGTTTATCCCCCAAACACCGCCAAACTTGATTATTATATTATATATATATATTCAAATTATTGAAACAATTTACGAATGCTTGACGGAAATACCAAAAGAGGAATCGCTATTGGCTGTTTCATGGGGTAAATTCATTCATTGAATGTATATATTCTCTTTATTATTGATGAAAATATACACATTCAATAGATGACTCTATGACATGAGATACTACCAAATGGGGTAGTCGCAAATCATTTACTAATTATAAGTACGATGATAGGGTTTTTGGATTGAGCTTATTTCGGGTTTTTAATATATTATTTTATGACTACATTAAAAGGGTCATTATACATCGCATCGTTTGGATATTATAATTTATATCTCAAAAATAATAAATATCAGTATTAAGATGGATTTTTTTTAAAAAAAGCCTCACGTAAACTATTATAATTAAATTAATTTTTCAAAATAATCTTAAAGTCCAAGTATATTCTTTAGGCCTGTTTAGACCTGATTAGGAGTGATTGTGGGAAGGTTAGCGTTTTAATCACATGTTTGGTTGATTTTTTAGTAAAACACACATTGTCCAGTTGGCCCGTGATAAAGTGGGTTTAAAAGCTTGATTCTTGTCACACCAACCCCCTTGAGTTTATTGTACAGTATAAATAATTATGTTCGAAATTTACCCTTATGCCCTAGGCCTCAACCCAAATAATAGTTGAAGTTAGCTTCAGTGCGGCGGAGACATGGGATCCAATGAACACGGCGGCGCCGGTGACAAGGACGATGGAATGGCAGGTTTCTTCCTTGGGTTCGGCCTACGTTAGCACATGTTCCACCCATTTTCGGCCACCCCAACTAGTGCTGATGCGCAGTTTCACCTAATCAGCACGGCAAAAACATTTTGGGAACAAAAAAGAGTTTCACACGGTGGTTTTTGGAAATAATTTTGGAGGATGAATAAAAGAATTTTGAAAAGTTGCAGCAATTGATTTTGGAAGATTATTGGAACAGTGAAGAGACAAATCAAAGGAGGTTTATGGAGGTTCGTGCATTAGTGTTAAAAATGTGGGATCCAGCACATTTTGTCTGGTATATCACGGGAATTTTGGATTTTACCCTAAAAAATCCTTACATTTATCTTACTTATAAAAATCATGTCAAACATCATATTATGTTCTTACCACATATAACTCATTTGATAGTTATTAGATTTATCACTCTATTATATAATCATTCAATAATCTTATCATTCAAACCAAACGCACCCTTTAAATTTTGTATTTTTGAAAAAAAACCTTTTAACTTCATTTCACCCCTCCACCACCCACCATCTTAAGTGCTTCTTCTTTCGCCAACGGCAGCCTACAAATCCTGCTGGGATTGATAGTCTGGTTCGAGTAAGTATCAATGACAAAGAGTACGCAATCAGAATTTAGGAGGATTATGATTTATATGGAGACCTATTTTTTTTCTTGAGAATAATTACCATAAGATGAACCAGTGCACAACTTGGGAGTTTGATTCACATTGAATGATTCAGCCTCGTTCATCCCAACGTCGGAATATATGGTAGGAAAATTTGGTATCCAAAACAAGGTAGGCCGACCGTAGATGTGGATGGGTGTTGCGGACCGTTATGTATTTTTCGTTCCTTTTCTAGCGAGGAACTCCACTCCTAGAATTTTAAAAATAAGAAGAGAATTTTGGCAAATAACGTTCTGCCATTTTTATTCATCTCATGGAATGTATGTAAACATGAACCCATGACTTCCACTAATTAGGAACTAACATGGCCAGTAATTACGCATATTAACTGAGAGCAAACTAAGTCAACAATTTCATAATAATTAGGTCTCAAAATCAGGGGCCCAGAATGGCTTGCAGGTTTGTCTCTTGGGCCGTGCAGGTTGAACAAATGGGATGTCAGGTGTTGGGCTGTATTGTTCCGCATCAATGGGTTTCGAAGCCAGACCAACCACCGGAAATGTGCGGGATCTGCCGCGGTAGGCACCCATCTGAACCAAGAGCGTTGACGCGTTGCCAAAGGCTAGGAACGTACGCTTGTTGGGATCGGCAGGAGCCCTCGTCAGCTTCTTGTTTCCCAGAGGAACAACAATAGCAGACTTGATAGGCGACTGGGTAACATAGCATTGTGCATGCGAAGAGAGGAGATTCTTGTAGTATGGCTGAAGGTTCAGAAGGATGAGGACGAGAGCGAGGGCTAGGAATGTTGCGAGAAGGCGCTTGGTCTCGAAGCTCAGGAACAGTTTTCCGATAGGATAGGCGGTGGCGCAAAGTGGTGCTCCGTCT
The DNA here is from genome assembly GCA_907163345.1 of Haberlea rhodopensis. Lineage (NCBI taxonomy): Eukaryota > Viridiplantae > Streptophyta > Magnoliopsida > Lamiales > Gesneriaceae > Haberlea > Haberlea rhodopensis. The sequence goes on along the minus strand of CAJQUN010000008.1, from coordinate 4,013,800 downwards.
TTCTTCATAGAGGAATGCCAACCAGAGTCGACCAAAAGCAGTCTCTCACTAATTGACACATTTCGCCAATGGCCAGCGATATTTTGTGCAAAGTGAATATAGAGTGGGAGAGAAGGGCAATCTCAAAAAATTGGTTTTTAAAAAGTTTAATTAAAGAGTGTTTTGAGATATCTAACTATCTTATAATGACTAAACACCTCAGTGGTATGACCATTAAGGTGTTTCGAGATATCTTACTATCTTATAATGACTAAACACTTTAGTCGTATGACCATTTTACAAATCCGAAATACTCATACTATTTTGTGATAAATGATCGCAACACTCCTGCTAATTTGGTGGATAACCACAATAACATCAAAAAAATATTTGGGAGAGTATTAAACTACAAAAAGTTTATTACATCCCAAAAGCAAAAATTAAAAATTAAATTTATAATTACCACTTCACTTTACAAAACAAATATTGTATATGCACGCAACGTGTGCAACGAAATACTAGTTTATATAATATAAAGTTATTTTTATAATATTGAGTAAAAAAGTTATTTTTAAAAAATAATCTATTAAGATAGGTTTGAATAAGTAATTTCTAAATTGTACAATTTGATTCAGAGAGAAAATCGGATAATCCATAATTAACTTCAGTATTAATAATACAAAATAAATTAAATAATTATTCATAACTATCCAAGGCCTAAAGTGGTTCAAAAGCATGGGCCTAATCAAAGCTGGGCCGAAGTCATTTAAGGCCTGATTTCAGTAGCTGCTCGCATTCATATATAAACCTCTCATAAACATCCTTCTCTAGGGTTTGAGAGTTGAGCCAGCGAGTAGAGAGCAAAGCAGCCGAACAGAGAGAAAACGCTCGATTCGAAACCCTAGCCATGGTATTGCCACCAATCTTTGCACGTTCAATACTTCTCGATTTTATTGATTCATTGTTGATTTCTTATCTTGTGAAGAATGGCTTGAATTGCAGTCGCTCGTGACGAATGAGGAATTCCAGCACATTCTGCGTGTGCAGAACACAAACGTGGATGGGAAGCAGAAGATCATGTTCGCTTTGACCTCCATCAAGGGTATTGGTCGCCGTTTCGCCAACATTGTCTGCAAGAAAGCCGACGTCGACATGAACAAGAGGTCCTTTCCCTTGCTGATTAGCTTTAATGGGATCCTGTTTCCGAGTGTGTGTTTCTAGGAAGCTAATTTACTATCTATTCTTATTTGTGCTGTCATAAATTCAATTAGTTCACGCTCACGCTGTTTATGAGACATTTATGCAACTTTTGTTAAGCACTTTCCTAATGTATTTCTATTTTAATTAAACCCCAAGGATGAACTTCTCGAGGTAGCAGTTGCTGTAAATGTGATCAAGTGGAGTATGCGCATGAATATTCGAGTTAAGCCCGAACTAGTTTACAATTGATCTAATTTTAAATGATTATAAATACAGTCCCCTAAATTGTATTTTGAATATTATATCCGGTTAAATTTAATTAATTTTTAAGTTCCCTAGAAATTAATATACATCACATGGTATATGTTGAACACATAAATAAGTAATAACAAAATTCGCAGAACTTATGAGCTTTAGAACAATCTTGTAAAAGCTTGAGCTCAATGATAGTACAACCAGTCAGCTCTGCTCATATTAGTTGTCCTATCAAACGAAATTTTCTTGACATTATCTGTGCAATTGTTGTGAAAAGGAATGCTTTGGCTCTCAAAAAATAGTCCAAGTCGCTCTTCGGTGGTAGTCTTGGCTAAATCTGGTTACCTTATGAATGGATGTGAGGAAATTATCCTCTGTTTAATTGTGCTAATTCTAGCATCTTTATATCCATGGATCTGGATCCTGCAGCCTCGATGGGAAAACTTTTGAAATTGATGAAAGTCTGATAGGGGATGCCTATTGAGTATTGACATTTGAATTGGATCTGATATATCACTACCTTGAGTGGCAACTGAAAGCTGCCACATACAGTTGGACATATTGCTCAAATACATTTCTCTTTGAAATTTCAAAATTACTTTAGTTAACAGTGTTCACTTCCTTAAATTACTTTAGTTAGTACGTTTCGTGTGTGAAATATTTGAAGTATGGAATTTTAACCAGGGCTGGTGAACTTTCTGCTGCTGAGATCGATAACTTGATGGTTATTGTGGCAAATCCCCGCCAATTCAAGATCCCAGACTGGTTTTTAAACAGGAAGAAGGATTACAAGGATGGAAAGTTTTCTCAGGTGACTTCCAATGCACTGGACATGAAACTCAGGGATGATCTTGAACGGTTGAAGAAGATCAGGTATATCTTCGTGTTGCTTTGAATACATCTTCATCTGGCTGTGCTCCTCTTTAACTCAAAATTTCATGATGCTTGTAGGAACCACCGTGGGCTCCGTCACTACTGGGGTCTTCGTGTGCGCGGACAGCACACCAAGACTACTGGGCGCCGAGGAAAGACTGTTGGTGTCTCCAAGAAGCGATAAGCTCCATCTTTTTATTTCGCATTCATCAATGATTTTGTTTTGCTCCAGGTGTTCCTTAAGTTCTTGCTTATACTAAGTTATAATTTTTTTGTTTGGATATCTGCTTATCAGCTTCATTTGCGCAATTTGTGATGACTTCGTATATGATGCGTGAAAGAGTTAATAGTGAGCGCTTGTTAGCTGCATCATTTGAGCCCTTTGCCTTAATTTCCGAGGCACTCTATGGTTTAAACTTTGAGCAACGTTTCGTTGAAATTTTTGCCTGTTGGCCAATCCTCCTGCGCACTTTTTTGTTTTAATCTAAACGCACTATAATGCAATATCCATTGGATTTTAAAAAATAAATCAAAGCACCAAAGTTAGCACAGGGGGACTTTTTTGGACCTTTTCGGCCAATCTACTGTGACTAACATTAAAATTTAATTAAAAAACCTTTTCTATAAGCGAGATAGATAGTTCATTTGATTATGCAAGGTTCCCTTCCCCGGCCATAATCACCCGCGATGGCACTCTCCTCCACCCCTTTCGGCACCATCACCACCAGCTCTCCCTCGCCTTAGCATAGCGAGCTCCAGCATAGTTTTTTCCTGCAGCGGAATCCTCCACAAATTGAGCTTCAACTCACATCCTGCTCGCTCAGCGAGGCCCTTTTTCCTAATGATGATATTAGGGAAAGGTCTCATTGGTATCATCCTTGATATCTCCCACAATATCATATTCATAGGTCATGTTGACATGTTGTGTTATCCCTATCTAAGAAATTCTTAATTTCGGAAAAAAAAATGAGATAATTGGCCCTCGTTGATATTGGAAATGATTGGAATATGTAAAATTTTGTAGTAATATGTTTAATTGATTTTTCTCAAAGAATTAAAGATCATGTTATTTAAAAATAAAGGCCACGCTATATTTCTATGTATGAGATCCATGTTTGGCTTTATTTTTATATTTTATAGTTCATGCATAATGAAATATATATATGTTCTTTATTTTATATGACATTGTTAAAGAATTTCTCACATATAACTAAAATAATTTTAATTTCCTTTGTTCAACTACTCTTACGTCATGTTCACACGCACAGAAGTGCCTCTTCTTATTAGTTTCAAGTGAAATTCATCACATATTAGATGCTGCATTATTAAAATGATAATTCAATGTTGGTTATCTCAAGACGATTTCACGAAATTGTTTGGGTAACATATAATACAAGTGACACCAATCATATATCATAAAAATGTTGCATATAATAATATGTTAATTTCGAATTGTGGACTCTCTCTTTAATTCTGTTAAATCTGAACAAAATACATATATATACAAGCTGGCTTGGGGGCTGAAGCCCACCCCAACCTCTACTATAGATCCGTCCCTAGAGTATTTTCATATCATATACCAAACATACATATACAAAATAGGTATGGGGAGAGATGGGATGAGCCGGGATAAGATTAAGAAGCCCAACCGGAACGAAAATAAAATAATAAAAAGTTAATTGAGAAATCGGCAATTTCCAAGAAAACAACTTGAAAAATTTAGAATGTATATCCTTGAGGTTATATTTGGTGGGTTGGGTGTCAATTTTAATTGGGACAAAGATGGTGAAACACTCAAAATGGAAATTTCCAAGATGACCCTAGCGTTGGGCGGACTATTTGCCTAAATATTTACAACATAATTTAGTACCTTGTGTATCTTGATCATGAAAATATTTGTCTGATTCAAACATTTGTTTTCTTGACTTTTGTTAAAATTGGATGTTAAAATTGCATACAGAAAATGGGCCAAGACACTGAGGATTAACGTGGTAAAATTTATAGTTAAATCATTTTCATAACTATCTGAAAATGTGCAAATTCACAATATCAAACTAAATTTGAAATTTTTTTTTTTTTTAAAATCTAGATTAAGGACTGTTGACTTCAGACCAGATATATAGTTTCACAGTGGATGCATGTATCTATCATGTGACGTTGATGTTGCTCCTACCGTGTCTTTGGAAGCAATCTAGCCCTTCACATGAAATCCACATTAAATATTTCATGTGCAGGATTAGGATTTCATTCCATGGATGCACATTGAGGCAATTGGGGCACTTGGACTACAATTTCATTCCATGTGGGCATTGGCGGATGCACGTATTTGCCCCCTTGCAAGCAAAAAAAAAAAAGTATTATTGACCCGCATTTTTTTTTTAAAAAAATTTACATTTGTCTCTCAAAAAATAATTTTGCCCCCCCTTAAATTATATTTTGAGGCGCTAAAATTTTTCCCTCCATTTTTTGTTTTGATATATTTTGTCCCCTTGGTAAAATTATGTGTCCATCGCATGTATATGGTTGGGATGCCCCTAATACACTGTTCACTGGGTATCATCAAAAAATCTCATCACCCCAACCCTACCAATTGGCATTTGGTTGTACTATTTGATGTTCCTATATCATATAATTGAATTATCATCTATTTATATTCCATGTAGAATATTTAATACAGAGGGTTATGCCTTTGGGCCTTGCACAAATTTTCTAGATTTTTTACTGTGGTGTAAAATACTATTTGCCCCTTGTAGTAATGATATTTTTTTTAAAAAGAAAGGTGTTCTATAAGGAGGGTTTGTTTGTTGTTGCCCTGAAGGGCATTATCCACCGTCCATGTAGAATCTTTTTTTTCTTTTAAAAAAACAAAGAAGCATTTCTTGATAGCCCATTCTCCCATTTTATATTTGCTGATCGGCTGATAAGTGTAGTGGCAAGTATAAGAACTCAACAAAACATGGAAGAAGAACATATAATAATTAAATATTAAGGCAAAACCAATCATTGATCAACCAGCAATTATACAATGACATAATAAAAAATTGTAACACATTATTTAGCTACAACACATTAGAAAATTATGATCAATCCATCATTTGTCCCACTAAATGGATCGGTTACATGGATCCTTTCCTAATTCGTATTTTCTTGGGCTAACCTGTAGATGTAAATGTCTTTGCCCTGTTCAAGACTTTCTTTGCAAGTTTGACAAGAACTCAAGAAACTCACTGTTGCAGAATTTGAAACATTGGTTTCAAAACCAGTCTGAATTGTATTGAAGTTTTCACCAAATTTTGCACCATCGCCACAAAAATTCTCCACAATGCAATCATCAAATATATGAATAGTTTTCGGATTCGGTCCATGTGTGATCACACAAGTGTAATCTTCAGAAAGCTCCATTTCTTTCAAAGAAAGCTGTCTAGTGAAATAATCCTTAACTGGGGTGCCCGAGAATGGGCTCAACAGCTGAGAATCCCGAGTTTTGATCCCGAAATCTGCTGGAGAATTCGGCGATTCGGGCTATGAATTGATTGTGGGAATTTGAACCTTGAGTTTTGCTCCATAAAGAACCGTTCTTGAGAATTTCTCATCAGTTTTTTTCCTTATCGATTAAGTGAAGTAAAGCGAGTCCAATGGCTTCTGGATTTTGTTTATTGAATGAAGATTTACTGGTAATTTCAGGGCATGGGGTTGGGGGTTTGGACAAGATATTATCATAGCCAAATGGGGTCACAAAATTTGGTGAAACTCTTGTGTCTAGAATTGAAGTTGGGCTGACTAAAGCAGTTTCAGGATCAGAAATTGTTCTTGATAAAAACCCATTGAAAAATCTTGGAGAATTCAAGAAAGATAATACTGGTTTTGTGGGATTTTTAGCAGATGAATGGATTGGGCTTTGGTCAGCCATTACAGCTTGTTTGGAGGTCACTGTTCTTGATCTGTTTCTCAGCATTAGTAATGAGATAAATTTCAACTGAAGAAAAAATCAAAACATGATTTAGAAAACATCGAAGAAATCAAAACAGAATAATCAAAACTGAGAAAATAAATAAAACTTGTTATAAAATAAAGATCAGCTAACCTGGAATCAGTGGATAAGTTACTCCATGAAAAAAGGCTCCTACTTTTATATTCCTCAAAAGAATAATCAAAATTCAAAAGTTGGGTTCACTCTCAAAAACCCCAAACAATCATGACCGAAAAGCAAGAAAAAGGTGCAATTTTTAATTATTAAAAATCAGTAAAAAGCTTAATAAACTTTGTTAAATCTCATTAGCTTCCATTTTCTAGCCATTGATATGTAAACAAAACAAAAAAAAAAACTTTTTCCTTCTGAATCTTGCCATGGTTTTTTGCTTTTCTTCACCAAAATCTCAGTCAAATCCTCACAAAACTAAAACCCATCACAAAGAAGAAAAACAAACTACTAGGAGTTGCTGATGCAAAAGATTCAGCAAAAACAGATAACAGAATCAAGAAAAGGTTTCCGATGGGATTCTCTGATTTTTATGACTTCCAAAAAATCTCTCAAAGCTTATCAAAATCAATCTCAACAGAAAAAGGAATTAAAATTGCTGATTTTAGTGCCATTTTAAAGAGGAGGAAGTATAGACGCAAATTTCATTATTGGGGAAGAAGGAGAAACGAAAACAAATCCTGCAGTTAAATGCACGCACTGCAAGGTTAAAACTGCTGACCGCACCAGGACAAGACAGATATTACTCTCGTGGCATGCAGATTTTGACCAATAAAAAATTACAAAAATTGTATTCTTGAAATTAATAATAATAAAAAATTTAATTGTATTTATACATATGATATTATTGGGAAGTTTAATAAAAGAAAATAGCAGACAATCAGCCTCTTAATCGATTATATCTGGCCATGAATAAAGATTACGTTCTTCTGTGGTCATAATTGAATACAAGTATATATGGGATTCGGGAAGAGATCGGATTACTTTGGATAATATACGAAGATAAACTTTACTATTTAGATTAGATTTTATTATTTATTATATACAAAAGTGGGGACCACTCCCAAGTCCCACCTGTTATATTTACCCCAGCGACCAAGTCTCGAAAGATAATGTTTTATAGTTGATGTTTATCCAATAATAATGAACCATTAAGATGCACAAATATATATGCTAAAAAAATTATAATATGAAACTTCGATTTTAATTGGGTTGTAAAATCTTATATCCTTTTTTAAAATGATTCAATTTCGAGTTTGAACGATTACCCAAAAATCTTTTCTAAAAATCCCCTCCTCATATAAATAAAAAAATTATAATATAATAATTTTAACATTTATTAGAGGAAAAAGTTTAGTTATACAGTTAGAAAATCGTGAAGCAATTTTAATTAAAATGGCCCAAAAGTCAAAGAAAGACTTTCTTATATGTTGCCAGATCTTTTGAACATATAAGATAAAGATTACATTGGATTTAAATATATTGATGATTATTATTTATTATTTAATTTCTATGGTATCTGGCGATCAAACTGTCTACAACTTTAGCTTTTAGATTAATTCAATAAAACAAATGGATCACGCATTCACGCCCAATGAGCCATTTGGATGTTCGAGTTGGTGAAGTATATTGATGATTATTATTTATTATTTAATTTCTATGGTATCCGGCGATCAAAATATCTACAACTTTAATTGCTAGATTAATTCAATACAACAAATGGATCACGCCCAATGTGCTTTAATTGGATGTCACAGTTGGTAGAATATGTTGAGTTTGGTATCGTAAGGTCATGAATTCGTATCAGAAGCCTAGAATAAATAATTCAAAGTAACTTTGGTCACAAAAAATAAAATATTTTTTAGTCATCAACACACAAAATTAAGAATATCAAAAGAAAACAATTTCCTAAAAAATAAAAATAAAAACAAAGAGAAAGTTTTTTATTGGCACATAGGGTTGAAAGCATTGTTGTTAAAATCGGATTGGAATAGTCAGTTCAATCAGTTTAACCAGTGATTGATGCCATGTCCTGTCCGCTCGACCTCTATAATGCTGTTAAAAAATTGATGAAGACAATCACTTTTCATCTTCTTCAATCAATTCTAAATTATCATCCTTTCTCTTTATAGTTTATAAACTATTTTAATAACTTAAAAAGCTCTTACATCTTATTTAAGCTCTGCAAATATTTGGATGAAACAGGTCGATTAAGTTTACAAGATTGATGCTTTTTTTGTTATTTTGCATTAAGTTTATAAGATTTTAAAAAAATAACTGGATTTATGATTGTTCACTTTCAAAGAGAAAAATCATTTTTTGTTAATTATTCCGTAATATTCTCCCATTTATTCATCAATTCTTTACGAAAAATCGAGCATAGTTTCAACTTTCAACTCCTGTCCTGATAAGTGGATCCACATGGATAAACTTCCCATCTCTTTTGGGTTGCTCTTCGAATTACAATCCAAAAATGACAGAAAATCAGCGCAATGAAAGACATGATCTGGAAAAAAAGTTATCATTCTGAAGCAGAATGAAATATAAAATGAACCAAAGACTCTTTCTATGTCTGATTCCTCTTTTGTTCAATTATTTTTTTCGAGCTTTCGTAGCCCGAATCCGACAATCTATCGATACATACAACTCTTCTGGATCTTATCCGCAAGAATAATAAAGACCCAAATACATTATTACTTGGAGAGACTTTGTAAACCTCTTAAAATTGTCTGTAATAATAATGCAGGAACCACAAGAAGGGCTTAGTGCTTACTGCTGCCAAGTACTAATCATAACACAGAGTTTTCACAAACCCGAATCATTCGTTTTGCTTAAATTTCACTTCAGAAAAATTTGAAAATTAACAATGTGGAAAAAGTGTTAATTTTTCGTCATACAACTTAACTCATCATCCCAACTCAAGTAGGCCACTCTACCAGCTTCTTTATCCATTCTCAATTCAGAAAGAGCATACAATTCCACAAATAAATAAACTTTTGATATCTGTGTAAAAAAGGGATGCTTAGAGCAATATATGATCATGGTGTAAAAAAGGGATGATTAGAGCAATATATATGATCATAAGTGTCCGAGCCTAAAGTGCCACGAATCATTCATATGATATGATACAAAATTTGAAGCAGAAATTTGTTTTTGATCCAATATAACATGATATAATCCATTACTTAGTTCAGCAAAAAGATTCATTTTCTTGGATTTCATGTCCCTAAGAAACAACAGCTAGAGACAAATTGAAAACCAAAATTATTAAGTGTGGTAATTCTGGAAACTGAAACAAGATTGAATGCGAAACCAGCAACATAAAACACATTTTCTAGCTTAAGGTCAGGTGTGAGTTGAACGCTACCAATATGGGTGGCTCGAGTAACTTCCCCAGTAGAAAGATGAACATTAATGGAAACTAAGGATGGAGTATCAGTATATAATGGAGTGGTACTGATAATGTGAACTGTCGCACCTGTATCGAGAATCCAAGAATGTGAACAATTCACCTTCAAAACATTGCAAGAAACAAAACCATGACTACCTGCTATTTACCTGTCACCACGGTAGCAGCAGCAGCAGCATGTGTGGAATTTTCAGAAGGATTCAGAGTATTAATTTGGGATGAATTAGGTTTAGGGAAAACCAAAGATTTTGTTGCATAAATCTTGAGAGAATTTGAAAGAAAAATCAAATGCAGACACGAAGTTGGCATCAACAGAATCGTGTGTAACTCTTGACTCTTGATTCATATGGCTTAATTATTTTTTTGTTTAATTTTAATTATTTAAATATAATAATAGTATGTTAAAATATAGAATGACATAATATACTTGCAAAATTAAAATTTATTGACTACAAATTGAATAACTATAAATTACATTCAACAAAAAAATCAGAAATTACTAAATAGTTTTAAAAAAAATACTAGTTTTCTTCATTTTCATTTGAAGAAACATCATATCCTCCCAAACCATGTAACTAGCTATCAGCATCCAATCAATCATTTAAAAGAATACACATCTTCATGGTGTTTGGTTTCATTCTACTTCTTTTTTCATCAATGACTCTTTCACCTGCACTAAAACAAGACTCCGATGGAACTGTGGATATCGGAGGAGTTAGCAGATCACGTGCCATTATGGAAAGTACTGGCCAAAGTCTAGCATTGTCTTTCCGCCATGCCAAAACATCAAAAGTTTAAAATATTAATATTAATCAAGAGAAAGAGCGCGTTAATAAATGTTTTTTGCTTTGTTTTCTTTATATGATTCGTTACATAATTCTAGATCAATTACAGTAAGAGAAAATAGTAGTAGTGGTGGTAGTAGTAAGAGTTCTGTGTGGACGATGTTAAGAAGAAGACAAGACACTACTTCAGCATCTTCTAGTTTAGTTCTAATTCATCTTCATTTATTGAGCAAACCAAGTCATAAATTTCATTGAACAATGTTTGACTTATTTATATAAAAGCATAAAGGACGATAACACAATATATTAAAATATTAAACTAACTCTGGTCTACATAAACTAAACTAAAATAACTCAGATTCGAATCATTTATGCCGATGGTCTTGATCATTGTGAGAAGTGTCATTATGATCATCGTGCTTCATATCTTGACATAGTCCATACATACTCTCTAGTGTTTCTTGCTCCCTTCGACTCTTTTACTGCTTTAGGATCCCCATCAACATGTGTGATATCACCAACAATAGCTATCTAGATGGTCTTATAATCATTTAAATATGGGATAATTACAAATAGATGACCGCTACAAAACAATAGTTCAACTAAATCTAGGAAAAAAACAACATTACATAAACAAATACTTTTCAACAAACTCAATTATGATAAGTCCAATTTTTAAGCTTTATCCTATTTAAGACTTTTTTTTGAACTAAAATACCCACATTTCAGAAAAATGAGGTCAAACCAATTTCTTGTTGAAAATAATTCTTTTCCCTTCACCAAATCTCTCATGTTCCCCCTTCTCCTAATGTTTATCATCGTCCTTAAGAAGATAACAGCTCCACCAGTATCTATGTCTTTGTTGCTGGCCGGAGAATCGTACACAAGCAGAAGAAAAAACATGGTTGCCGCTCGTTTCTTCTCCCTGGCTCTATATACTGCAACAATTGCAGAAGCCATGGAGTTGGCTCCTTCTGAAAAAGTTCATGCTACAATTTTCGAAAGTTGGTGGCTTTATTTTTGAAAATAAGGCTAAACATAAGGCTGCAATTTATGAAAATATTAAATATGTGTTTGCTTCTTCTACGTGTGTCTCGAAAGTTTGATGCTGAAACTGTGTGTATGTGGGACTCAAGAAGGGAATGAAGGAATTGTTGTATGTGGGTCTCAGGACTTTGTGAAAAGGGAATGAAGGTGCGTGTTTATTTTGGTCGTAGAATCATGCCATTATTTTCTGCCATTGGAATCAGAGTGCACCAGTGGGAAGAAATGAAGTGCACAGGGTAAGGAAATGGTGCACCAGTTAAGGAAATGAAGTGCACCAGGGTAAGGAAATGGTGTGCAACGGGGGAAGGACTCGCGTGCACCGGGTAAGGAATAGCGTGCATCTGGGAAGAAAATTGCATGCACCGATGCATGTAAACCCTACATGCATCGGCGGGCACCGGTGCACGTGAACCCCATATGCATCGGTTCATTACAGACCGGTGGACGCACATAAGGTTGCATGACTATTTTTGTCATTTTATTTTAAAATGGACTTAAATTAAGTGTTTTTGCCTTATTAGAGTGAAAAATATTTCTCCTAATTGAACGGCATGCAAGTCTCCTTTTAAATATTATTAATTGGGCTTGGAACCTTAAACATGGGCCTTGATGTAAACCAATTTTTTAGATATATAAAGATGATTTTAAATTTAAATAAAATATATGTGGTTTACTTTTATGGATATAAAAAATGTTGCCAAATATAGCACATATTCACTAATTTTAAAATCTATTAAGATGTAGCCTTTTTTTTTTTTTTGTTGAAGAGAACTTTTTTTCAAACAAAAATAGATGAAATATTTACAGCATTTCAACTTTTAAAAAAGAAAAAGAAGAATAAATAAATAGAAAAACATGTACAGCTAAGATGACACCCCTAAGGTGCTGCGCCAATGTAACCTTGGTGGACCAACCAGTTCCCAGTCCACTTTTGAAATAAAGCCAATATCCTCACAAGACAAACAGATAAATACATGATAAAATATGTTCCATCCCTTTCAAAATCTATAATGCAAGAAAGGTAAATCTATAGCGCCTAACTCAACTAGCAGCGGATATAAAAAAAAACATGTTAAATTCAAAATATTATGGTGTGTGTGTGTCAGTGTGTGTGTCTATATATATATATATGTGTGTGTGTGTGGGTGTGTTATATATAAGGATCGGAACGATGAGGAAGCAGAGCCAAAGGATAAATAGACGCCTAGTAAGTTTTTGAAAACTCGACTGGTTGAGTTTGAAAATGTAGTTTAAAAGGAGTTGCAATAACCAACCCACTGCTATGATGCACAGACATTCCTAAAAATCAGTCGTTGTAGTTATTGCCACTTCTAAACATCGACATACCTCGGACAACCACATCACGTGTCCTTAATTTCTCAACCAAATAATATTGGACACGCGTGTCGGATACGGCCGATGGACTAATTGTACAATTTAAAAAGTTTTTGACTAAAATCAAATTTGGACGTGTTTGTTAAACTTTATGTTAATTGAAGTAATACACATGTGGTTTTAGTATGTGCGATATTATAATGATTCAGCTACATACATTTATTTATACGCTTCTTGAATTTGGTAAGTATTTTTATTGTTATCTTTTATGTGGACGTGCTTGTTAAATTTTATGTTAATTGAATTGGTATTAGTATGTGTGATCAGTGAAGGACGCAGAAAAATTAGTAAGGGGGCAAAAAATGTTAAAATACAAACTGTAGGTAAAAAAAAATTTTCGGGGCCAAATATTTTTTAAGGGGTGGCAAAATATTATTTTTGAGGGGCAAATTGTAATTTTTAGGGCTAAAATATATATATTTTTAAAAAATTATATGTATAATATATATAAAATATACATGCGTGTCACAAACGTATTGTATCCTGAAAATTTTGAAAATACATGTATTTCGAGTCCGTGTCCATGCATCATAGACTCGGTGTTATTGATTAAATTCTTTAGAGTACCGGGAAAAATAAGTTTAAAAAAAAACAAATATGGAGAATACATGTGGAAAATTATTGTATACATATTTTTAGAGAGATTCAAAGATTTTTTTTTTAGCACTGTGGATGAGAATTTTTTGTGTTACATGGGTCTCGAAACAGAGACCTTCTAAGATGGGAAATGGTGACTATCAATTTGATAACTGTATTGTTGTCTGTAGAGATTCGAAGTTAAGTGTTTTACCCTAGATCACATAAATACGATGCGCGAGCGGATATAGATATGCGAGTGCGTCAATTTTCAAAAAAATTGAGTCCGGGTGCGCCTTAATGCGCCTATTTAAAATAAATAAATAAATATATATATATATATATATGTATATATACATACACACTGATGAAATGAAGTTAAACATACACAATATACATCATATTTAACAAACTTACATCATTATTATATTATTTACAAAGTTACAATATGAAGTTCTTAACAACTTTGTTATTTGCAGTTTGATCATTCTCAAAAAACATTAAATTAGATTTTATTGAAGGATCTAATATTTGCAGCTTTGTAACATGTTATAGTCAGTGAGATAACATACTTTGAATCTTGTATTTGATCTTTCTTCTAGTAAGGATTCTCCGAAAAATATATTTTAGAAAATGAAAAATGAAAATGAAATGAAATATTAAAATTTAGTTTTATTTTAAGATATAAAATAACGAATTTGAAAAATGAAACCAAATTGTACATATATATTTCAAAATGTTTGGTAATAGTATAAATTTATTAAGAATGACTCATATTATTTTCGGAGACTTATATTATTACATTATGAAATGACTAATATAAACATTTAAATTAACTTAATAAAAATAAAAGTTTTATTTATAAAGTTCATTCTATTAATTTTCATGCAAAAACTAAGATATCAAAATTATTATTATTTACTCCGCAAAAATGTTACAAAATCATAGATTTATCATATTTTCTTTTATCCATATCTAATATTTCATATGTTATTATGTCTTTTCATGATCCATTACATAATAGTGAATATTATCTATCTATTCACGATTTAATATAATTTTCTTACCAACCCGAAGTATCTAGAAACCATGAAAATTCATCTAAACCCAAAATCGGAGATTTTTTTTTAGAATTACAAACAAAAAAAAAAAAGGAGAATTAACGATGATTAACAAGACTTAGTAACCTAGTGCGTGAATTAGGAATTCTTAGTGCACGAATTAGAAATTCCTAAAACGCGAACTAGAAATTTTAAAGCGCGAACTAGAAATTCTTAATTCGTCTTAATGCGGTGCACGCGCACCCAGTTCGTCAGTTCGTGGCCGGAGCGCCAGTGCATGAAGGGGGTAGGAGAATTATGGTGACTTATGTTTTACCTTCCACTTCTACGTCATGAAGGTTTCATTACTTCATTACAAGTAAGCCCGTTTATTGATATGAATAGCCTTATTAGTGTTCAACATTGGTTGCCAATGTCAACTCAAAACACTGAATTAACTCCTACGATAGTTTTTGTCATCGATAACTTCTACAAAAAATGTATTCTTAAAAAAATCATCTACATAATTCTTTTAGAGTTATTATTAAGGATTGAAGACGTAATTACATGCGAAGGTTGCTTGATCAATAGATATGGCTTAATTATTCTTCAACATCTTCAATGCTCCAATTTTTATATTATTTCAATTAAATGATTGGGTTTATGATCTTCATAAAGGATTCACATATTTCTTGTGAAAACTCGGTTTTTCCAATCAAGCAAACATCTAGAATTTTGGTCAACTCAACTATGTGGTATTTTGATCTACTCAACTATCCGAAATTTTAGTCAAACACAACTACTTAATTTCAAAATAATATTGTAAGTTACAGGATAATATTGAATTATATTAAAGATAATATTGAAACATGTTATCATAATCTTGTAGATATAATCGTGTGACCAAAACTATTGAATCTGTACACTTTATGAATATTATATCTCCTCAACCACAACAATCACTTGAAAATTCCTCACTTTCAGCAACATAGTTTTCGAGAAAAATACAAAGTTACACACATATATTTTCGAAAAAACACACACACAGTGAAATATTCGAACCACTCAAGACAAGGAAGAAATGATTTCATCGTATTTCACAATCTAAATTCATCCATGCTTAGAAATGTCTATAATCTCAGTAAGTGGACTTTCGTTCAAAATTATTCTTCGTTTTAAATTTGTATGTATGTTTAAAATTCATGATGTTCTGAGAAATTTTGATCACCAAGGAATAAGTGATATACGGAGCAAAGTGCTACATGTGATAGAACTCACATCTTGAATCCAATGGGCGAAGTGTTACATATTGGGGGCACCTCTTGAAGCTTAAGAGCAAAGTGCCACGTGCATAAGTGCTACATATTGAACCCGCGGAACAAAATGCTACATACACGGGAGCCACCACTTGAATCTATGGAAGTCCCTCAAAATTATCGGTGTTAATTGATCCATGATGCGTTTAGGCCATGAATTATGTTTCTGATATAATATGTTCTATTCTAGCTTTGGTGGGAGCAAATTTCTGTTCTGGCTTTGATGAGAATAGTTCTGTTCTATTTCAGTATTTGTATCAGTTTTTGTTATGTTAACAATTTTCTTTTGAAAATATATATACGTATATATGTTTTGTGACATTCAATTGACACCCACTTTGTGAATATTTTTCAAAACGCTCACCCCTTACCTCTTATTCTCACCTCTCACCTCTCATTCACATATAAAAGCGAATCAGAAATCGAAGAGGAAGATCAAAATAAGTTTCGGAGAAAGCGATTTAGTTGTTGACGTTTAAAATTCTACAGCCATTGAATTTAGTTAAACTTCCGTTGACGTATTTGATTTTTAGAACAATTATGTGACCATTGTTTTTTATAAATTTTGAATTGTAAAGATAATAATTTAGTTTATGGAACAAAAGACTGGTTATAGTTAAATTCTACACTATGAGGCTTGTTAATTTTGAATCAACCCCGATCTCCAGGCATGACATTTTCTGACATGTAATACGTGATTGCTATGTTTTTTTATTCAATATTGAAACTTTTTTTCAAAATTGCAAATGTAATTCCAACATTTTTTTTAAATATTTAGCATCCCATCAATACAATATCAATTTTTATGTTGTAAAATCTTCCAATTACGGGATAATATGATCACAAAAACCCAAGTATAAAGTTAATTTGTCTTTGAACTTCTATGTTTTTAAAACATAAGCTTATAACCCCATATGTAATATTAATTAATGTTTTAACTCATGTATTTTTAAAGCATAAGCTTAAAACCTCCGTGTTGTTAAAAATAATGTTATATCATCTTGATTCCGTAGTTGCAAATTCACGTTCTCTAAATGAATCAGCAAATTATCAGACGCAATTAGAGCGCGCAAATTTCCAACTGCATAACTGAGGTGGTATAATATTATTTTTAAACACAGGTATTTTAAATTTATGTTTTAAATATACATGAGTTTAAATGATAATTAATATTATTCTGGGAGGTTATAAACTTATGTTTTAATAACAAAAGGATTTACAGGCTAATTAATTTTATACATTGGCCTTCATGCAATGAGCCCATCAAGTTACTATTGGATTGAAGAAAGTCCCGTAGTCGACAGGATTTACTCATTAGCTACGATACACGGATACTAATACGACGACACTGACACAACACGAACAAATATATATATATATATATATATATATATATATATATATATATATATATATATATATCACATTTTTAAATTCTAAAACCATATAAAAGTAACAAAAATATTCTTACCAAATTCAAGAAGCATATAAATAAATACATGTCACTAGAATCATCATAATATCACTCATACTAACACCAAATACATATTACTTTAATTAATATAAAGTTTAACAAACACGTCCAAATAAAATATAACACCGAAAATATTATTACCAAATTCAAAAATAATATATAAAGGTGTCACTGAAATCATCATAGTATCACTCGTACTAACAACAAATTTATATTACTTCAATTAAATAGAGTTTAAATAATACCACTAAATTTCATTTTAGCCAAAAACTTTTTAAATTGTACAATTATCACCCAAAAGTGTTCTTTCTGTGTCGGACACGTCCATCAGACATGTCTGACACGGGTGTCCAATTTTGAGGGAAGTGTTCGATTTTATTTTATTAATAAAATTAAGGACACGCCACGTGGCGTGTCCGACACGTGTCCGATGAGTGTCCGAGAAGTGTCGATGTTCGAGAAGTGTCCGACACTGCATCGACTGATTTTTAGGAATGTCTCTGCATCATAGCTCATTAGCGATTCGAAGTCTTCTATCTTCCCATCTTCTCAATTTATCGTTATCATCGGCCAAAAATCACAGGGATATCTAACGCAACAGACTTCTACCAAAGATACATTCATTTAGACGTTGTAATAGAGTCTTGCAATATAATTTATTTTCCAGGCATAAAATTTTAGTTGACGATTTCAAGAAAAGCAGGAGCAGTTAAAGAGGGAAGAAGTGAATTCGAGGAGTTAAAAATACGAAACCAATATTAAAAAAAATGGGGACGACCAATAAATATGTGTAATAATTTAAAATATATTTTAATAAAAATGTGGGAGATAGAATTTTTGGGTTTTGAAAAAAACTTCACAAAAAATAATGTCATACGACATCATCAGCCGATATATATATATATATATATATATATATATATATATATATATATATATATATATATATATATATAACAAACTTGTGATGGGAGTAAAGATAATTATATGGACCAGATAGAGTGGGTTGGAATCCTCATTAAAATGGGACAGCAAAGAAATAATTGAGGCACGTGAAAAAAATTCATAATTTTTTGTTTGGATAGGGACCCGTTACCTTCTTGTGTACGGCTTAATCTAGTCCACACTCAACGGTCAAGGCTGCATTAACTATACTCGTGAATATGTTGAGTGATAATGGATAGGATATATATCAAATAACCAAATATAATAATAGTTTTATTTATATATTTAAATAAAAAAACAAAGAAAGAAAAAGAATATATCCCACTTTCTTTGTGGGCCAATGATTTGGTGTTTTTGGCATGATGAATCAGAATTAATGAATCTCACCGTCCAATGGGCCCAAACTGATCAAAAGCCTGGAATGACAGCGTGTACCTATTTGTTTATAGTAATTAATTAATCAATCTTATTTACATGAATGCCCTTCATCTAGAGGGGATATTTATGTATACTAAATTTTATTTTTCTTAAAATTAGTTACATCGTTTCATGATTTAAACTGACGATTTACTTCATAGTAATGTAAAGATTTGCTTTAAAAAAAAAACTCAGCGTATCAATTTGATTGAAAATAATTAATTTAATTGAAACCTTCTTTTTATTCATGGATATATAAATATATAATCAATAAATTATGCATTAAGGGGTACGGATAAGATTCTACAGTAGAAACTCTATAAATTAATACTCTATTATTTAATAAACTCTTTAAGATAATATTTTTGGTCGGTCCCGACTCGGGGGTAGGGTTCTAAATTAATAATTCGCTAAAGTTATAAGATAATACATTTTTGATGATTTCTATAGACCCCATATAAAATATAAATTAATAATTCCTTTATACTACATATTACATGAATGATTTATGAAAGTTTCTTTAAAAATGACTCAATTGTCTTTTGTTTTTTGTTGAAATCAATTTCACCTTGAATCTCGTCTCTAATTTTCCTTATCATTGTAAGAACTTCTGGTGTTGTTTTCTCATAGCTCAACAAGAAATTATTCAATGTAATTGCCGCTTTAATAGCCTCGTTTTGCGAAGGGGGCTCCATGGTGAACTTTCATCATCATCTTCATCATCTTTATCAGTTCTAATAACGCTCTCAATAATTTCTTCATCAGTCAACAACTGTGCAACTACATTTTCTTCTGGGTGGTTCAGGACATCTTCGACATCCATTGCATTGCGATATCAAATTTCGGAGTTCTCGAGTGCTTTCACCACCTACCTGTTCATCGGAGTTCTCAAAAGCCATGTTATCTGTTGATCGAATTTTACAATGACGAAAGCAGTTCACAGTTGTATTTGCACGAACATCCATAGTCCATGCTGGAATTGCAAGATTCATCGCATCTAACACATTTATTTTTGCTGGATTTGGAACCCCTAATTCATAACCCTCCAAAAGACTTCTATAAAATCGACGACGATAATGCATCTTAAAAGCTAGTATAATCCCGTCACAAGGTTGAATTTTTGAAGTTGTATTTGGTGGCAAAAAAATTAATTCAACATTTTGCAATCCTTCAATAATTTTTGGATGAGCAGGGCAATTATCCACAATCAAGAGAATTTTTCTTCCAACCATTTTTTTATCAAGTTGGCGAACATATTCTTCAAATAACACCCGAGTCATCCAAGCTCGTTTGTTAGCACGGTACTCACAGTTCAAACTGTTCAAGTTTACATTCTTGAAGCACATAGGTTTAGCATATTTTCCAATAATCCATAAAGGAATTTTCTCTGAACCGTCCTCATTACAGCAAATAACAACAGTTAGTCTTTCATTGTCTTGTTTTTTCCCTTCAAGTTGCATTGTTGCAAGGGAATGATCCGGTTGAAGTCTAAAAAACAAACCTATTTAAGATCAAAACATGTAAATAATTACATCACTAAAGTACAAAATAAAAATAATAAAAAACAAACATGTTTCATCCGTATTAAAGATGTCTTTCATTTCAAACTGATCCACTTTGTCTCTTATGGTTTTTAATTTGTCTTTCATGCCCTCCATTTCAACTGATCCACTCTCTCCAAAACGTCGGAAATTTTTAGTTCCATATCTTGCTTTGAACTTTCCAAGCCAACCAATAGAAAAAGTAAAGTCTGGAGTATCCATAGGATACATATCCTTCATGAACTTTTTCACCTTCTCGATGATTAGTTCACCTGTCATATTTACATGTTCTTGATATTGAAGAATCCATTCATAGAGAGATTTTTCTAGGTCATGAAATTTTGCCGGTTTACGTCGCTTAACATCACCTCTTTCGGGAGCAAGTGAGAGATACTCTGAAGACCGCTTAACTGTATTCGATACTGTCCCTTGACTCACCTGCAAACCATAGTTACTAAGAACTCATTTTTGCAATTGTTTTTGAGTGAGACTTGGATTATCCTTGTTGTGCTTGCATAATGCTCCTCGAATCTCGTCGGTCATTGTTGTTTTTTTCACACCTTTAAGATGGGACGCCATATTGTGTGTATGATTTGTTTGTGTTAGCATATTTTGATCTTTTATTTATTTGTATATAAAATATTTTTTAATGTCCATAAAGTGATACTTAGGAGATTGAAGAGTTCTTTCAAATTGGGCTCTTCATTTGATATACGTACATGCATTGTACAATAATTAAGTGGAAGTTTGAAAGGTGTTTGTAAATTGAGTATTCATTATAAATTAACAAAATATTAATTAATATATAAATTATTAATTATTAATTTATCGATTAATTAATAACTCTTTTGTGGTCCCATGAGTATTAATTTATAGAGTTTTTACTGTAAATTGGTAGCAATCCGTTTGAAAACTTTAATATTTTATTATTATAATATTATATATATATTAAATATATATATGAAAATCTGCGTATTTATTTTCGAACAGTAGTTCGAATAGCTCGTGAATATATTCGACTCTTTCGAGCTGAACTCGAACTTGAACTCTAATTTAAGTAGGGATGGTAATGGGGCAGGTCCAGACTAGGACCCGCCCTGAACCCGCCCCGCCGGGCCGGGTTTGGACTCGGTTCAACCGGGTTTGGAAGTAGGGCGGGGCGGGTACTGGGATTGGCCGAACCCGCCCCGTTATACATTTTTAATTTTTTTAAAAAAATAATTAATATTGAATATACATTTTACTTCTTTGATTGAACAATAAAGTGTCATCATTTAATTTTATATCAAAATTCATGTGTTCATGTTAAAAAAATTGGACATTTTGAAGAGAATGAGAGCAAATTAATAAATATTTGGTTGCTTAAAGATAGTTTTCCAATGCTTATTATAAAATATTTACTATAAGAAAACATGAAATTCAATAACAAAACTCAATTTTTGTGTTTCAAAATTGATTTCTAGCTAAAATTTAAAAAAAATTATATAAAAAGACTGAAATTGGGGCGGGGCGAGTAAACCCGCCGGGTTCGCGGGTTTAGACGGGGCGAGGGGGGTCCGGGTTTTATGTGAAGCGGGGCGGGTCTTGGGATTGGCCAAACCCGCCCCGTTGCCATCACTAAATCTGAGCCAACTCAAGCAAATATTTTTATTTTATATTTTATTTTTGAGTTTGGAATATATATACTTAAGCCGAATTCAAACCTTAAAATTTTCTTTATATTTGGTTTATTTATATCCCTAATCAAGTGCAACAGACTTGTCTGTGCATCATCACCAACCGAATTATTACAATAGAGGCGTTATAAAAAAATAATATTTAGTCAAATTACATGTAATAATATTTTTTTTTTAAAAAAATATCAATTATAACTTGTGTCACGATTCTTATTTTTATGATTATATAAAGATAATTTCAAAATAGTTGGTAGTTGCCTAGATCGGATCGGTTTATTTGATGCTTGATATATCTTATCATACATTTGAAATATTCCAAATGGAATATTCTCAATGCATGATTGATAAACCTCTTAGAACACAGTTATGAGGGATAGCATCAAAAAATCCGATCAGGTGACAAGGATCATATGTATCTTATATTACTATTATCATCGACCAATAAATAAAGAGTATGCTCACAATCATTCACATGTTTAACTTAAATCCAAAATCTTAAATTATTTATTTCAATGTTGATTAATCATTAATAAATGATTATACCACAGTTAGATGATACTGCAATATAAAACAAGGCTTGAAAATATGCTATCAGGTCTTAGACCATTTACATACTCTATTTGTGTCTGTTGTCTTGTGTTCGATACTTCTCCCCTACAATAAAAATTTTATAAAAATGTTTGAAAATATGCTAACAAGTGTTAGCTCATTGACATATTGTATTTGTGTTTATTGTCTTGAGTTCGACACCTCTCTTATAGGGGGTGTAAACGAATCGAGCCGGCTCGAATAATATTCGATTCGAATTTGAAATTATCGAACTCGAACATATTCGAACTTTTTTGGAGCCGAATTCGAGCCCAATTTATTTTGTTCGACAGTTTACGAGCCACTCACGAACTTTAATAATTTTATTAATATAATATAATTATATATCAAATAAATAAAGTTCGAGCATTTCGAGTATTTGTTTCGAGCAATAGTTTGAATAACTCACGAACATATTCTATTTTTTCGAGCCGAACTCGAACTCGAGCTCTAATTCGAGCCAAAAATTTTATAATATTCGAACTTCGAATCGAACTCGAATATATCTATTTCGAGCCGAATTCGAGCCTTAAAATTTTCTACATATTCGACTCGATTCGTTTACACCCCTTCTCCCAAACAATAAAAAAAAATTATAAAAAGATTTGAAAATATATTTCCATTTCATAGAATTCTATATAATCATTATTTTTAACTAAAGTATTCATTAATCCAAAATAATAATAATCAAAATATTATATTGGTCATGTGTGGAAGACTTAAGAACATGTTATTTCTGTAAATATACTTCTTATAAAAAATAAAAAATAAACAGATAGATAAATTATATTCTGTTCGAGAGGATCTTTTCTCGAGAAATAAACAACAACAAAAAATAAAAACAGTACCTCACATGTTTCTGTTTTTATAAATTATGTTTATACATTAAATTCCTTTTCATCTTGTAATATTTACCATTATTTCCCTCATTTTACTTATTTACATCCATTTTATTTTCTAGTTAAATTTCAATATTATATTTTTATTTTAAATGTTTATATAATTTATAATTTATTAATTTTTTTGAAAAGTGTTAAACATTTTATTTTATTTAATTTTAGTTAAATATTAATTAATATATAAATTAACAATTTGATTATCAACTATTTTATTTTATTTACAAAGTAACATATATCCTTTTCAGGGAAACATTGTTGCTGCCCCGAAGGACACTGCCCTCAGGAGCATCGTCCACCATCCATGTGGAATATATTTTTTTTTTAAAAAAAAAATCCAAATGAATGGTGATGATGCCCCTAAGAATACTAACATTAAGGACATCATCAAACAAACCACTTTTCAGTCAACTATATTCGACTATTCGTACCAAATTACATACTGTTTCTATTTCTAATTAGTAAAATCTTTGGCAGCTAAACAAACACTTGCTTATTTGTTTATCAAAAAAATAAAATAAAATAACTTTTTTTAGTATAACTACAAGGGTTTGAGATGAATTATTATTCTATATATCGGGTGTACTAATACACCATCACATATTCATATGTATATATATCTATAATCTATAACATATATAATATGCGAGGATCTCAATGGTCCGCTTATTTCAGACCAATGTCTAATTAGACTCGTGTCTTTGCCAATATAAAATATTATTATAACATTTGTCATCTATGTGTCCACCAATTTACGTTATACCATCCCCAGTCTTACAATTTATCATCACACATACCATACAAAATTACCATATCACTCTAAAAAGATTATTAAAATCCAAAAAAATTAAATATAAAAATACTATATAATCATTTAATAAATTTCAAAAAACCAAAATAAAAAACAGACGTTACAATTATGACATCATTTTACAAAAAAAATGTATATGCACGCTTTTGTGTACAGAAGGGGACTAGTGTATATGTATGTTTGAATGTGTGATAGTATATGAGTCCACTCGATGCATTGAATAATAATCTGAGATTATAAGAATGTAATCCATTTTTGGAGGTTGGCAAAAATATTTATACAATAAGCATAGACTTTACGATGCATGGATACTGACACGACGACACTGATATGGTGACATGGATTTTCAAAATTTTCAGGATACGACACGACTGGGACACGATATATATATATATATTACAAATACTAGAAATTCACATTTTTTAAATTCTAAAACCATGTAAAATTAAGAAAAATATTCTTACCAAATTCAAGAAACATATAAATAAATGCATGTCACTGGAATCATCATAATATCACTCATACTAACACCAAATATATATTACTTTAATTAATATAAAGCTTAACAAACACGCCCAAATATAATATAACACCAAAAATGTTCTTACCAAATTCAAAATAATATATATAAATGTATGTCACTGAAATTATCAGAGTTGCACTCATACTAACAACAAATGCATATTACTTCAATTAAATAGAGTTTAAGTAATATCTCTAAATTTTATTTTAGCCAAAAACTTTTTAAATTGTACAGTTATCACCCAAAAGTGTCATTTCTGTGTCGGACACGGCTCGGGCACTTACATCAGCCATGTCAGACGGGTGTCCGATTTTGAGGGGGAGTATGCGACATGGGTATCTGATTTTATTTTATTAATAAAATCATGGGCACGCCATGTGTCCGAGGGGTGTCCGAGAAGTGTCGATGTCCGACACTGCATGAAGTGGTTTTAGGAGTGTCCGTGCATCATAGGTTATACTAAATATGCACGAACTTCCCTGTTTAACAAAATAGGCAAGAAACCCCTTGTGTTTTCTTAAACTGGGCATGAAATCCCCTTGTGTTATAGTAAATGTGTACGAAACTCCCATGTGTTAACAAAATAAGCAAAAAACCATATATGTTTCCTAAACTCGACATGAAACCACAATGTGTTATAAAAAAAACAAAAAAACATCTCTTTTTTTTTCCGAAACCTTTCACGAAAACCCATGTGTAAAACAAAATAGGCAAAAAAAAACTATATTTTCGTAAATCCTGC
This sequence comes from Haberlea rhodopensis, assembly GCA_907163345.1. Taxonomy (NCBI): domain Eukaryota; kingdom Viridiplantae; phylum Streptophyta; class Magnoliopsida; order Lamiales; family Gesneriaceae; genus Haberlea; species Haberlea rhodopensis. Next base: position 3,988,333 of record CAJQUN010000008.1, on the reverse strand, counting down.
ACAAAACCCAATCGGCTATCTAATATGCTCTCCAATTTTTCTATATCTGCATTATTTTCTTATTTTCTGTAATGATTTGATCTTTTAGTTTTAAAACGAACAATATTTAGAATTTTTCTATATTTATAAAAAATTCAGAATATTATTCATAATCTATTTTAAAAGTACACAACAAAAAGTAACCACTTTAAAATTCTGAATATTGTTTATTTTAAAACTTAAAGAATAAATTATTACAGAAAATAAGAAAATAATGTTAATGCGGAAAAATTGGAGAGAATATTAGACAATTAGGAGGGTTTTGTGCAGGATTTAAGAAAATAGATGTTTTTTTTTTTTGCCTATTTTGTTTAACACGGGGGGTTTCGTTCAGGTTTCAGAAAAAAGATACTGGTTTTTTTGTTTTTGTTTTTGTTTTATATAATACATGGGGTTTTTTGCTTATTTTATTAACACATTGGAGTTTTGTGCATATTTACTATAACACATGGAGTTTCATGCCGAGTTTAAGAAAGCACATAGGTTTTTTTTTACTTATTTTGTTAACACAGAGTTTGTTAACACATGAGTGTTTCATACATATTTACTATAATACATGTTTTTTTTGCTTTTTACCCAAATTTTTTTTACCTATATAATAATATAAGAGACTAAGACTTAGTATTCATTACCATTCTAATAATAATATAAGAGACTAAGACTTAGTATTCATTACCATTCTAATGAATAGTAATAAATAGTAAATTATTCTAATAAATAGTAAATCACTATTCATTACAAAAAAAAATTTCAACAAAAAAATTTATTTTTAAGAAATTTTTTGTTAAGTAAATTTTTTTATTGATGAGCGTGTTTGGTCTGAACCGGCTAGAAAAAAAATATATTTTAATCGGGTGTTGATGCACATAACTTCAAATGTAATTTTTTTTTTCAAGTTATAGTAAGATGGACATCACTTGTTTTTTTAAAAAAAATGTTAAGAGTCAATCATTTAATTATTTTTTTCCCCATTATATTACAATAGCATGATTGTTTAAATTTTTTGTTGGCCTGAACCGACTAGAAAAATATATATCTTAAACAGTTTTTGATGAGCGCAACTTCAAATATTATTTTTTCAGTTTATAATAAGATGAACATCATTTTTATTAAAAAAAAGTTAGAGTCGGTCATTTGGTTATTTTTATACATTCAAATACAGTAGCATATTTGCTTTTTTAAAAAAAGTTTGTTAAAGTAAGTATTTGAAATTTTATATTCGATCAAATTAGGAAAAAATTAACCAAACATGCTGGTATCGGATATAGTGTATTGGGTGGTGCCAATAAAAACTATTATTATGAATAAAAAACAAAGAAAACTACCAATAAAAAGAGAGCGTGAGAAGGAAACAATCGACAAAATAATACACTCTCCAACTAATATTTGTTATTGGTCGCCATTTTCTTGTTTTGCATCACTATGGGATGACTCATGCTGATGAGCGGAAATGAATTCTTTTTCTCTAAGAACTTAAAGGCTCTGGTGAAAGACAAAGTGACGGATAAGAAAGATAAAACTTTGTGATGAAAATGAGGTGTGTTAGTTTATTTTATTTATTTATTTATTTGGTCATATCTCCCAATCAAACTTTGCTGTATTATTTTCCGTTTCATCAGTGCTCTGTAACTCTCTTTTTTATTACTATTTTCAATTTTTTTTTGTTTCCATGTTTTCTTAGCGTGTAATTAAGTCATATTTATTGTTTGTATGCGGTTCAATATATAATTTTACTTGTTTTACGAAGTATGACTGGTTTTGTTGACTTGTCATACATCATCTTTCACGGGTTTTGAAATCAAAGTGTGGTTGGTTGTTGCAATGATCCTGGTTTTACAATTTTCTGGCGTGATCAAAATCTGGTTTTTTGGTTCCTGGGAATTTGGGTATTTTAGGTAGATATTTTTTAGATTTTCTGTTATTGGAAATGTGGAGCAGTAGTTTGATGAAAAGGCTGTAAAATTCTATTATCATTTTACTGTAGGGATCTTGCATGATTTTTTATTGGTCAGATAATTCTTGATAAATCTCCTGGAGGCTCCCACAGTTTTTACCGATCAGTTTAGTTAATGCTCTTAGTGATCTTAAATTGTTTGATCCTTTATCTTTAAGTTTTTTCACTCCATTTATGAAAACCTTGAAAGTTTGGGACTAATTCATTGATTCCTCCATTTTTTCATGACAAGGGACGGAGGCTAAGTGATCTTGAACTCAATTCTATCTTTTATTATTGAATTGGGTGCCTCCAAGTTTTTTTTGATTGGGTTGAGTACCTGGATTACACCATCTGAAGTTGGTCATCACATCGAAATAGATGGCAAAGTTATTGCACACGGATTCGAGACGCATGTACTCGTGGTGGTGGGATAGTCATATTAGTCCCAAGAATTCGAAATGGCTTCAGGAAAATCTCACAGGTATAGCTTGGTTTTTACAGATTTTATCGAAATTATGAACTTGTCGAAGTGTTCCAACTTATTTCAACTGTATATGAGTCTATATGTGGTGAAATTTCTGCTATGATATATGGAAAAATGGCGCATATATGTCGATATTCACTTCAGAGTCATGTTTATATTTCAGGTTCTTGATGTCTTTTGAGTGATGGTTCCTATATGTTCTTCAGTTTATTTTAACAATGAAGTTAGGCATATTTTTTCTCTGTGTTCGTGGCTGTGAATAATTTAATTATTGTAGTATCTTATACCACTTGGGCATTTGACTGGATTTTAAGCAAGTGTTTTCTGCTGAAAATTTTGTTTTGTGCTTTGATAGATATGGATGCCAAAGTCAAAGTAATGATAAAGCTCATTGAAGAAGATGCAGATTCTTTCGCAAGGAGGGCGGAGATGTATTACAAGAAACGTCCCGAGCTTACGAGAATGGTCGAAGAGTTCTATAGAGCTTATCGTGCATTGGCTGAAAGATATGATCACGCAACTGGTGTGATTCGACATGCACATCGAACTATGGCAGAAGCTTTTCCAAATCAAGTCCCTTCTATGTTTTCTGACGATTCACCTGTGGCTTCTGGAACCAATCCTAGAACACCTGACGATAATGTTTTCAAACAGAGTGGAGAATTCACTGATGATTCAGAAACTGTTGCAAGAAGGAGGGCTTTAAAAGAGCAGCTTAACGACCCATTTGGGTCGGTTGAAAAGGTGCGGAAGGGTCTTAATTTTGATGAAACGGAGGAAAAAAATAATCCACGGCTTGAAAAATTAGCAAAAACTGAAAGAGAACATCATTCTCAGGAGATCCTAAAGCTGAAGGAATCCATTGCCAAATTGGAAAGTGAGAAGGAAGCTGGCCTTGTTCAATATAAAGAGAGTTTCGATAATCTCTCCCAGCTTGAACTGGAAATAGCTCAAACTCGAGAATATTTCAGAGTGTATAGTGATCGCGCAACTAAAGCTGAAAATGAAGTTGTTATCTTGAAGGAATCACTGTCTAAACTAGAATCTGAGAAAGAGTTGAAGCTTCAAGAATATGAAAGATCCTTGGACAGGCTATCTGAACTAGAGACTATTATCTCTGCTGCTCAAGAGGATACCGAGAAATTCAATCAAAGAGCTTGCACTGCTGAAACAGAAGCACAATCCTTGAGAGGTGAACTGGATAAGATGGCTTTCGAGAAGGATGCAGCTCTTGACCAATACCTGCAGTCATTGGAGGCAATATCAAACTTAGAGAACAAACAACGAGTCACTGAAGAGGATGCTGCTGGATTGAAAGAGAGAGCAGAAAAGGCAGAAAGTGAAGTTGAAATTCTTAGACAAACAATTTCCAAATTAACTGATGACAAGGAGGCTGCAGCTCTACAATACCATCAATGTTTAGAGACGATTTCCGGCCTAGAAGACAAACTTACACGTGCCCAAGACGAGGCCAAACTCCTTAATATGGAGATAGATAGTGGAGTATCCAAGTTCAAGGGTGCTGAAGAAAAATGTCTCGTCTTAGAAAGATCGAACCACTCTCTCCACTCTGAGTTGGAGTCTTTGATGTTGAAGATGGGAACACAAACTCAAGATCTTACAGAGAAGCAGAAGGAATTAGGACAGCTTTGGGCTTGCTTACAAGAAGAACAGTTACGGTTTGTGGAAGCTGAAACCGCTTTTCAGACTTTGCAGCATTTGCACACCCAAACTCAGGAAGAGCTGCGATCTATGGCTTCTGAGCTGCAGAAGAGGGCTCAACTTTTGAAGGTTTCACAGACCCATAATCAGAGTTTGCAAGATGAAGTTCTGAAAGTAAGGGAGGAGAACAAGCATCTTGATAAACTCAATACATCTTCATCCTTGTCGATTAAGGATATGAAAAATGAGATTTCCGATTTAAAAGAATCAAAAAGGAAACTCGAGGAGGAAGTTGAGCTTCGACTAGACGAAAGAAATGCACTGCAGCAAGAAATATATTGCCTAAAAGAAGAAATGAATGATCTGCAAAAGAAGCATCATTCGGTTGTGGACCAGGTGCACATGGTGGGCTTGAATCCAGAATCGTTTGGATCATCAGTGAGGGAATTGCAGGATGAGAATTCCAATTTGAGAGAAACTTGGGACAGAGAACGAAGGGATAAAGAAGCTTTCATGACGAAACTGGAAATTATGGAGCAGCTTCTTGAGAAAAATGCTGTCTTGGAGACTTCCCTATCTGATTTGAATGCCGAACTAGATGCAGTCAGAGGAAAGATTGAAACATTGGAGCACTCCTTACAATCTCTTTTGAAGGAGAAATCCACCCTTCTTGACGAGAGAGCCTCTCTGGTTACCCAACTTCAGGAAACAAACAAGAATTTGGAAAGTCTCACAGAGAATAGAACTGTCATGGAGAATTCCCTTTCTGATGCTTACAATCAGCTTGAGACGTTAAACGTTAAATCAAAGTCATTAGAAGATTCATACCAGTTGCTCGAAAATGAGAAGACCGGCCTTATCCATGAGAAGCACTGTCTAACTTCTCAGCTGGATAACACACTGAAAAGACTGGAAGAGCTTGGAAAACATTATGGAGAATTGGAAGGAAGATACATAGCTCTGGAGAAAGAAAGAGATTCAACTCTTCACAAAGTTCAAGAGCTGCAGATGTCTTTGGAGGTAGCGAGGCAAGAACATGGCAATTACATTCAGATAAGTGAGTCACGATTGATAGGTGTTGAAACTGAAATGAGTGATTTGCACGAAGAATGTCGGTGGAGAAAGACAGAACTTGATGAAGTAATAGATACTGCCATGATTTTTGAAATTGAGATATTTGTCTTGCAAAGAACTGCTGAAGAGCTGAAACAAAATAATTTCTCCTTGATGAAAAAGAATCAACAACTCTTGGAGAAATCCACTTTGTCTGAAAAGATCATGTTACAGCTTGAGATGTTAACCGTTAAATCAAAGTCATTAGAAGATTCATACCAGTTGCTCGAAAATGAGAAGACCGGCCTTATCCATGAGAAGCACTGTCTAACTTCTCAGCTGGATAACACACTGAAAAGACTGGAAGAGCTTGGAAAACATTATGGAGAATTGGAAGGAAGATACATAGCTCTGGAGAAAGAAAGAGATTCAACTTTTCACAAAGTTCAAGAGCTGCAGATGTCTTTGGAGGTAGCGAGGCAAGAACATGGCAATTACCTTCAGATAAGTGAGTCACGATTGATAGGTGTTGAAGCTGAAATGCGTGATTTGCACGAAGAATGTCGGTGGAGAAAGAGAGAACTTGATGAAGTAATAGATACTGCCATGATTTTTGAAATTGAGATATTTGTCTTGCAAAGAACTGCTGAAGAGCTGAAACAAAATAATTTCTCCTTGATGAAAAAGAATCAACAACTCTTGGAGAAATCCACTTTGTCTGAAAAGATCATGTCACAGTTACAGAAGAATAAACTTGAGCAACAACTTGAAATTAGATCTTTGGCCGACCAAGCTTCAAGTCTGAGAGCTGGCACTTGTCAGTTATTGAAAGTTCTCAACATTGTTCAGGATCCTGCTTTTATGGATAAAACTGAACAATACCATGTTTATTTCGACCAGCTGTTTAATAATATTCAAGATTTGAAAGCATCACTCTGCAAAGCCGAGGAAGAAAATCAACATTGGACTGTTGAGTTGTCAGTTCTTGTCGAGTGGATCAGGCAGCTAAGCCTCAAGGCACGAAATCTTGATGTAGATAAAAGCAATATCGAGCATGAATTCAAGGAAAGAACTGAGCAGCTCTCAGCGATTCAGGGCGAGGTAATTATACTCCTTGAGACAAAAGAAAATTCGAGGCTAAAATTGAGGGAAGGAGATTGCATTAAGGAAGCACTGATGCTTCAGATTAAAGATCTGCAGAGAAATTTAATGGATATGCAAGGTACCTGTGAGGTGTTGCGAAGAGAAAACATAGAAGTTTATGAGGAGAAAAGAAACTCGATGGAGAAATTTTTACATTTGGAAGAAAAAAATAGTGTACTCGAAGAGGAGAATTGTGTGTTATGCGATAAAGTGTTAGCTTTGGACAATCTCTCCTTGATATTGAGAAACTGTGCCAAAGAGAAGTTGATGGCAGTAAGAGAATTGGGTGAAGATCAAAATAAACTTCATGATGTGCATGGTGTTCTTGTGGGAAAGTTAAGCTTAACAGAGGGGAGGTTGGAAGAATCGAATATCGAAATTCGTCACCTCAAGCAGCAATTGCAGAGGTCAGAGGATGAGCTGAAGGTTATTGCTACTGTCAAAGATCAGCTGTCTGACGACATTGAAAATGGGCAAAATATGCTACATCAGATGAAATCAGAACTTCAAGAAGCTGAACATAAGATAAATATGGTTGAAAAAAAGAAATTTGAATTACATAAAATTGTGGAAGATTTGAAATCTGAGAGCAATGAGGCTAAGACTATTAGAGATGACCAAGAGAATCAGATTCTCAAACTTTCCACAGAGAATGACCATTTGAGCATGGAGAATAGTCGCCTGCTTGAAGCGAGTCAGATTCTGGAAGTTAGGCTTCATGATTCGCATGAAGATCTCAATAAGAGTAAAGTTCAAGGGACAAATCTGAAAAATGAGCTGAAAATGAGACGAGAGGAGATTGACGAGTTGGAAATTCAGGCTACATCAGTTTTTGGCCAATTACAGTACTCCATTGTCTGTCAGCTTCTTTTCAAGCAAAAGTTTCACGAGCTCGAAGGAGCGTTCCTTGACTATATTGATCAAAATGAAGGTCTCAAAATTCAACTTGCTGCATTTCGCCCTGAAATTGTTTCCCTCAAGGAATGTGTAGCCTCACTGGAGATCCGTACAGATCCAAAGATCAAGTTTCAAAATCCTGAAGACGAGGAGCTGCAGGTATTATTGAGCACCCTAAATAAATGGCAATTGGATGATCTGTCATTGAATAAATTTCCATGCTTGCAGTAATAGAGTTCCTTTGAGTTTTATTATTGAAGTGGTATTCCCCATTAGTTGACATAATTCTTGTCGTATAACAATGTTATATCCCAATTGCGCACAATCGAGCAACATACCTATTTCATTTAATAACAATGCTACAGGGATATGGACAAAATGCACTACAGTTACTTGAAGAAGTAGATGGACTGCTGACACTAGAAATATATGGTGTGAAATATGATCCTTGTGTTATATGATTGGTCTTTAAACTCTAAATCCCAAGTTAAGACAGTAGCCTTTGTTTTTCTATTTGCTTGGGTTTTAATTGTTTTTTCACAAGTATTGAAAGCCTTTGCTTTCAGTTTGTTGTCATTTCTTGATTTTGACTCACAGACATCTTGCGCTAAACAAGTATGTGAGATGTTTTATTGGGTGGAAAAAATTTATACAGAGTTGTTAAGAATTCTTTTATGTAGACATTTGTTGTCTTGATGATATTGGTAATAATCTTTAATTGGATGGAATGTGTTCTTCAATTACGATAAATCTAGCTTGCTGACATGAAGGTAATATTGATCACCACGAAGCTTTGTAATTGTTTTATGTATTATCATGTAGTTCTTTTTACTGTTTTAAGTTTAAATTTCCTCATATAAAAATAATTTGTTGAAAATCTTCACCCAACATACAGAAGTCATTGATTTTAACTGTTTTTTTTAGCGTGCTGAAGTTATAAATGATTTGCAAGTAAACGATTTGAATGAGGATGAGAAGGCCCCAATGCAAGATATGCTTTCCGACTTGCGTGATCTGCATGCCAGGCTTCAGGCCTATGACAGGGTATCAGCTGCAATGAAGGAGGCCATGGTTCAAGAAAGCATCGATTTACATTCTAAACTGGACGTTTCGCCGAGGCAAATCGAGTTTTTAAAATCTGAGAGCTGGCGTCATAGAAGAAGTCTGAAGCAAACATCTGAAATCTCCGAGGCTGAGAATACACTTCTGATGAAAGACATCATGCTTGATCAGATATCAAATGGTTCACCTTATGGAGTTAGCAGTAGAGAACCGATTGATACGGATAATCAAATTGTTGAGTCATGGGGAAATATAGATCCTATAAAGAACCAGAAAGGTGGGTTTCTTTCCTCAGATGAACCGATTGACAAAGAGCCAAGCATGGACAAGTTAGGGATCTCGAAAAGATTTTCTGGGCCTGTTCAAGAAGAGAACAAGAAGAAGGTGTTGGAACGGCTCGATTCAGATGTTCAGAAACTGGCAAATCTTCAAATCACAGTTGAAGATATGAAGAGAAAACTTCAGGTTACCGAAAAGGAAAAGGGGAAGCGTGGCAAATCTGTGATTGAATGTGAAGCGCTTAAAGGTCAGCTTGAAGAAGCTGACATAGCCATCACGAAATTGTTTGATTTCAATGGCAGATTGATAAAAACGGTTGAAGATAGCACTTTCCCTGGTGTCAAGTCATCATTTGACTTAGAAGGGGATGGAAGCGCAAGTAGAAGGGTGTCTGAGCAGGCACGACGAATGTCTGAAAAAATCGGGAGGTTGCAGTTGGAGGTGCGGAAATTACAGTTTATTTTACTCAGACTCGGTGATGACAAAGAAGGAAGATCTAATATATTAGACATAAAACGAAGTACCCTTCTGCGAGATTATCTGAATGGAGGAAGAACAGGCCAGGGCCTAAAGAAGTCGCCGTTTTGCGGATGCTTCGGACCTTCAACTATTGATCATTGAAGTCTTGGTGTGTTTATATTATAGAAGGCCTATGTTTAAGAGACTAGTTTCCTACCTTTCTTGCTCATTATATCCTTTCGTTTAGATATTTTGTTTCTAAAAATCGTCTGCTAGATGCTTGCAAATTTCTAATGTTTCTGTTGAAAACTATATGCTGGGATATATTCCATTTTAACATGCTCTAGCTCAACAAAACAAACTCTACAACCAGAAACTAAGAGACTCGACTGTGTCTCGTGGAATAAAATTTATTCGGCAACATTATTTTCTCATCCAGCTCGCTCCCTACTCTGCGTACATGGATTCATCTATGCAATCGAATAGTTGTCACAAGCATTATAAACGTTTTACAGTTAGGATCTAACTGAAGATGAGTGCAAACTTGTAAATCATCTCGATTTATGATTCAGAACAAATACTTATACAAGAAACAGTCTTGATTCCGCCTGCTGGATCATCTTTCTTACTTGTCTGTCCAAATATTCAGAGTCGTGATGGCCAATTAAGGTATCTTGCGACACTGGAGAAATTAATATATCATAATATATAAAAGAAACACATGGTACCATCAATTATCAAAAATTGATCATTCATCACAGATTTATCTTTGTACACACGTACTCGACGTGCCATACAACCATGTAAATTTACACCACTACAGAGTAGTGAGTCATCTATACGTCATGAACAAAATATCAACTCTGAGGATTTCATCCTCACACCAATCTCGTATAGAAAGAGATTCTCCGACACCAACTATTATGTGACCACATCTTGTTTTCACCAAATTCAAGTAATTTATTACTTTTATCTATCTTGAGGAGATATACCCATCTACCAAATAGATGCACCAAACCAAGCCACCCCGTATAGAAATAAATGAATTCCAAAGATCCAGTAGGAAATGGACCTAGGAATTCACCAATTATGAGTTGGGCGCTTTAACCATTCAGTTATAGGTGCTTAGTGGGAGTCTCGGGCACATAGTTTAGATATACTTTTGTATGCCCTTTCTTTCTTCCTACTACTCTAATAAGTACACAACATAGCAAATGAAACAGTTCTGTATCGCCGTATGTCAAATCTGCACACAGTCCTACATTTTCAATGCCCTAACACCTAATGGAAATAAGACACATCGGTTGTAACTCAATCTAGCAACCTTCAACAATCTGACAATACAATGATAGTTCGATTCCAATGTCATCATTAGTGTCGTTCACGACATCATATTTTGGTTCCAACATTCAACCGTCACACTAGCATCACCTTGCATCATACATGTATTTGCCATCATTAGCCATGTATAATCTTCTATTGCTGACTCACCACATAGATCACCATCAAGTTCTAGTCGTTTTTCATTGATCTCTGTGATTCATCGATATAAACACAATGATCACGCTGACATCACATTTATCCACACAATTTATCTAATTAGATGTCACATATACCAGCCAAAAGGAACCAATTCAATAATGACATTCCATTGTAATAATTACTCCCTCAAAACTATTCTCGAGTATATCACAAGGTCTGTCTAGAGATCCATCAATCTCCATATACCCAGCCCAATGTTCAACATGCTGGCATAGAGCATTTAAAAGATTACAACAAACACATTAATACCACAAGTATATGCAATTCATCATTAATATGGATTTCTCAAACAAATCTCATACGTCGCAGATAAAACAATAACTCATTCAGTTCTTCTTCGATAGCAGACTATCGATATCATAAGAACTCAACAATGCTGTTAATGATGCCAACCAGATATGTTACACGATTTTGCCATCATAGGAAACATCACCTGTCTAACTCGCATTGTCAATCGAATATTCAACACATATGAAAATTGAAATGTATACCTGATAGTGCTCAACTTCTCCTAGCAAATCGCTAGCACATCTGGCTAGGCAATGGATATATAATCCAACAATGCTTGTGGAGTAACATAATAAGACGTAACTATGGTTACAATGACTCATTACCATTTTCTGACACAGTTCAATTCAAGACGATGTCCATGCAATCAAGCCATAGTGGTTCCACACCAGATATCAGTCCCAACTGAAACTCGACAATATCATGTTATCAGAACACATCTGGCCCATAACTATGGTTACAATTCATCAGCACACCCCCCAGTGTCATCAGCACATTTCCAGTGTATAATAACCCAATGGAGATCATAAGCCCCATCACAATACCTCATATAATTGACCTTTTCCTTCATTCTCACAAACATTTACATATATACATCCACTTGCTTTAGACAACGCTTACCTCAAGCGCAAACATGTTGTAGTGAACATCAAGCATACAAGAAGCTCTTGTGGTCACATCATACCATTCATCATCCTTGGTACTCATATTCCATCGAACGGGTACAACACGTTCACAATTTTATCAGAATACATTATTACCTGACGAATACATCTTATCTACATAAGGGGTCACATGAGCACCAATATGTGGTAAATCTAAGATCATATAACATCACATACTGCTACTAACTCTTTCTGACTCCCATAATGAAGTCATACTACAAACATAAAGAGATAAAAGAGCATCCTCTTCCCAAGCTCACTGACAAAGACATCAACTCAGTTATGCCAAAGTCGTCAATCACTCATCATTCATGAGAAATGAGGTACATGTTTATTCATATAACATGCGATTGTTTATGTTCTTCCCGACATCGCTATACCCATGCAATGTTCATACCAACCAACCAATTCAATGCATAGGCACGTGCAAAGTATTGCACATCACACAGTTATCACATCCTACTATGCAATCTACAGAACCAGAAGCAATAATATACATCGTGCAAGCAGACGTACTCAACTTCATACTCTCGTGTCAATCTAAGACATACACTCATATGTTACTCATTCCATTCTGTTCACAGATTCTCATAGAGACATCCATATAGCTCGTTTTCACTACACATTAGAAAGGTGGTATTGGTACCCATCGTCTCTATATGATAGTCAAAGATACTACACTGGCACGTGTCATTCCAGTCTCATAACAAACAGCATGGCAACAATATCAAGTACGGATCCTCTGTCGTCCGGTACACAGTACATCATAAATGGTAAAATACAATAAGCATCATTTTCCCCATCTCCCCAACTCTACAACACATTCCCAAGCGGTACAAGAGAATAACTCGAGCCCGAATGCACAATTCCAGGCCTTCATTCCCTAGTCCACATGGTTCAACAAGAACAAAAACTAGAAACAAACTCACATATCGTATCAAACACTCATCTATTGACCGTCACAGACATTGGTGACTCAGAAACACAATCTGACGACAACCCGGATTCACATTCTCACTTTCACTGAGTCTGTACCGCTCCATCAGTACTCAGCGCCTATGGGGCATCATCAACGAACTCTCATACGGTGTGTCTCAATTCTACCATATACCAGTTTGGCTTTTCTCATGATATCCACAACAGACATATGGTTCAGCACAATAACCTCACAAACACAACTGAGGTCCTAAACCCCTTACACATAGTGTCTCAAGAACAACAATGAAAAGACAACCATCAATATCGTTGTTTCACGATCCAACACTTTCCTCTGTTGAACACAATAAATCATCGTACACGAAACTTACTTTCGGTACATGTGTTATCCGATCGTCACCTGGTACTAAATTCCATCGTTCTGTCATAGCACTGTATAAGCACCCTGATTTTGCCAAAACCAAGATCAAGGCATCACACCCCAACTATTCCTCAATTTGCAGTTCACATTCAGTCCATTCATGTCGAGACCACAACTCAAACACGGGCTGAATTTTGGCAAGTTCGCTATTGCCCCTGGACTGCATACGGTACACCAGATAACAATCACAGTTACCCTCACAAACATCCCCTCTGAATTTCCCAAATTCATACCAAGTCATACGATCACACTGCAAAACAAGGGTTAACAACAATATATTGCAACACATAAAGCATGTTAGTACAACATCCTAGACAACGTATAGGATATAACATGCTTGCAAGTGAATAGGCATCTCCCTAAATCATTTCATCTACCCTTGTTCACCCAGTTCTCGAACCACTGCTCTGATACCACTAATGTGGGGTCCTCTTTACTTAATCCATTATGTATCAAAATATACATATGTGAGTAGGATTTTTAAGTAAAATACACACTGATTTAAGAGTTTTACTATGTAGGTTGTTACAACAGGTACCACATCTCGTACATAATTTACACGGCATGCACATCAAAACAACCTAAATAAGTACAACTCATATGCAGTGGTTCAGCTCGCAGCAGAATTCGACTCACAATCCCGTCCTCCCACGTCTATGAGTCCCTACAGAAATAATCACACAACATGAGTATAGATAACAACTATCTCAGTGCTATATCAATAAGAATCATAAAACGATAAAGCACTATCATAAACTATCAACTGTGATTGTTCTGTATCATGCATCATAAAATGCGATTATGTCATGAGATGTCTCAACTATCTTCTTGTTATAACGGACATATATGATATGCCTATCTCAGCTCAATATGTTAGTGGAACTACCTCACATCTTCATAGTAGTAGCACATATCATATTTTCATCTTCACAAGTCTTCATGTTATAACGGGACATATATGATATGCCTATCTCAGCTCAATATGTCAGTGGAACCACCTCACATTTTCATATTAGCAGCACATATCATATTTTCATCCCCACACGTTATAAGAGCCATAGCATATGCTCAACCGAAGCATACCTCTCATGCCAAAGCATATGCCCAACAATGGCATACCTATCGTGGCAACACTCTCAGCCAAAGCATATGCCCAACAATGGCATACCTATCGTGTCAACAATCTCAACAACATGCATATATAACACCATGAATGTATATGCATATGATACCATCAATCATATGATACAATCTCAACATATAGGAACAACATCACATCAAGCAGTAATCAATAATACTCGTACGTCAACACGTACCTGTTGTGCGACACAAACTATATAAGTTAGGCGTCAATGTTTAACCGCCTCGTTGTCCCATCCCATGTGATGATGCTACATGAATACCAACAATGTATCATGTTATAATAGGCTTTAAAAACAAGATCCACAACAATATCACATTTTTCATAATCTGGACCCTGGCGACCGATCCCTACTTTGATGCAATCGATCGTCCAAATTTTCTGACCATCAGCGATCGAGCCCTATTTTTCACACGATCGATCGCCTCATCCCTTATAAACAATTCTACATTGCTGCGATCGATCTCTACTTTGACGCGATCGATCGCTACCTAGCGATCGATCGTCATAAGCTAAGCGATCGATCGCTAAACACCGCCTCTCTTGTGTTTAGCCTCAAGCGATCGATCGCCTCATATCTAGCGATCGATCACCTTGCTCTGTTCTCTTCAGAACATGCCAATTTTCAAGCTTCTCCTCATGGTTCAATCTTCTCATCTCATAATTTAACATCACAATTTCCTAAACTAATACTCAATCATGATATAAACACGTTTCCATAACTTTTACACTTTCTTATATGGAAATTCATGTCATCTTGCTTCAAGCAAATATAAACATGTTTCAATTGCACATAAACCACCATAATCAACTAATTCTTCCAACTAGCACATAAAAAGATTTCATGCATCATATCCTAACCACATAAGTCACTTTGAATTAGTTCCATATGATTCCCAAGCTAGAACCAAGCAAAGAAGGTAAGGGTTTTGGGAGAGCACTTTGTAGAGATTTTTAGGTGAAAATAGGTGCATTATATATTTCAAATCTGAATTCCACCTATTTATATTTAGTTAATTCATGCCATCTAGTTGGTCCTATTCCATGCCATTTCATCATTCATACTTGGTTCAACCCGAACCCGAGTCTACATCATATCGTAATTATCTCATAATGACCCAATAACCAACTAAAACATGTATGATTCATATCAAGGAACTACAAGGGCTCTATTTATGGGCCTAAGAAGGCATCCCGAAGTTTGAACTTCCGTTTTGATAACATCATCAAAGTGTTTGATGTTGTTAAAAATCCGAAAGTGATACTGTGTGCAAAAGGCTAGTGGGAGCACTGTTACATTTGTGATTTTTAAGTCGATGATATCATACTTATTGTGAATGATATTGGATTAATCGATTAAAGCATGGTTATCTACTAACTTCTCCATGAAAGAATTGGGAGAAACATCCTACGTGCTTGGCGTAAGGATTTATAGGGATAGATCTAAAGAATGTTTGAGATCTCTCAATCTACGTACATAAATACTATGCTAAAAGGGTTTAGCATGGAATAGTCAAAAAAGTAGTTACTTCAAAATATATCATAGTATTCATCTCTCGAGTCAATGAGTCTTAAGATTGATGATGAGAGAGAAAAAGATGATATTGGTACCTTATGTTTCAACTTTTAATAGCATAATGTATGATATGTTATGTACTTGGCCTGATGTATGTTCTTAGAGTAATGAGCAGACATCAGACAGATCTCGGTGAAGACCACTGGAATACTGTGAAAATAATCATCAAGTACTTATGAAGAACTTAGGATATAATCATGGTTTTGGATCTGTAAGTGGAGAAATAAAAGTTGAAGGCTAAACTGATGCTGATTTTTCAGTCGGGTGTAGATGATACCAAATCGATGTTCGGATTTGTATTTAAGCTTAATGATGATGTCGTCTCTTGGAAACGTTCCAAGCAAGACACCACATCAGATTCCACACTGAAGCTGAATATATTGCGGCATACGATGCATCAAAGAGGCAGTTTGGATATGAAATTTCATCCAAGAGTTGGGTGTAATTTCTAGTACGGTAGACACAGTCCCTACTGTGACAACAATTGAGCTGTTATGAATAGCCAAGATCTCATCAGTATCCAAACATATATTGAGATAATGCCATGAGAGAGATGGTAGATGCGACATTATTATCGAGAGAATTGCTTCAACAGAAAAATATAGTGAATCCACTGACAAAGCCTTTACAACGATTGGTGTCTGTCAGACATCTTGAGAAGATGGTTTTGAGACACATGAGTAGTTGGCTTTGGGAAAGTGAAAGATATTGTTGCCATATGTGATTAAGTAAATCAATAGTTGATTGATTGTACTTATAATCTTATTATGACAAATCTTTGTTTGAATATTAATATATAAGACATTTCTGCATCTGTTTACCTATGCATCTTGATGTATTGATGAAGTCCTTGAGATTGCTATAGTCCATAGAATGTGGTTGCGCATATGATGGTGACCATGAAATACATTCTCGACTGCGATTTCTAAATGTTCGTGGTCGATGAGCCTTCGAGAATGAGATATCGATATATGCTCGTTAGAGACTGGTATCCATGATGTGTCTAGTGTAGTGCGCCGCATTTCATCAGCGTTGACTTGGATAAGTCAGCACACATGAATATGTGCTCATTAGGAATAAGTTAACTGAACGACCATACTCGAAATTCTATAAGTGGTTACCATTTGTCGAGTATGGAATTCTTAGTCATAGTTGTGCACCATTACTCCTCATTACCCGAGGTGTCATTGAGGTCTTGACAGATAGCTGTGTACTTTGATTTAATGACTGATCACATGCTGGTCATAAAGTTGCTATTTTGGGTATTCAGTAATGCTGTCAGAGGCATATGATCGTCGTTGGGGATTCACCACTGGTCTTGATGAACCAGGATGTCCTATGTGTTTTTCTGTATATGATTCAAGGAATTTCTGGCCATAGTGGGTAGTGCTTGTGAAAAATGAGTTTTTCATATACGCACACAATGAATCATATAACGTGAAACAAATACGTAGTTATTGAAATCACAAGAAGCCTCAACCAACCAATGCCCTAGATTCAATCGGGACATATGAGTGAAAGAAATGTACTGCATGCTAACTATGGCTGACAGGTTCTCGCACGTTGCTAGTCATTTGTATCTAGGTCTTCGTGAAGCGCAGATGCTAGGCGCTACCCACGATTGGTAGGTTGTTGCTGGAATTATATTTTGCAATTGTCTGTTAAATGAGTTTAATTGACAATGGGGTATTCAGTGTAAGCCCAAGAAGATGTTTGACTTCTAAAATCATAAAGATTGTGATCCTACTGCTATGATACACTTGAGTCTCGCTTGGTCACAATCAACCGCCCGACGATCTATCGATGAGAATTGAGACTTAAATGTTAATTTAGAAGAGATGAATTTAATTTTTGAAAGCTCATCAATTTAGTGGAGTTTCTATATTTGAAATTGTTTCATTTATAGAAAGTGCTAAAATTAAATTGTTTGATATATTTATGTCTCATAATTATGTTCATTGATAGTAAGTTGTTCAATTAGATTGAGTTACTTGGATTATGAGTTTGTAGTTTCGTGTTGGCTTTTGGGCAAGTGAGAGATTGTTAGCATAAATGATCAGTAAGCCAAACATTGGTCTAATGGGCTTTATGGACCCTAGCTCAATTAGCTAACTCATTACAACTATAAATATAACATCATGTCTAATGTTAAAAGAGATTGCACTCAATACACTCACTCTCATAGAAAAGCCGTCATCACACTAGCACTGATGCTAGGCTTGAAGATCTGGTCAGGTTGGTTGGACTCGAGGGTGACCACTATCAGATTCACGTCGGTTTACGGTAATCCTTTTCATGCAATTTATATTTGATAGTTGCATGTTTGATATTTGAATCAGGCGCCATCGATCCGTCCTCGGGTTAGATCTGTTTATGTTTATTCTGCTGCGTTTGTATCTGACGTAGGGGACGGAAACCCAACAATTTTCCTATCTGTTTACTTCTTACTGTCAACTTTAGGTCGGGTACTGAATTGAGACTTTTTTTAAAATTTTAGAGGCTAAGTCGTGTTATTTAAAATTTTAAAGAATGAATTAGAAATAAGCCAAACTATAATGACATTTTAAAGTATTTTTGATTCAAACTATAATTTAATTGATATCTAAGCCGTTCTATTTCGCTGCCACCTTTTATCAGAATTCAGAACCATCGTTTTCGAACCGGGTTACCGGATTACCCATTGGAAGCAGTAGAAAGTAATAAATGAGGGGGGAGAGTGTATTACGTGTCGTCCTGGGGTTTTATTTTCCCCGATATTCCAATTCCACCGATTTATTATTTTCTCGATTATCGTCCTTACCGGACAAAGCAGCGACGGCGGGGCCCAGCAAACTATCAGACGAATAAGTAAATACCACCGTAACTTACTCTGTTGAAGCCACAGCTCAACCATTGGAAGTCCACAATTTGAAGCAAATTTCATTCCAAAGCTAACGACCTTGCTTGTATTAAGGTTACGATTCCGAAATTCCGGTGTAATGATGCCGGAATCTAGCTCCGCGCCGCAAGAAGAGGTTTCTACCGGAAAGTCTCCTCTCGACAAGCCGCTTCAGCAGCTCACCGAGGATGACATTGCTCAGGTCACTCGTGAAGACTGCCGCCGGTACCTGAAGGAGAAAGGTTACTGAGATTGAGTTAATTGAAGTTTGAATAAGAAGAAGAAGAAGAAGAACGCGATCTTGTTTTTACGCGTTTTATAATTATCGAGGTGTTTTTTTGGCGCAGGAATGAGGAGACCGTCGTGGAACAAGTCACAGGCGATTCAGCAGGTGGTAATGCTCAAGGCTCTTCTTGAAACGCCGGCGGAATGCGATGCTGATTTTCGCAAGAAGCTTCGTATTTCCCGCCCTAATAAGTTTCACGATAACAAGACTGTTCTAGAAAGTGTGCGTAAATTATTAGTATGATTATTTTATTGTTATTATTATCATTTGTTTGTTTGGGAGAGAAAAATAAAAGATTCAGCACATGCTCTACATTGAGTTCGGTGATGCTGTTAAAGTAGTAATTATACTAATTAAGTTGTTAAACGGACTAACTAACTGTAGGTTACCCAAGGAGCATGCCGTGATGCAGAAAATCCTGCATTGGCGCAGGATACCGTACCTTGCCTGAAGAAAGGATTTGGATACAGCAGATGCTTCCTGTGGCTTTGCTGCCGCCCGATGATGGCCTTGCTATATCTAGGTTATTATTGTTCACTGCAGTATGCTTTAGATCGGAAAGCTATTTAATTTTATAAATATAATGGCTTTTAATGTGTGCACCATTTAAAAATGTACTGCTGCCCCCTTTTGCTTTCATTAATAATTCTTTTGGAAACTTCAAATTAAGGAAAGATTTCATGAGGATTTGACTTCGATTATATTACAATTTTTTCCTCAACTTGAGATTATTTGCACACTTCACCACAAATTAATTACTGTCTGAACTATAGCTTCCATGTTACCATTGTCATCCAACTCAATTCCCCTGCTGGCATTGCTCGAAGTTAACATTTCTTCTGAATAGTATTTTTTTCATCATTTCCAGAACCACAGTTTCAAGAAATATGACAGTAGGACAGATGACAATATTTTATTCTGGTGAAGTGAATGTGTATGAAGATGTGCCGGCAGACAAGGTATTGTAGCTTTTTATTTTTATTTTATTTTCTTGTAGAAGAATAGAAATACATCGAGACCAATCTTATGCCTATTTGCTACTCTTTTTCCCTGAATAGATTACTGATTTTGTTATATTCCATTCCCAAGTTATGTTTGACTTGCTAGATTAAACTCCTTACGGATCTTCTGGCCTCCACCATAATGATATCTATCTTAGGCACAAGCGCTAATGCATATCGCTGCAAGTCCACTGCATTTTCCACAAGAACATCCAGTTGAGAGCAGTGTTTTAATGCAGTCTTCACCAAGCTTTTCAAAAGCTGTCAAGGCCAAAGCTTGTCCTGATTATAGTGCTATTCCCTTTCCATCTATGCAAACAGGTGATTTGAATTCATTAGTTCCATATAATGTGTTTTTGCCTTTCTTACCTATGAAAAGATAAAACGATGAATATAGAAGTATCTCTCTCTCTCTCTCTGGGGGTATGCCTGTGTGTGTGTGAAAAGAGAGGGTGTGAGTATGAGTGTGCAAGCACACCCACATGCGATTTACGTGCTCACAACTCATACATAATTTATCATATCGATTATGATCGGCCAGGTTCAGGAGTTTGTGGAGGATGTATTAAAAAATCTGAAAACAACTTATTTCAATTCAAATGATGTAATTTTTGCATTTTGAAATGTTTTTTGTCCAGCGAAAACAACTGTCAACACTCAAGTTCTTGGGGAAGAAAGTAACACGCCTCATGAAGAGAACCCGGGTAAAATACCTTAAATTTTTTACATCATATAAAGCTATCGAAATGACTGAATATGCGGTGGAGTACTTTTGCAATATATGGGGTTTATACTTATACACCACATTTGTGTTAACTTACCATACTTCATTAACTTGGGAGTTAAAAGCTGCAAAGTTCCATATTCTTGTCGAAGGACCTATCATTTGTTCCCGAGACTCGCTGCATGGACTATGCAATGCACCAATATCAGTCCATAGGACTGAAACTGTCGAGAAAACTAAGTTAAAGTGGAATGCGCAGAAAGGGAACAGTTGATTGTATTGGTCGATTATGAATTAGTTGTTTAAAATGATCAAAAGATTTTGATTAAATTTCTTGCCCAACTTTTTTTCAAATAATTCATCACATTTTAATATTGAATTTGGATTATTAATGGCTCCCGTTATCTGAAAAACACAAATATCCCAATGTACTTGGACTAGCTGACTTGGATACTCATCTCGCTGGCAATGAGAGATACTCTCCTTTAAGACTGTGCAATGCTGGGAACTGTCTTTTAGATCATAAATTGGGACTGCCATTTCAATCTGTCTTCAGAAATTTTAATTGCAAAAACGAGGTATAATATGTCAATTAGTTTGGGACAAGTTTATTTACTGCCTTACTGGATTGTGGTTTTTTGGTTTAAATAATGCATGTAATTTGAAAACAAATCTGAAAACTTATAGCTATATCATGAGCCAGAATTTTTGTGGATTTCAAATAAAATATATGTATTTATTATATTGCAATACTTTTACAATTACTATTTATATTATTCCCTACAGATGCAGATTCTCTACTGCGATGAGGCTAATTTATTATCTATGGGAAATCATATTTGTCTGACTAGAAATTAGACTAGTGGTAGAAGAACTGTCATGTATCATTAGATAAACTTCATTCTGATGCATTTCCTTTTCGAAGCAGTGGTAGGGTCGTCAACCCGAGAGGCATCTGTACAAAGATATCTCATGAAGAAAAGGGACAGGTATCTTGAATAATTAAGCTGCAATCTGTATTACAAACAAGTCACGTGTCGATTGCTTCTAGTATCTGTTTGTTCCTCATATCTCTGTCAAGTGAAGGTTTAAAATCAATAGGAAGGCAAGAATAGCATGCTCGAGCCTGGACATATACTTTAACCATCATATGGGGAATCAGATTACAAATGAGCCCTTGAGTAGAAGCGACATATGCTCACAGCCCCAAATCAGGCCACCTTCTACCCTGAAACAGTGCAATTCAGTGGATAATGATTTCATAAAGAATATTTATTCTTCTTCTGGTCCGAATAACTGAGGTCAGATCTTTAAATTGTGATTTTTTTATTAAGACGATCTATATCCGGCAGTACATATTTCCCGAATCTGTTGCCATTTTCTAGTATTTTTCTTCTAGCCTATAATTTCTATTTGCTTAAGATGTGCCCAACTTTTGCCCTGAAAATAATAACAGGAATTTAAAAACAACAAAGACAAAAAAGAAAAGAAGGGAACATAAGAAAGACCATACTGAGAACAGTGGTAAGAACTCCCTACGATGGCTTGAGACATTGGTAACCTTTCTTCGATGGTGACATTCCTCATGAAGAATAATGGATTATCTTGTAAAGAAAATCTAGAAACTAAAGTACATACGGCCTTCTTGTTGAGGTTCTACCATTGTTATAAGAAATCATATTAAAATTCTTAAGCATCTGGAGCAAACTTGGGCTGCTTTTGCTCCTGTAAAGTACATTAATGTGATATCTTCTAAACCCAAACTTGCCAGTGTTTAAATCACGTTCAGTTTGGTCTCCCACTATTGCCATTGTTACTTCGAGCAAATCACTTGATTAGCACCTCAGGGTACTGAAATTGTTTCCTGGAGGCAGCTATCCGAGAGAATATCTTACCTTATAATCAGCAAATTGCTTTTCTCAAAATCTATTCCGATCATAGATGTTCAGGTTTATAATACTTGGTTAGTCAGATAATTGTTTGAGAATGATTATGCTTTTATAGTCTTTTATTCAATAACCCTTAAATATGGAGGAAAAAAGATGAACAAGAGAAACAAAATTTCTATAGATATCCAGTTTTAGCTATCAAATGTAGTTTCTTGCCCTTTGTGATGCCTCCTATTCGAATTATGTCTTCACTAGTTATTGCAGTCTTTTCACATTGGTTTCTTTTGGTTGGTACTGTGGAAGGAGGAGGAAACCAAAGAGAAGCACATAGAGATCAATGAGGACCAGTTGCCTTTCAGGTACCTTAGTGAACTGGGCGAGTTTGGACTGAATTCGCACCATCAATTACTTATTTTTTTTCTCTCACATGTTGACGACAGAGCCATCTTCATTCTGATAATATGGTCACGTCAGGACTTCAATCCCTCTCTGTGGCATTGTCCTTTTCCCCATTGTCAACTAATTGTTCCAGTGCCATGCCTTTATATTTCTAACTTGTACGGGTGTATGTCCGAGTATAAATGTACGAGTTAGCCTCTTCTTTTCAGAAAAATCTCAGTTTCATTTCCTTTGATAGTTGAATCGGGTGTCCTTCGGCTGGGAAAACTTGAGCCAAATGTTGTAATCTCAGGCATAATTCCGCAACTTTACGAAACATGGGCTATTTGATTTATATTTGCATACTCAATATGTTCTTGTATGTCGGATTCACTATTGGGTATCGTTGATATGCTTGGCCAATTCATATGTTCTTGTATGTCGGATTCACTATTTTAGAGGGTATTGTTGATGTGCTTGGCCAATTCATATGCTTGATAGCTCATGCACGTAGTTGAAGATTGAATGATATACAAGTTTTGATGGGTAGTTTGACTTTGTGTCCCGATGGAGATCAATCTAAGAGAGACGTATTCAAAGAGTTATTTGTGCAATAAAAAAAAAACAAACTAGTCTAAATTCTTTGAACAAGCATGGCCCATACCTAATTGGTATTTCGTTTTCATCCCCGAGAAACACATAAAATGAGTCCCAAATTAAATTCTTGTTACGCCGTCATTTCAGCTGTTCATCACATTTATTGGTCTGCGTATTAATTAATGTCCCTTTGGAGTATGGATGACAAACAAACATCAATCAATTCTCAATATGTTCAATACTTCACCTTGTCTTTCTCGAGTTTTTCTGAATTGTTTTGTATAATACTAATGTGGAGATATTTCGTATTTATTTAAATAGCGAGTAAAGAATGATTTATTTATATAAAATATTTGGTTCATCGGACCCATATGTGTCCCATGAATAATTTATTGTGCGTCACACGCCTCATAACTCTTAAAAAAAACTAGTAGTTATAAAAAAAATTTATCCAGCATGTGAAAAATGAGATGTTAGCATATGAACAATACCTCAATGATAGATCTAATGATTCAGAATTGATTTAAGTACATGTGATCCAAATATTTGCATTGATCCCACATGCCCCAAATGAATTATTGGTCATTGGATCTAATATTGGGGTAGTACCCATATATTAACAAAGAATAACCAACATGTCTATCTCTTCTTAAAACCAAACAGTTATTATCTATCCACACAATTTAATCAATTTGAGAAGCTATTGAACGATATCTGATTTTTAAATAATTCAGGCACCATTTGATATATATTAATAAAGATGGGATCAGTTATAGTTTTGAACTACTCATTCCTCACTTATAATATTAGATTACATATCCATTGTAGCATATATATATATATATATTATTGGCTGACACGCACCCATTGCGTGAGCATAAAATTATATACTTTATTATAATTTTATGCTCATATATAATTAATTTAAATTAAATCAAAGGAAAGTAACATAAATATAAAAATGTTTATAACTATTAAGTATTAGTTAAAAAATTCTTCGTACATATATACAATTATAAATGTAACTTCCATTTGGTGAAGCCAAGAATTATCAAATGTAGTTTTTATAAGTGGTTCACAAATTATAATCTATAATATATTATAAAGTGTAAACCCTTTATAATAACTACTTTGGTCCGTTCTAAATAAGCCAATATCAAATTACTTATATGTCCAAATAAATTACTTGGCTTTTTATTATTAAGGGGCAAAGAGGTAAAACAAAAAAACATCACATCTCTCCCTCCATGTTCTAAAACTGCTTCAGTTTAAAAAAAAAAAAAGGAATCTGTTCATCAATTTTTAAAAATTGTGATATGATGCGCAAAGTACACATATCCAATACAAGAAATTTATTTATTACGTTACACACACAACATGTGTGCATCGTCCGCTAGCATAGTATAATATAATATATATATATATATATATATATATATATATATATATATATATAATCAAATTTGAGTCTTCTACAAACAGATGAAAAATTCTTGTATTGACGGGTATAGACTAGAGATGGCAATGAGACGGGTCCAAAATCGGACCCGCAATGAACCCGCCCCGCCGGGGCGGGTCTGGACCCGCTTCAACCGGGTTTGGAAGCGGGGCGGGGCGGGGCGGGGCGGGTCCTGGGATTGGCCGAACCCGCCCCGCAATACATTTTTAATTTTTTTTTAAAAAAATATGATATTGATTATACATTTTACTTCTTTAATTGAACAATAAAGTGTCATTATTTAATTTTATATCAAAATTCATGTGTTTATGTTAAAGAAGTTGGATATTTTGAAAGAAATAAGAACAAATTAATAAATATTTAGTAGTTCAAAGATAGTTTTGCAATGCTTATTATAAATATTTACTAGAGAAAACATAAAATTTAATCACAAAACTCAACTTTTGTGTTTCAAAATTGATTTCTAGCTAATTTTTTTTAAAAAAAAAAAAAAAAAACTGGAACCTTGGCGGGGAGGGTAAACCCGCCGGGTTCGCGGGTCTAAGCGGGGTGGGCGGGTCCGGGTTTTATGTGTAGCGGGCCGGGTCCTGGGATTGGCCAAACCCGTCCCATACCCGACCCGTTGCCATTCCTAGTATAGACTACGATTTATGTATCAAAATATATAAATTCTTGTCAAATATAAATAAATATATTTGTGTTTATTGATGTATGGAATGGTTAATTTTTCTAAAAAGATAAAATATGTGATGTTGACTCGTCATAATATAGCCAGATAATAAATACATACACATCAGCATTCAAATGAATCCATTCCACGTATTCACCAAGTTTTAAATATATTTTGCCACCTAATAGCTGATTGTAACGTTGTGCTAAATCTAGGGTCAAATATTTACTTTTTATCCAAATTTACCTGCCAATAGACAGTTAGACACCCACACAATACATTAGAAAATGTTTAAATTCTATCCTTAATTTGTATGTAATACTCGACCAATTTGGGAAAGAACATTTCATTTCAAATATGCTCTCGATTATTTATTAACTAACTCCTATACTAACTACTTTGGTATGTCAAATTTGAATTTATCAAACTATTCCAATAGTATATTATGGTTCTTTATTGCATCTTTTGAATTGTGTTATTAACCAATATATATACATCATGTATTTATTATACGTATCAATTCATATGTCTTATATATTATGTTTAACATGCAACGCGTGTATATCGTCTGCTAGTATATATAATATATCTGATTAATTTCCATGTTACTAAACTTTAAAATAAGTCCCATGTTTTCAGATAAATCAAATCCTTATCATTTACGGTTTAGAAATCATTTGATATCATTCACTAAGTAATATATTAAATTTTTGGTTATATTGCTTAGTATATGAATATGGTCTAAAGTTCTATGATGTTTGATAATTTGTATACATTGTTCTTCTAATTTTCTAAATATTTTAAAAATAACAATTTTATTTCTTCCATAAAAAAGGAACTTATTTATTTTCATTAAGAACAATGGAAAGAAAATTATTATTTTTTATTTAAAAAATGGAGAATGAAGAAAAGAGAGAGAATAAAAAAAAAGGTTTCCTTTTACCAAAACAATGAAAAAATGAGAGAGAAGTTACAGACTGAAGCTATTCCTCTGGCTTCCATTCCATCGCTTTGATTCACACCTGCTCCTCGTTACAAATTTTGTGTTCCAATCTTCGACCTGTGGAGTCGAGCCCAAAAGATTAGTGGGTTTGGTTCTTGATTTGGTTTAGTTTCTCATTTTGGTGGATTCGTTGATTTTGTTATTATTCAGAGATTTTGATGGCTTATGTGTGGTTTAGGTTACGTTTTTGGTAGAGATCTTACTTAATTTTACGTGGGTCTTGGCAATCTTTTTTTAAAAAAGTTTGCGATTCTATTTATGCTGTTCCAACTCTTTATTTTTCTACCCCGGATATTAAGTTGAAAAAGTTCAAATTTTTAGTAATTTTTCTTTCTCTTGCTGTGACTTGTGAGCTGTAAAGAACAGCGCTTTGTTGTAAAATTATCAGTATTTAGGAAAACCCGGCTTCAGGTATTGCTTGTGTGAATTTATCAGATATCCTTCGAAAAGTTTGCTGCTTGGTTGCCAGGGAATAGTGTTCATCCTGGAGATAATGATTTTGGATTAAAGGGATTTATTTTCTTTGACCGCTTTTTGTTTAATTTCTCTTAAAAATTTGAGGTAAAAATCCCCTCTTGCTGTTGTGGAGATCTGGGAGTTATTTCATCTTTTGTGTCCTATGAGGACACTTTTTGCTTCTGAATCTTGTAAAGAAACACATTTAAATTCCATCAATCCACAGCCATGGCTCCAAGTTGAAAGAGGAAAGCTTTCGAAATTTGCACAGCAGTCTCCATCTTCAATGTAAACAATGCTCCCTCTCTCTTTTACTGTAATTGTATGTTAAGGCCTTCCATTCATTATTCATGTGATTAAGTCTTAAAACCTTACATTTATGTTGTTTGTAGAGAATCTCTTATCAAGGTCCCTGAACCTCCAATTCTTCCATATTACAAGCCTATAGATTATGTAGAAGTTTTAGCTCAAATCCATGAAGAACTCGAGTCATGTCCTCCGGAAGAAAGATCAAATCTTTACTTGTTTCAGTACCAGGTCTTTAAGGGTCTTGGAGAAGCCAAATTGTTGAGAAGGAGCCTTCGTTCCGCATGGCTCAAAGCATGCACTGTTTATGAGAGAATTGTCTTTGGGGCATGGCTGAAATATGGAAAGCAAGGCGAAGAGATCATCTCTGATTTATTGTCATCTTGTGGTAAGTGTCAGGAATTTGGAGCTACAGACATTGTCTCTGAATTTCCCGTCAGCAAAGCTCCAGGTTTTCCGTGTACTTTGAATGACACCGGTTGTCCACGGATCGTTTCCTTTCGAATTGGAGACGAGAACATAGCCTGTGATAGGCTCAAGATAGCAGGACTGTCAGCTCCATTTCATGCCATGCTTAATGGGTCTTTTACGGAAGCCTTGTCTGATGACATTAATCTGTCGGAAAACAATATTTCCCCTTCAGGGATGATGGCCATTAATAATTTCAGCACTACAGGAAGTTTAAAGGAAGTTCCCCCAGATCTTTTGTTAGAAATATTGGTATTTGCAAATAGATTTTGTTGCGAAAGCCTGAAGGATGCTTGTGATAAGAAACTTGCCTCCTTTGTAACCTCGAGACAAGATGCAGTGGAACTCTTGGAATATGCTCTTGAAGAGAACTGTCCTGTCCTGGTTGCATCTTGTCTGCAAGTTTTGCTTCACGAACTACCTAACTCGCTAAATGACCCACAGGTAGTTGAATTGTTAAGCAGTCTAAATCGGCAGAAACAGTCAATTATGGTGGTGCCTGCTTTTTTTCTTTATTCCCTGTTAACTGAAGTCGCTATGAATTCTGATCCTGGCTCAGACATAGCAGTTCTTTTTGCAGAGCAGTTAGTTGACTGTGCTGGAACCAGCCGGCAGAAAATGATAGCACTTCATAAGTTGGGATGCGTTAGATTCATTAGAAAAGAATATGATGAAGCAGAAGAGCTTTTCAAGTCTGCTTTGTGTGAAGGCCATGTTTATTCTGTTGTTGGTGTGGCTCGATTATGTCATATCAATGGTCATAAACATTTGTCATATGAAAAGATCAGCTCTGTCATATCGTCGTATCCTCCACTTGGATGGATGTATCAAGAGAGGTCATTATATTGTGAGGGCGACAAAAGGTTGGGAGACCTTGAGAAAGCAACAGAATTGGACCCAACCTTGACTTATCCCTACATGTATCGAGCTGCATCATTGATGAGGAAACTGGATGTCCAGGCGGCCCTTGCAGAAATCAATATAGTCCTTGGATTTAAACTTGCACTAGAGTGCTTAGAGCTGCGCTTCTGTTTCTATCTTGCTCTTGAGGATTACGAATCAGCTATATGTGATGTACAGGCAATTCTTACGCTATGTCCAGATTATCGGATGTTTGATGGACGAGTTGCAGCTTCCCAACTTCGTATTCTTGTGCGGGAGCATGTTGGGAACTGGACAACAGCTGATTGTTGGCTGCAGCTGTATCATAGATGGTCACTAGTTGATGATATTGGATCACTCTCTGTGATATATCAGATGCTCGGGTATGATTCAGCTAGAGGAGTCCTGTACTTCAGGCAGTCTTTACTTCTCTTAAGGTAACTTTTTGACGCCATTACTCCCTTGACAAATTTACCTTGCATCTGTTAGGAAGTGATGCATTATATATTATGTTTAACACTATATATCACATGTTTTGTTTTATGCGGGATCTACATTTAATATGCCAATATCTTCTTTTAATCATATGTGGTTGCATTATAGTCTTATCAGTCCAGTGCCTTATAAAAACCTTCTGTTATCTCCTATCCTAGGTCCATTAATGGGTGCCTATTTTTAGTTTTGTTGGGGGTTATATAAATGCTCAATTACATCAATTGAGAAGGCATTAGTAGCCTGTTTTTCCTGTTGTCGGTACATGGAAAATATCTGACAATTGAGACTATACTCCGTGGCTTTATGTTTACCACTAAAATTATTTGAGATAACTATGTCTATACATATTATAATATTAAGAAAAAAACAATGGTAGTTAGGGATTGGGCCAGCAGAGACGATCGCTCTTTTTTTTTCACTCTTATATGGTCTTCTCATGCAATAAATAGGGTAATAATATACTTATCCTCCTGATTCTTTAGCATTTTAGCGTGCCCCTTAAGTGGGATTCCTGGCTCTTCTATTGGGGAAAAATCTTCATGATATTTAGATGTCCAGTAGATATTTCCTGATTATTATTGCATAACTAGTGTCAATGTCTTTCTGATCCTAACCTGTCAGTGCTAATTTGTAAGGATTTCAAGCTCCTCGTCATGTTCCTGTCTTTTTAATCTAAACATTTATCAGTTTTGACCCTGCATCAAAAACAGAATTCTGATGTTATTTCATTTGTAGACTGAATTGTCCTGAAGCAGCCATGCGGAGTTTGCAGCTAGCACGCCTGCATGCTTCCAGTGAGCCGGAACGGTTAGTTTACGAGGGATGGATCCTCTATGATACTGGTCATTGTGAAGAAGGGCTAAAGAAAGCGGAGGACTCCATAAAACTTCAGAGATCCTTCGAAGCTTTTTTCCTGAAAGCTTATGCTTTAGCTGACTCTAGTCAGGATCCCTCTTGTTCGTCCACTGTTATATCACTCCTCGAGGAAGCATTGAAATGCCCATCAGATAGACTTCGAAAAGGCCAGGTATGATTGTCTTCCCTGTTCTACTCGTAAATTCTGTGAAAAATTACTATCATCAGTGATGCAAACATAGCCTTTGTAAGTTTAGTTTTCAAACAAATGGTGTTAGTGTCAGTTGAGGAGTTAGAACCCATGGTTCGTTCAGGGGAAGATGTCAAGTAATGTTGTCTGAAATAAAAATAGACAATATTCATTAACGTTAACAAGAGTTGTGATAATATTTTGAAAATGTGCAAAACTAATTTGTGTTTGAAGTGCTAAAATTATCATTCTTTAGTACCATTTAGCATTAGAAAAGTCAAATTAGTGGACTTCAGCAACCCAAAATTGCTCGACACCTCTCTAAAGTATAAAGTGATTACGATGAGTGGTATAAAAGATGAGACCGATGTTAGATTTTGGTTTGAATATCATGTTTAATTATGGAATTCTCATATTTTAGAATTTCTTTAGACCGATGTCAGATGTTAAATTTTGGTTTGAATCATCTAATAAAAATATAGTAATTGACTGAAATCTAAATTTTTTAATGATATCTTTATTTGAAAGAAATTGATCCAATACTAATAAATAGCTCCACTTCTCCGATAATTTGCTATTTATCAACATGTGAACAATTTAAGTTTTAATTTTAATTAAATGAAGCGTCTCCCATGGTTAGCTTGATTTTTGTTTTCCCCTGTTAACGAATTCATGGACTTTGTGTCTATACATGATGAACTTGGCAGCTAGTGCTTAGATACTTTTCCGTTTGTACACACATTTTACTGATTTACACTATTACTCAAATAATAGACTACTCCAATTTTTGGTGATCTTTTTTTCTTTTCCCTTCTTGTTTTTATTTGGTGGATGTTGATCATTTTCTTTTTCTTGCCAGGCATTGAACAATCTTGGTAGTGTTTATGTTGATTGTGGTAACTTAGATGCAGCAGCTGATTGCTATATTAATGCCCTTAAAATACGGCATACCCGAGCTCACCAAGGCCTAGCCCGTGTTCATTTCCTGAGAAATGATAAAAATGCTGCATATGCTGAGATGACAAAACTGGTTGAGAAGGCGAGAAATAATGCATCAGCTTATGAGAAGCGGTCTGAGTACTGTGATCGTGAACTCACAAAAGCTGATCTTGAAATGGTCACTCGTTTAGACCCTCTGCGCGCTTACCCATACAGATATCGAGCTGCAGGTTAGATTTCTCCTTCGATTGAATCAGTATCATGGTCTACTTTCCCTACTTTTTTTTACCTTGCTGGATATCATGTAGCATGGAAATTCAGAAAAAAAGTAAACCCTTATGGTTATCTCCTGATAATGTTAAAGATTTTAAACCTTAGACCTCAACACCATATGAGAAAGCCCATCCCGGGAAACTGTAGAACTCCGAATTTTTTACTAAATAGTTGCAGATTGATGATTTTGGGGGATGTGTCTCAGGGTCTAATAACCACTCCATTCCCCCAAAAATAGTAAGGAAAAAGGAGTACGGAAAAAATAATCTGTAATAATGTAACTCAAGATTTTAAATGATGTGATCAGTCGGTGTAGAATCCAAGTGTCCGAGGACAAGGGTAAGTTTTGTGACTATCCATTCG